>OX456523.1:231752502-232352502 GCA_949748255.1 Eustalomyia histrio
ATTCCTGCAGTCATTTAATGCCCTATTGAAAACATATTTTGCATACCAGTGATATCCACTTTGTCCTAGTTGGAATAATAATTCTTGGCGTGTTTAAAATCACATTTTTAACTTCAAAACAAAGCCACTCCCTGTATTTATTTCGTAGTCCCTATATTTAACAACTTCCGTAAACTTATGTAAAAGTCCATCTGATCATCGATTTTTCATAGCACCGAAACAAACTACTTCCTCCCAATGACATGCCAATGCTAAAATCATTAATGATTCACCGAAATTTTCACAACTTCGTGTTCAGTAGATGTAGTGTTTAACTACTTCTTCCTCAGCTCTTATTTTGCTGGGCAGTTATGTTTCAATTAAAACTGTTGCAATTTTATAAATTTCCACAACTTTGGTAACACTGTCCAACAAATTAAGACTTTTTGAATGGAACAGAATAGCGACCCTATAATTCTGAAAGGGTATGTTGAGTAGATCATTATGGTCCAGCACGTCTGAGTATTTTTTTTACAGTGGGACAAAGTTTTCATTTTTTGGTCGAAGGGAGCATTATACTATATGAAAAAAATGCTGTAAGTTAATGTCTGAGAAAATTGTTATGGTCAGAGTTGTATTGTGGAATTGTATGAGGATTATTTTTGTGGAAGATCTTAACCCTCTAACTGGTCTCTTTATGGGTCAATTTGACCCTTTTTTCAAGAAAATAAAAAAAAAATCCTTTAAAAAAGGACATTTAAGGATTAAAATATTCTACGAAAATGTTTGCCGGAAAATTTCAGAGGGGGCACCAAAGACACCAATGTTCTAAATAAAGCTCCTTACGCTTAATTAGTAAAATTATACACCAACATATACAAAACAGGTAAAAACTACGTCAAGTTCTGCCGGGCGAAACACTGAGTTCTCGCGTCTAGTCAGCTGTGACTTACAAATCGGGTGTGATATTTATTAAAACTAATAATAAAAAATAAAAGAAAAAATTCAAGCGTAATTGAGCTACTATGCAGTACATATCGGGTGTGATTTTTACTAAAATTAATATAAAAAAAAGAAAAATTAAAGCTTAAATAAGCATGGCGGATTCTGTTTGCAAATTAAGATATTGGTTTTGTTTTATTTGTGGACATTTTACGCACCATCAAAGCAGAAGAAAGATATTCCCTACAATTGAAGAACCATATTTTCTTTTCTTTGGAATACGATTTTTATCTGAAGCTTGGATACCAAAAACCGTATGTACTACTTGCGAAAGTGGTCTTTTGACCTGGTACAAAGGCGGTACTAAGGCGCTGCCATTTTCTGCGCCTATTACATGGATTGAACCTGAAGATCACAAATCAGATACATGCTATTTCTGCGTAAATTACAAATTTGGTAGAAGCCAAAGGCACTACGCGATAATGACATACAAAGCAACAAATAATGTAATTTTACCAGAAGTGCGATGTGAAGGTGTTCCGGTGCCTCAACCGCCTACACATACATTTTCGGCCAATATGACAGTCGCCAATACAGAAATAACAGCAGCGGCAGATATAAGTTACTTGCCTCTTGATGGTTTAAACATATGTCCTAATTTGATAGACCAAGCTTATTTTGAAGATCTTGTAAGAGATTTAGGACTAACAAAAGAGAAAGCTAAAATATTATGTTCCAGATTGAAAAACAGGAATTTGATTAAAGCCGATGTAAAAGTTACATTTCCAAGAAAAAGACACGCCGATCTGGAAAGTTATTTTAAAAAATCAGAAGAACTTGTATACTGTTGCAGTATTGAAGAGGTTCTAAAATATCTAAAGCTTTCACTGGACTCTTCCGCTTAGCGACTATTTATAGATAGTTCAAAACACAGCTTAAAAGCAGTTTTACTGCACAATGGAAATCAGCATCCATCAATACCGGTTGCGTATTCCACAAAAAAGGAGGAAACATACGCAAATATTTTAAATCTCTTAAATAAAATTGAATACTATTGCAATATTGACTGGAATGCAAACAGGATACACAAAATATATGTGCTTTCTTTGTAAATGGGATTCACGTGCTACCAGCAGCCATTATCATATTAAATATTTCGAAGAACGTAAAGAAAATATTATTGGTGACTTAAATGTAATCCATGAATCCCTTGTCCCAAAAGATAAGGTCATACTTCCACCGCTGCATATTAAGTTGGGCGTGGTGAAAAATTTTATTAAAAGCTTAAATACAAAAGGAAATGCTTTCAAACGCATTCGAACAATTTTCCCCAGATTATCTGCAGCAAAATTAATACGGTTTTAAGAAATAATTTATTTCATTTAATGTAAATTACCTTTTCTAGGAATGCTCGTTGAACCCGATATAAGCAAATTATTACAAGATAAAGAATTTTATGGTCATCTGTCGGATATGCAAAAGACAGCATTTGACTTTATGCAGCTGGTTATATCAGAATTCCTTGGAAACTCAAAAGCACAAAACTATGCAGAAAATATTGAAAGCATGCTAATCGGTTTTAACAATATTGGCGTTAAGATGTCACTAAAGCTGCATTTTCTGCACTCTCATCTCAATTTTTTTAAAGAAAACCTTGGAGCGGTTTCCGATGAACACGGTGAAAGGTTTCATCAGGATGTAAAGGTATTGGAAGAAAGATTCAAAGGGAAATCCCAAAGTGTAATGCTTGCTGAATACGTATGGGGCTTGTACAGAAACCTTGACCCATCGGAGCATTCACGTCAAGCTAAATACAGGAAAGCATATTAAGTTTAATCTTTAGTCCATTGTCATACTACTGCTATTTCCCAATTCTCTTTTACTCGAAAATTTGAAGCAAAAAAATAAATATGTACAAACTATAATAAACCACTATTAAAACAAAATTATAATTTTTTTATAGAAGTTGGCGTGTAATTTTGCCAATTAATCGTAAAGAGCTTTATTTACAACAATGGTGTCTTTGGTGACCACCACTGAAATTTTCCGGCAAACATTTTCGTAGAATATTTTAATCCTTAAATGTCCTTTTTTAAAGGATATTTTTTGATTTTCTCGAAAAAATGGTCAAATTGACCCATAAAGAGACCAGTTAGAGGGTTAAGATCTTCCACAAAAATAATCCTCATACAATTCCACAATACAACTCTTACCATAAGAATTCTCTGAGACATTAACTTACAACATTTTTTTCATGTAGTATAATGCTTCCTTCGTCCAAAAAATGAAAACTTTGACCCACTGTAAGCTGTAAACTCAGACGTGCTGGACCATAAGTTTGTTCTACAAAAATGATCTACTCAACATACCCTTTCAGAATTATAGGGTCGCTATTCTGTTCCTAAAATGCTGTTGGACAGTGTAATTAGAATAAAATATTAAGATTGAACCGAAATTGTTATTATTATAACAAAACTTTCAAACATAGCTTTATTCATATATATTTTTATATAAAAAAATTAAACAACAACTTAATTATAAGTGTCTGTGGTGCATTAGGTAGAGACTAAGACTCTTAGGAATTTTTAAAATTTTAATTTCAATCCCACTTTACAATTTTTGTACTGATTTTTAGTACAAAAATTATTATTTAGCAAGTAGTTTTGCTATTTACATTTCACAAATAACAGAATATTTAAAAATTGTTGTTGCTAATTTCAGAAATCATTTTACAAAATTTTTGAAAACGGATTTTCTAAAATTAGCCAAAAAGTTTATGTTAAAAAAGTGGATATTGAAGTAAATGTTATTTCTAATTAACATTTACATCTACAAACTTAAACTGCCTTAAAATGTTACATAGATTAAAAAAAGGAATCGGAAGTGAATATATCGACTCATGTCTAAAAATATGGCATCGACTTAAAATAGCACTTAAAAGTTTTCTTATTTCTAAAAATCATCACTAAAAACGATTAAAATTTGACCTTAAAAGTAAATAACATTGACTAAAATATTTTTCAACACGGAAATTACCAACTGAAGACAAAATAATAAATTCGTTTATGTTTTTACAATTTTTAAGCCTTTGATTTTTTTTGTTTAAAATATTTTTTGAAAATAATAAAATAAAAATATTTTAATGCTTGATAAAAAAATAAATTGGAGATTTTGTACTAATATTAATAATATTTAGTAATTTTTTTTTTTGCTGGTTTGAGCAAACAGATTTTAATTTCCACTTTACAAAAAGCTTACTGAAATTTAGTAGCGGTTACTAACTTTTCTACTTATTTCATTGTACTACACGTCAGCAGACATGTGCGCGCAGAGAAAAAACATGGTTGAAAAATGATCACTGCTACTATATTGTGCTTGCTGCAATCGGGTATGGTTGTTATAACCATATTATTGGTTGTCTAACCATCAACATTGTCGCTACCATCATTATTATAGTAAATTTTTCACTATTTTATGATTTCCGCCTTCTATTTTATAACATGATTGGCTGTAACCATACTGTGGTAACAAAAATTCCGACTATGAAAAAAATATGATAATTATGCAACCATAAAATGCTGGCAACAATTATTGAATAATTATACATCAAATAAAACATGACTTTGACATATACAGTACAACTACGAGTATTGTCTTGATTTCATAAAAACCAAAATGTCTTTAAAAATACAATCATATTTTGTTTGCTTAAACTGGACATATATCAGATGGGTAGAAAATATCTTTCATGTGGCATTAAAACATTGACCTATTCAGATCCAGTTTATTTTTTTTTTAAACTTTAGAAGATTTTTTTATGGGTTTTTTTTCGAAAATTCCTTATACATGTAATATTATTTACAATAATTAATTTATTGTCAAAAAGATTCTATATAAAGATTTTATATGGATCATATTATGATAATCCAGAAATCATAATATAGTTATGGGGACTATAATGTAATAACATTTTGAGTATACTATGATGACATGCAATCATAATATGATAAATTCAATATCATAATATGTTTATTTAGAATCATAATATAGTAATTTTTGGATCATAATATAACTGTAGGGTCCATATTATGGTAAAATTATGGATATTTTATTATCATAATATGATAACCATAATATAGTACGACTATGGTTGGCACAATCATAAACCCAAAAATATATGATGCTCTTCGAATATGATTCTCCCAACTATGTTTTTTTTTTGCGTGTGTTGTTAAGATTAGCAGAAAATTCCGCTGAGCTCAAACTAGCAAAACTTTGCTTTATAACAGCAAAATTTTCAGTTGCCATTACAGACTTTTTTTGGTGAGTGTAGGGGAAAAGCAACGGTCTGGCAAACAGAAAGTCGCCGGTTCTAGCCCGAAGTTCGCGACATCAAAAATTTTTATTTTTAAAATACATTTTGTGGAACGTGTTTTTATTAGTGGAGTATATATTTATAGAATGTCTATTTATAGAATATTATAATCTATAAATAGAAAAGCAATCAACTATTAAAATCAAAATTTGGAATTAGTAAATATAATTCGGTAATTACAACAGTATTAAAAATTTATAAAAGTGATGGTAGATGGAACTACAAAATTTCGGTTGGCATCAAATTCGGTTGCAGCTACAAATCTCGTTTCTGTGTGTACATATTAATTTTATTTAATATTTGCTATGTACCAAATTTATCGAATATTTGCTATAAAACGGAAATAAGTCACATGTTGAAACTTTCAATCCATAAGAAAACATTTGAACTTTTTGTTAGAAATATAATATTAAAAATAAAATTCTCAGTTGGTATGGAAAACCGCATATAAGGTTTTTCATACCAACTGTACAGCAATTTTATAGCGGAATCCAATATTCAGTTGTATAAACCAATTTTAGTTACTTCGAACCGAATTTTAGTTGTAAACTAACAAAATAAATTTTTCTCTGGGTGTAGAAAAATTTATCCATATTTTATTCGTATCATATAGAACTATAAATATTATAAGTTTGATATGCTTTTTCCCAGCAGCGGAACAACAGTTGGTATTGAAAGCCTCATATTCAAGGCGCCAATATTAAATGGCAACCACAATATTGCCAACACATCACAAACAGACACACAAAAACAAATGAAAACTTAACAATACATACATACAACTAATATATGCATATGAACACGGATGAAGAAACAATAAAACGCTGTGAAAGAAACATAACGGAACAATTGCTGTTATTTTTTGTTTTATTAAATTAAAACAAACAAAAAAAAAAAATATATAAAACGACAGAACGACTAAAAATTATTAAAAGAAAAAATCCATATCAATTTCTAAAGAGTAAAGAAAAATTACGATGAATATTATTTTTAATATACAAATATTCAATAAAATATAAAATTAATGAAAAATACGTATAAATTCCATCTTGTTGGTGTGATGAAAGCAACAACATTATACACAGTTAACGTAATATTCATACTTCAAGTGGTACTGGTATTTGTGTTAATTTAGTGGAAAAAATAAAACATTTTATTTAACACAGTTAGAACAGAAGTATGGTATACTTACTATAATATTGATAATACGTATTGATGTCATAACAGATTATGGTACAAATTTTTGAAATTTTTTATTGAAGAATGAATATTTTCTCTAAAACCGAAGCTAAATAATACGCTAAAGCTTTATGAATCATTATAAAAACATCTGACCTGGTAGCTCTGGTGGAAAATGTGGCATTCTCTCTAGCGCTGATTCTCACAACTTTTTTTCATCTTTAGTTACATTTAATGAAAATTAGTGTTTTCTATTTGTTATTTATTTAATATTTTAATATGATCTCGAACATGACAAATTCTAAATGAAAGTTTTTACCAACATGTAAATACATGATATCCGCCGGGAAGGTATACTACACTCAGAAAAAAAAGTTAGTAAAAAACGGTTTTTAATCCCACTTTACTATTTTTGTACTGATTTTTAGTAAAAAAATTATTATTTAGCAAATCTTTTTGCTATTTACATTTTACAAATTACAGAGTTTTTACAGAATATCTACAAATTTTCGTTGCTAATTTCAGAAATCATTTTACAAATTTTTGAAAACCGATTTGCTAAAATGAGCAAAAAAATTACTAATTTTAAAAAAGTCGATATTGATGGAAATGTTATTTCTAATAATTTAAACTTAAACATACAAACTTAAATTGCCCTAAAATGTTACATAGGAAGTGAAGATACCGACTCATGTCTAAAAATAGGACATCCACTTAAAATAGCACTAAAAAGGTTTTTTATTTCTAAAAATCAGCCCTAACAACAATTTAAATTTCACCTTAAAAGTAAAAAAAATGTACTAAAATATTTTTCAAAACAGAAATTACCAAATTTAAAGAAAATGAAAAATTCGTTTATCTTTTAAGAATTTTTAAGATTTTTAAGCCTTTGATTTTTTTTTCATTTTGTATAAAACATCTTTTAAAAAATATAATTAAAATTTTTGATGCTCGATAAAAAAAATAAATTTAAAACTTTGTACTAATATTAATAGTATTTAGTAATTTTTTTTGCTGATTTTAGCAAACGGATTTTAAATTCCACTTTACAAAAAGTCTAATAAAATTTTGTAGCGGCTACTAATTTTTCTACTAATTTCATTGTACTACACGTCAGCAGACATGTGTTGCTAAGATTAGCAAAAAATACCGCTGGGCTCAAATTAGCAGAATTTCCCGTAATAACAGCAAAATTTTCAGTTGCCATTACAGACTTTTTTTGGTGAGTGTACTTTGTTTGTTTATAATTTTTGATTAAATGAAAGAGAATAGATCTTATATTGATAAATGTTTTATTTAATGCTGGCAATTATGTATTGAATACAATATCATATAAATGTCCGCCTCTGTTAGCCTCGCAAATGCGAGCCCTTTTGAGCACATGATGTGGCACCGTCTTGTTGAACGCCCAAAGCATGCAGTTGTGGCGTTAAAAAGTTTTCAATCATATCACGATATCGCTCCCCATTCACAGTTACCGTTACGCCATTTTCATTTTCAAAGAAGTAAGGTCCAATGATTCCTCCTGACCAAATTGCACACCAGACTGTCACTTTTAATGGATGCAAAGATGACTGATGAATAATTTGAGGGTTTTCCATTGCCCAGAACCGACTATACTGTTTATTCGCATATCCATTTAAATGAAAATGTGCCTCCGTCACTCATTTTGATTATTTCATGAAAATCGGGGTTGTCATGGGCGAGCTGTAACATCCTATTGGCATATGTACGGCGCCGTAAATGGTCTTGTGGAAGAAGCTCTTGTGTCAACTGAATCTTAAATGGAAATAAATGCAAATCCTTGTGCAAAATTGTGGCCAAAGTTGTTCTTTGAAGAACAAGCTCCTGATGACGGCGTCGAATTGAGGTTGATGGATTGTTTTGGACACTTTATTGAGCAGCCGATCTTGCAGTACGTTGTGGTCCATGCTTGGGTCTATCATCTACATACCCTCTTTCTTCGAAATCATTCACTACACGATAAATAGTGCGTTTTGTTGGCATGTTGTTTCTCCCAAAAATTTTACCTAACTTTCTCATCATCACAGTAATCGATGATTGATTTTGATAAAATTTTTAAGGATTAATATTATCGAATATTTTTCTATAATAAATTTGCCACGTGTCTACTTCACGACTGCCAAATATGAACTTTTAAATGCCAAATATGAACTGCCAAATATGAAATGTCAAATGTTTACTAAGAAATATGCATTATTCAACAGACAAAGAGCAAATAAAAAAAGAACTTTGTGAACTTGGTCACGAAGTTACACACGTGCAAAATGTACTACAAACAGGTACAAAAAAACCCTTATCATTGTTCGCAATTGAACTCAAAACTAATAAAAACAATAAAGATATATATTCCATCACTCACCTTTTACATTGTAAAATAAACTTTGAACCTCCACACCAAAAAAGATCCTTACCACAATGTACAAACTGTCAGAAATATGGACATACAAAAAACTTTTGCACAAAAAATCCTGTTTGCGTCAAATGTGCCGGAACTCATAAAACTAGTCAGTGCCTAATAAAACAAAGGAGTGATCATATTAAATGTGCTCTATGTGGCGAAAAACATACAGCAAACTATAAAGGTTGTATGGTTTACAAAGAACTAAGAGTAAAAAAATTTCCCCCTCTTAGAAAGAAAGAAAATGAGCCTTCAACTAGTGAAGCTTAAAAACGAAATGAAACACATCAAACAAATCTACATAATAACGAACAAGCAAGATCTGAAGATAAATCTGGTCATATTATCACATACGCCCAAGCAATAAAAGCTAACAATACAGCTAATACAACAAATATTTCCACAACAAGTTCTACCTTAAATTGTAATAAAAACACAACGAATAACTCCACAACTAGTTCCGTACTAACCCCTAGATTTCAACAATCAAATAATGATATGCAAGATATCAAAGATATGATGAAACAGCTTATAACACAAGTATCTAATATGATGAATATAATCACAGTTCTACTTTCAAAAATTGATGGACAGACAAAATGATTTAAAGATTATCCTTTTGAATTCGAATGGGCTAGGCCAACACATCCTTGAACTAAAAACTCTTATATATAGGAACTCTGTAGATATCTTATTAATATCTGAGACACATTTCACACAAAAACTCAATTAATTGTACTGAACTTGAAAGTTTCAGAAAAGATTACCTCCAAGCTACCTCAATATTAATTGAAGACTTGTTCGGCCCACTCGTTTTGTCTGCTGTGTATTGTCCTCCCAAACACAATAACACTAAAATTGAATACATTATTTTCTTAAAGTCAATTGGTAATCGTTTTATTGCTGGAGGAGACTTCAACTCCAAAAACACTTTCTGGGGCTCGAGAATAACTCTTACAAATTTTTAAGCACTGGAGAGCCTACTTACTGGCCAACTAACTTAAACAAAAAACCTGATTTAATTGACTTCTTTATCACGAAAAATATAAAACATGAACATTTAAAGATAGAATCGTGCTTCGAACTATCCTCCGATCACTCACCCATTATACTCAAATTCGAAAGTAATGTTCTTCTTGCGACCCATAACAAATTTTCTTACAACAAGAAAACACACTGGGAGTGCTTTAGAGAAATAGTTGAAAATAAACTTGATATACAGATATCACTAAAAACCAAAGATGAAGTGGACAGTTCAATAGCATATTTTAATGACACACTTCTGTATGCTGATTCTACGCCCATAATAACTCATAAATCAAACAAATATAGTATATCACCATTCATCAAAGAAAAGATTAAGGCAAAGAGAAAACAAAGAAAAAAATGGCAATCAACAAGATCACCCTTTGATAAAACAATCCTTAACAAACTAACCAAGGAATTAAAGGATCTTTTGAAAAAGTACAAACAGGTTAAACTGAAAAGTTATCTTGAAAACCTTGATGCAACCAAGACAACAAACTACTCATTATGGAAAGCCACAAGAAAAATTAACAATGCTATTATTCATCAACCGCCAATCCAAAAATCTGACTTAACGTGGGCCAGAAATCATAACGAAAAGGCTCAAGTATTAGCTGATCATTTTTACAGAACTTTCTCTAATGAAATGGACAAACAAAATATTACTCTGCCAAATATCATTTCATCCACAAACTGCCACATCAAAAACGTTTCTCTTCATGAAGTTAAAACTACTATTAAAACAAGAAAACAAGAACTGGCAAACTATTAAAAGAACTACCACTGAAGGGACTTATCTACATA
Organism: Eustalomyia histrio; assembly: GCA_949748255.1. Classification (NCBI taxonomy): domain Eukaryota; kingdom Metazoa; phylum Arthropoda; class Insecta; order Diptera; family Anthomyiidae; genus Eustalomyia; species Eustalomyia histrio. The sequence goes on from OX456523.1 coordinate 231,763,230, forward strand.
AGAAATATCGTTAACGTTATAATAGCAATGAAATATTTTCCTAAAGTATGGAAAGTTGCAGAAATAATCGCTATTGCAAAGCCCAACAAGGACGCCACAAGGGCTACTTCATACAGGCCAATAAGTCTATTACCACTTTTATCTAAATTATTTGAAAAAATTATTTTTGATCGACTAGAACCAATACTTATAGAAAGAAATCTTATACCAGAGCATCAGTTTGGTTTTAGACCCATGCACAAAATCTCATCTGAAATTGATAACAAAAATTTTTGCGTGGCCACATATCTTGATGTAGCAAAAGCGTTTGACAGTGTGTGGCATGCTGGCCTACTTTATAAATTGGAAAAAAATCTACCAATGGACTTTTTTCTTATTCTACAAAGTTATCTAACTGACAGGCATTTTTATGTTAAATATAAAGATGATTGCAACATTTGCAGACGACACTATCCTTTTGTCATCAAATAAAGATATAACTTTGGCCATATCAAACCTTCAACAATTGCTGGACTATACTCTAAACTGGTTTAAAACCTGGGGTATTTTAGTAAATAGTGAAAAAACAGTACAAGTGACTTACACAAATAGGAAGATAAGTGATCATCAAGCAATTACGATAAACGACACTCCGATTCAAAATGATAATAAAGCTAAATATCTTGGCATGATAATCGACTCTAAATTAATCTGGAAAGATCATATCATCCGTAAAAAAAACTAAGTAAAGTACAAATTTGGACAACTTAACTGGCTCTTAGGAAAGGACTCAACTTTATCTTTACAAAACAAATTGCTTATATACAAAACAATAATAGCTCCTATTTGGAAATATGGCGCAGAGCTCTGGGGTACTGCAAGCAATTCTAATATAAAAATCATCCAACGAGTTCAATCAAAAATACTGAGAACTATTATAAACGCCGAATGGTACATACACTCAGAATATTATGTAGTTAACTGTTTGTAGTTTAATAAAAAAGTTTTCCGTTCCATTTAAAAATAAAGGAAGATACATTTATTTTTCAAAGAAACATCTATATTAACTTATTTATACATTTATTTGAAATAATTTACTATCATTTACCGATTTTTTTCAGTTTCATTTATTTTTTTCATTTGTTTGAAATTTAATAAAAATTTACCCACAAAACGGAAACTTGTGGTTTATTTGTGTCCGTAACAGTTATTACAAATTTAAATTTTGTTTGCTGTCTGTTTCAAAAAAAAAAATATTCAAAAAATTTCAATTTGTTTTTTTATTTAAATTGGTTGTATATATACAAAATTTTTCAATACAATTTACAAGAACTTCATAAACACACAAACATATACAAATACATTCTCACAAAAAGTGTTTATAGCTTCATATGCATACATACATTTTGTATTGTACGAGTATATTAAAAAAAAAACAAAAAATACAAAAACGGAAATAATTTCAAATAAATGAAAAAAACATTTATTTTTTAAGGATTGGTGGGTAAAATTTTGACATTTATTTTAACTGATTATATCAGTTGTTTCTTACGGATGTGTCAGTTGATTAATCAACATTTAAAAATAAATAACAAATGGCATTTAATTTAAATGAAAATTAAGTAGACCGGTTTTTAAATGAAATATCATTTCTTTTAAATGATATTTTCAGTTATTTTAACTTACAAACTTTTTTAAGTGTATTTTTTTTTTATTAAATCTTCATTTACATAACCGAGCCATTAGGGCCTTATGTGGTTAATTAAAGCTACTATCTTAATAACAAACTTCTTCCAATGAAAATATACATCGTGATCTTAACGTCAGCACAGTCCAAGAAGTCATAAGGAATTCCAGCTTAAAACATACATTTAAACTTACAACTCATTCTAACAATGAAATTAGACAACTTCCCTATAACGAGCTCTCAGGTTCAAGAAGACTTAAGCGATGCACTCCATCGGAGCTATTTGTCCGATTCTTATAAATTGATAATTTGGCAAAATATATTTTATATAATTTAAAATAAATGTTTACTTACACTAAATATAAGTTATCTTAAGTGTTGATTTAAGTTAATTAATACCCAAACCTCAAAACTAATTACTAATTGTCATATAAAGACAGGTGTAAATAAAATGGGATGTTAAAAAAAAAAAATGTTTACCAAAATGGTGGCAAAACAAAGTAGTATACCTTCCCGGCGGACACCCTGTATATTGTTTTTAAATTCGACTTAATTTTAAATCGTCTTACACCGAGGGACCGGTATATCAGTTTCTCTTGTTTTAGTTTTTTTTTTTTATTTTAATCCAATTTAAATTTCAATTGTAATACTTGTATGTATTTAATGGCGTTACTTTTGTTAAGTGCTTCTTGATTTTTTATTATGTGGTTTATTTTATTTCATATCATGCAGAGCTGGTAGTTCTAAACTGCAATAAAAAATCTATTATATTTGTTTTTATTATTTCTAATGAAATATTTTTTCATTACATGTAAATAATATTAATAAAATTTGTTTTCATTACCATTACAAAAATAAAATTTGTTTTTTATTTACATTACACACATGGGTTTAAATTATCATTACCTTTCTGCAATGGTAAATATTTTTCTTTTCACATTACAATTACTTTTTGTAAAATAGTCAAGTTAAAACATCCATTATCTTTTGACCCAACTCTGATAGTATGAGTTGTATTTTTGCGCATATAAAGTGGTTACAGTTTTTATAGTCATTACATTTTGATATGTATGAATGTAGTACTTTTGATTTTAAAGTGCATGTTTTATCAAGTGATGGTAAATATCAACGTGTGGTTTGTTTTAGTTATTTTGAGGTTTTGCTAAAGTATTAAATTTAACTTTATTGTTATTTACTTAGAGAATATAAATTGTTTATCTTGGGTTTCATACAAATCGAATTATTCATTCGGGATAATAGAATCGCATTTATGTTTGCAACAATCGTGCGTCCATATATTAATTAAAATAAACAATTTGTTTTTGAGTATAAAATGTTTGTTATTTGTTATTGTTATTAAATGAGAAAATTTTCCAGGCAATAATGTATTTTGTGATACAGTCTAAAGATTTAATTATATATATTTTTTTTAAATTATTTTCTCCATTATTATTGTTGGGTGTTCACTGTTGCGTATGAGTGATTTTTTCATATTCATACGAAATAAATATTACTCATACGTCGTGCTGCTCATAAAATTACAAATTATTTCAGGATTATAAATCAGGGATGGAAAATATGTTTTCTCTTATTGTATCAACCAGACAAACAAATTGTACTTTTTCGATCCTCACGGTTCCAAAATTTTTTCCACTTTTTTTTTAAACAATTTTATCGTATTGAGTTAGATTTGCTTAGACTAAACATACTTAAAAAAATTTAAATTGACCAGGTGAAACAAAATTTATCGTTAATTTTATGTAGTCGTATAATTCCGACAAAACTTTGTAAAATTTTACTCTAATTTTTATGTCACAACTTTTTTTTCTGGTTGTCCGCCTCCCTTGGAGGGCAATTTAACCTTTTCAGGATTTGCTATTAAAAAAATTAAAGACATTTAATAGCTTTTTAACAATAATACACTTTTTTTCTTATTTTTTTTTTGTCTTGAGAGGTAATTTAAAATCAGCTGTTCAATTTTGCCATTTCCAAATATTTTAGTAAAATACGTATGAAAACATTTGGTACATTTGATGTGACACCAATTTAGAGCCAGTTCAACTTAAAACTGACTTTATTTTTTACTATAATAGCTGAATAAATAAGAACAGGTTTTTAATTAAAAGTTGCTTTTAAAAAAAGTCGACTTTATGTTATGTTGTTTTATCAAGTTATAAATTGAAAATTTAAAAAAGTTTCAAATTGTACTAAACGAGCCGCGGTAGTACCACGGTACCAACCAAGGTAAAAATGTATCAAAAAAAGTACAATTGTACCATGTTTTCCATCCCTGTTATAAATGGCCTGTTAGACATTTGCTTTACTTGGCATTGAATTGCTATAGAATTGATATTGATATTTGAGCACTCCCTTATGACAGATATCCATGTGACTGAACCTCTAGATTATCTACACTCACCAAAAAAGTTTGTAATGGCAACTGAAAATTTTGCTGTTATAACGGGAAATTTTGCTAATTTGAGCCCAGCGGTATTTTTTGTTAATATTAGCAACACATGTCTGCAGACGTGTAGTATAATGATATTAGTAGAAAAGTTAGTAGCCACTACTAAATTTTAGTAAACTTTTTGTAAAGTGGAATTTAAAATTTGTTTGCTAAAATCAGCAAAAAAAAATTTACTAAGTATTATTAATATTAGTACAAAATCTTCAATTTATTTTTTTTATCGAGCATCAAATTTTTTTTTATTTTATTTTTTTCAAAAAATATTTTAGAAAAAAAAAAAAAAAAAATCAAAGGCTTAAAAAAACATAAACAAATTTATTATTTTATTTTATTTGGTAATTGCTGTGTTGAAAAGTATTTTAGTAAATTTTTTTACTTTTAAGATTAAATTTTAATTGTTTTTCGGGCTGATTTTTAGAACTAAAAACACTTTTTAGTGCTATTTTAAATGGATGTCCTATTTTTAGACATGAGTCGGTATACTTTACCTCCGATCCCTTTTTTAATCTTTGTAACATTTTAAGGCAGTTTAAGTTTGTAGGTGAAGTTTTAATTAGAAATAACATTTCCTTCAATATCTACTTTTTTAAAATTAGTAAGTTTTTTTTTTGCTTATTTTAGCAAATCGGTTTTCAAAAAATTGTAAAATGATTTTTGAAATAAGCAACAAAAATATAAATATTTTGTAATTTGTAAATAGCAAAAAGATTTGCTAAATAATATTTTTTTTTTACTAAAAATCAATACAAAAATTGTAAAGTGGGATTGAAACCCGTTTACAAATTTTTCTACTAACTTATTTTTCTGAGTGTAATATGCAACAATGTTGATATCATTTGTAAATATCTGATATCATAATTGAAACAAAAAAACAATTATTGTAAATATTTTAAATATTTAACATATGCAAAAATTAAACTTAAGCTAACTCAACCTTAACCTGAGTTTTGAGTAAAATCCTTTTTATATGTAAATAAAAAAGTTTTTAGAGTTTGCTATTTTTTAGGTTGTATGCAATAACTGCAACAATTTTCATTTGTGATATTTGTTTTTATTTCTTTTGTTTCTACACAATGACCACTATGACTTTGTGGTTAAACAGATTTAAAAGTTCATAGTATAATAAAATACCAGAGTTTAATTAAAAAAAAATTATATTTATTAGAAGTAGTAACAGAACTACCTTTTCCTGCAATAATTATTAATAGAAATTGTATTTCTGTAACTAAATTGTTTAAATTTAAAATAAAAGATTTGAAATAATACGATATATAAAGGGAAATTAAAAAAAAAAATCAAAGGTCTCTAAATAAAAAAAAAAAAAAATAGGAACAAACTTTAGTAACAGTATGAGAATTTTCTTTTAAAGGAAATCTTTTAGAATGTAAGAATTTTTCTATTAAAATCACCTTAAAACTGTTTTGAATTTATGAAAATTTAAATATATGTAAGATCATACATGGTTTTTTATATGATCATACATGGTCATATATAATTATACAGGTTGGTTGAAAAGTTCGTGCGCTCGAAATGAAAGAATACTGTTTTTTTTTACGAAATATATTTTTTTATTCAATATAATCTCCTAGAAGCTCAATACATTTGTTCCAATGATCTTTCAATAATTTTATCCCATCCTTATAATGGTTTTCCGGAAGCTATGAAAAATAACCGTCTACGGCTGCTATGGAAAGAATTGTTTGAGATTTCTGAAGATATAGTATCACTGGAAGCCAAATCTGGTGAATACGGTGGATGTTCAAGCAATTCGTACTTTAATTCTTTGAATTTAGCCATCGTCAAAACACTTTTGTGAGCAGGTGCATTGTCTTGATGAAAAATTATTTTTTTCTTCTTAAACCAGGTCTTTTCTCACGAATTTTTTCATCCAGCTGATCCGAAAGCCTGCAATAATATTCAGAGTTGATTGTTTTACCTTTCTGAAGATAATCAATCAACAAAATTCCTTTTGCATCCCAAAAAACTGATGCCAAAACCTTCTTTGCTGATCGTTGTGACTTCACCTGCTTTGGAGCTGAACAACCAGCTTCAGTCCACTGTAAACGTTCTTGTTTCAATTTAGGATCATGGTGGTAGATCCAAGTCTCATCCATAGTTATAAAACGACGCAAGAAGTCGGTTTTATTCGGCTTAAAACGCTCCAAATTACGCTGAGAAATTTGTTTTCGATCCAGTTTTTGTTGAATTGTTAATGTGTGCGGCACTAACTTTCCAAACAGGTGAGGACTCCTTATACACTTCTAACAATTGTTCATAAATTTCCTTTGCTTTTAAATCCTTCAAAACAAAGAATCTAATGACTGCACGATATTAAATTTGTTCTATATTAAAAAAAATCAATGACACGTCAACTTCAAATGGCTTGTAAACAAAGAAAGAACTGACAGAATGACTTGTAACTTACCATACTTATACCAACTTGAGAAAAAAAAAGTTTGGAGCTAGCAGTACCATCTCTTGGTGAGCGCAGAAACTTTTCAACCAACCTGTATATGTCCATTCATAGGACAATATGTGACCATAAATGATGTGATATATTATTACATACATATCTTCCAAATCCATGTTTGAGAGTATATGGTCATATATGATCATATACAACTACATATGATCATTAATTGTCATATAAGACTATATATAATCATATATTGTCATATATGACTATATATGGCCTTATATTTATGATCCGAAGATATATGGTAATATATGAGAACATGTATGGTCATAGATTGAACTTTGTAAGCACGTATATGATCGTGTGTGCCCATGTAAGATCATTTATAATACTATATATTAATATACAGTGAGGAGCATAAGTGTAACATGGTACAAAATGTTATAAAATGATGCTCAATATTTCTTATTATGTATGCAAATCTAATATTTTTTTTATCTTATTATATTTATTGTCCTTCCTTTAAAATACAGTACAAACAGTTTTTATTCTATTACGATAAGTAAAGAAAATGACAGTAAATAAAGAAAAAATCGTTACACTTTTACATTCTTTAATTTTTCACTGTGTATATTAAAGAAAACAAAAATTGATAGTTTTAAAAATTCACCGTTATTTTTTATTTAATTATAATTTATTTTTCACGTGTTTGTCAAAAATGGAAGGTACCAAAGTTAAAGAAACAATTAATTCATTAAAAAATAATGAATCTTTAAGGAAAATAGCTGAGAATTCAAAATAAGTCATATATGACCGTGCAAAAAATAAAGCAGAATCATGAAATAAATAATGCAGCTCCCCGTTTTGGCCGTCCAAGAAAAATAGATGACCGTAATAGTCGGGATCTTGCAAATTAGTCACAAGTGATAATTCTGTCACCCCAGCTGAAGCCCTAAAAACTTTAAAAATTAATGCCAGTCGGTGGACAGCTCGTCAAAGTTTGAAAAGGCTGCAAAAAAAAAAAACGAAAAAAAAAATTTTCAAAGAAAATATGTTAATTTTTTAAGGTCATATGGTCTGATGAAACGAAAATAAACCGTTTTGAGTCAGATGGTCGCTCATGGTACTGGAGTAAAGATTCCAATACCATTACCCCAAACCAGGTCAATCAAACAATGAAACACGTTGGTGGTTCAATAATGGTTTGGGGATGTATTACCAAAAATTGGGTGGGCCCCTTAGTTAAAATTGAAGGTACTATAGAAAAGGAACTTTACCTAGCATATTTTACAAAATAATTTACATTAAAAAAACGTATCTTTCTCCTGAAAACGTCGTGTTTCAGCAAGTTAATGACCCGAAGCATACGGCTAAAATTGTAAACAATTGGTTAGAAAATCAACAGTTTTCGATTTTAAAGTGGCCTCCACAGTCATCGGATATGAATCCAATAGAAAAATTTTGGAGTTATATAAAGGTAAAACTATCGAAGTACGTGGAACCTTCAAAAGGAGTAAACGAACTATGGGCACGAGTTAAGGACATTTTGGATTCTATTTCCAACGCAGTAGTTGCAAATTTTTGTAATAGTATGCCAAACCGACTGCAAGAACTACAGAGATCCAAAAGTTTGTGGATCAAATATTAAAACAACGATAAAACGGATTAATCTAAAATAAAATAAAGCTGGGTGCGAAATTGTAACATCTGAATACTTTCCTTTAAACTTAATTATCTTATTTACCCATGTAAAAATCAAAATATATATGAGCATACATGATCATACATGGGCCTGTATATGATCATACATGGGCACACATGGTCATATACGTCCATACATTGTTCAATATATGACCATACGTGATCTCATATATGATCATATATCTTCGGATCTAAATTTGAGGGTATATGGACGTGTACGATGATGTACGAGCATACATGAATAATTTATGAGCATGTATGATAATATATGCACATATATCACCATATACCCTCATGTATGGACGTATATGACAATGTATGCCAATGTATGATCATATACAAGCCCATGTATGATCATGTATGTTCATATATATTTCGATTTTTACATGGGTAATATTCATAATAGAATTAAGTATCTTTGTGTTATATTTTTAATAAAGATAATAAAAAAGATAAGTTAAACAAGATTATTATAATAACACAAGAATTTTAAACTCTCTAAAGCAATGATCGGCACTCATAGCCCTCAGGGGCCGAACACAATCGGCAATTTATACGTACACTACACGAATGTCAACAAATCTCACAGCAAAGAGCAGAAAAAAAAAATTATTTCATTCAGTAGTACGCTAACTTTCAACAGAGCAAGTATATGCCGCTTTGTTGAAGAAATAAAGTACAATCTTAAAAATTATTTTTTTTTTATTATAGGTATTTCTTTTATTGTAGGTATTTATTTTGTTTTTTTCGTTTACATTTTAAATTTAAAATGTGGGAAGATTTTTTTTTATTTTCTTGAAATATTTTAAATGAGGCAGAGTGCCTTGTATGCAATCAAAAATTCATTTATTAATTTATTCATTCATTCTTTTATTCTGATAAAATAATTTCTTACGGTATAAAACACCAATTCATTCATATTCTCTCTATCTGCCGACCGCTGCTCTAAAGTTTCCTGTTATCTAGCTATCAAAATTTATATTTAAAGTTTATCAATTTATTTCGAAAAATATATTCTACATAACTGAATGAACTGCTTTGATAAATTTATATCAGCCTTCTTAACCTATTAGATTATGAGACTATTTCCCTCTTAAAAATCACCTCAGTATTTTGCTGCCTTAAAAATTGTTTAAAATTTTGTGTTTCCTTTTGTTAGTGCCTTTTTTTCTTTTAAAAAATATCACCGGGTTTTTGCAACTTTTTCCCGAAAAAAACCTTTCAATTTTGTGGAGTTTTTCCTAAAATAAATTCCTTTAGATTCTAAGAAAATGTTTCTAAGGAAAACTATTGAATTCAGTGGACTTTGTCCTACAGTAAAACTAAAAGATTCTGAAAACCTTTTCTGTATAGAAGGCTTTCTATAGAAGATCTTTTTGTTCAGAGAACTTTCTTTTTATATAGAAATACCTTTAAATTCTAATTACTTTTTTCTTAAAAAATATCATTTGATTCTAAGAACATTTTCTTTTTGAATCAGAAGGTTTTTATAAGAAAAAATGTCTTAAGAATTTGAGGATTTTCCTACAGAAAAAATTCAGTTCAATATTGAAAGTTTTTTAATAAAAAAAACTCCTCAGAATCTAAGGGCTTTCTAAAGGAAAACCGACGTGTGAATCTGCATGTGACTTTCGAAATTTTGTAACTGAAATCTCAATTATGTTGTCACAGAAAAATGTATATTGCGATTACCAACACGATTGCTAACACGAATTTGTGTTCTCTGTACAAAATTTATTAAAGACTTTAACATATAAATATTTAAGTATTCATGTACATACAGGTTGGTTGAAAAGTTCCTGCGCTCACCAAGAGATGGCACTGCTAGCTCCAAACTTTTTTTTTTCTCAAGTTGGTATAACTGTCCTGAGAACACATGCAAAGTTGCAAGTCATTCTGTCAATTCTTTCTTTGTTTACAAACCATTTAAAGTTGACGTGTCATTGATTTTTTTAATATGGAAAAAATTGAATATCGTGCAATCATTAGATGCTTTGTTTTGAAGGGTTTAAAAGCAAAGGAAATTTATGAACAATTGTTAGAAGTGTATAAGGAGTCCTCACCTTCAAAATGCACCGTTGAATTTTGGGCTGGTGAATTTAAACGTTGTCGTACCAGCCTTAAAGACAATCCACGCGAAGGACGACCAAAAACTGCAACCACAGCAGAAATTATTGAGCAGGTACATAATATGGTTAGTGAAGATCCAAGTTTGACTAAGCACGAAATTGCTAATGCCATAGGCATCTCAGACGAACGAGTACTTCATATTTTAAATGAAGAATTACGTATGAAAAAACTGTTTGGAAAGTTAGTGCCGCACACATTAACAATTCAACAAAAACTGGATCGAAAACAAATTTCTCAGCGTAATTTGGAGATTTTTAAGCCGAATAAAACTGACTTCTTGCGTCGTTTTATAACTATGGATGAGACTTGGATCTACGACCATGATCCTAAATTGAAACAAGAACGTTTACGAACGTGGATTGAAGCTGGTTGTTCAGCTCCAAAGCAGGGGAAGTCACAACGATCAGCAAAGAAGGTTATGGCATCAGTTTTTTGGGATGCAAAAGGAATTTTGTTGATTGATTATCTTCAGAAAGGTAAAACAATCAACTCTGAATATTATTGCAGGGTTTTGTATCAGCTAGTTGAAAAAATTCGTGAGAAAAGACCTGGTTTAAAGAAGAAAAAAATAATTTTTCATCAAGACAATGCACCTGCTCACAAAAGTGTTTTGACGATGGCTAAATTCAAAGAATTAAAGTACGAATTGCTTGAACATCCAACGTATTCACCAGATTTGGCTCCCAGTGACTACTATCTCTTCAGAAATCTCAAACAATTCCTTCGTGGAAAACATTTTTCGTCGAATGAAAAGGCCGTAGCAGCCGTAGACGGTTATTTTGCAGAGCTTCCGGAAAACCATTATAAGGATGGGATAAAATTATTGTAAGATCATTGGAACAAGTGTATTGAGCTTCTAGGAGATTATATTGAATAAAAAAATATATTTCGTAACAAAAACAGTATTCTTTCATTTCGAGCACAGAAACTTTTCAACCAACCTGTAGGTTTAATTAAAATAATTACTTTCAAATAATTGTATGTCTGTCTGTCTGTGTGTCTTCTTTTGACATATGTGCACTTAATAAACAAAGTATCTTTCAAATGCTAACTTTTACAATCGTTTTAAATTTTCTTTTATTTATTAAGCCTCATTTTCATTATGTACAGTTAGCTACAAACTGGTAATTTAACTGACACAATTGTTGTTGTTGTTGTTTTACATATAAAATTTAAATTTACATTTTTGTTAAATATTAATTACACATTTTGTAATCGGTTCTAAGAATGTTTCGGAAATATGTACAAATGTTAAGGCAAATGTGTCTGTTATTACAAGTAAACGTGGTAGATCAAATTGTTTACAAAAAAAAAAAACATTTTTTTATTAATTCGCTTGATAAGGCTTTTTAAGACTTTTGTACATTTTTACATTTCTAAATAAGAAAGTAGCTTTCACTTAGAATTTATTTTATAGAAATGTATATTCATTGATATCAAAAAATAATGGCAAAATGCCAGGAAGGAAATGAGTGTAAAGTGATACCTCATTATTGAGATTAAATTTTTATAAAATATCTTTAGAGCTAAAATTTATAGAATTTTTTTTTTAATTAAATGATGCTAACAATTTTGTGTTTACTTACTTTTAAATATTTAAATAACAATCTAAAATAACATAAGCGTGGTTAAACAACAATTTAATAAAAGTAACTTAGAATAATGTTTATTATGGTTAAATCACTTAAATAAACAAGTTTGTAAAAGTTACAGATAAAACTGTAATTACTACAAAAAAAAAGAAAAATGGCAATTTTTGACTAGTGTACACTCAAATTAGTTTGTAGTTAAAATTATTTGAAAATGTTATTTAAATAAATGAAAAATAACTTTAAATCAAAAGAGTTCTTTATTTTTTTTAATGTTAATAAATTAACTTACAATATCAAATGATTTTTCATTAATTTTAGCTTTTAGGAATTTAACAACAAATTAGTAAAAAGAAATGATATTTTCTGTATTTATTTATTTTAACTGTCAACTAGAAGAATTTAATACAAAATCCATAAAAAAGTAATGATTTTTATTTTATTTAGTTTTGTATTTAATTGTCAATAAATTAACTACAAAATCCGTTAATATAAATGATATTTCGTTTATTTGGTTTTATAAATGTCTATGAAAAATTTTTAAATTTTACTCTAATTTATTTCTGTTGAAATTTATACTAATTATAGTAAAAATACACATATTATGTGTAATATTATGGAAAAATACACATATGGAAAAAATACATAAATAATGTGAAAGTTGAAGCACACATAATGTGAAAATTTGCATTAAAAGTGCATCAAATGACTAAATATGTAAGTGTTTTTAAATGCGTCAAAATCTTAAAAATGCAAATATTTACAAACGAAATATTTAAAATTAAACAACACAGAAATGTTTATTTTTTCTTTTAACTGTCAACTACAATAATATAATACAAAATCCATAAAAAAGTAATGATTTTTATTTTATTTCGTTTTGTATTTAATTGTCAATAAATTAACTACAAAATCCGTTAATATAAATGATATTTCGTTTATTTGGTTTTATAAATGTCTATGAAAAATTTTTAAATTTTACTCTAATTTATTTCTGTTGAAATTTATACTAATTATAGTAAAAATACACATATTATGTGTAATATTATGGAAAAATACATATATGGAAAAAATACATAAATAATGTGTAAGTTGAAGCACACATAATGTGTAAATTTGCATTAAAAGTCCATAAAATGCCTAAATATGTCTTTTTGAATGCGTTAAAACCTTAAAAATGCAAATATTTACAAACGAAATATTTAAAGTTCAACAACACAGAAATTTGTTTTTTTTTTCATAAAACAATTTACTTTCAAAATTAAAATTCGTTTAAATTTGGAAAAATCGCCAAAAGTAAAAAAAATCGCTTTATAAAAAACGCGCATAAATTTAAAATAAATATAATATAAAAATATAATATAAAAAACATATTGCCATATAACTGCAACAACTCTTATTCTCGTTTCAAATAGCTAAATATTATATATTTTATTTTTGGAGTATTCAATAAATAGTTTTCAGGGTTTAAATTTATAAATATTAAGGTAACCTTAATTGAGTGGAATATTGTAATCCATTTACTGGCCTCTAGGCTTTCAAATTACAAAATGTTTAATAAAAAAATAAATTGAAAAAATCAACATAACAAATCAGTTAAAATTGGCAAAACTGTAAAAAATGAAAGAAATCGCCAAATTAAGAAAAAAAAAAACGTTAGAATTTATAAAAATCGTCAATAATTGAAAAATCGCTAAAATTTATAAAATCGTCAGAAATTTACAAAAATCATTAAGATTTTCAATTGCACAGTTCAACACAAAAAAAATTACGGGGTTCCGACAATTAATTCGTTAGTGACGTAGATACAAAAGTATTCGGTATTTGAGTGTCAAACCTTCTCGTCAGAGATGGGATGACCTATATATGTGAACAATAACTAGGATAACCTCTAATGGACAATCTTGAATTTTATGGTCAACATTTTTGTAGAACATTTCATCACCGCCTTTCCTCTTTTTCAGGGTATTTTTACAATTTTTTAGAATAAAGCCAAAAAATGCCGTTATGAGGGGGAGTTAGAGGGTTAATATGTTCTACAAAAATATTTTACATACCATTATCTACAAAGTTGCTGAACATACTCTACATCTCAGATGTAAAGAAAACATAGTTTTATATACTGATATGCTGCAAGAACAGGCCAGAGCTGGGAAACTTTAACCGCCTCTAAAATGAAATTCTGATGTGATCTATCAAAATGCCGGCACACGTATATTTTTTTTTTTTTTTGGTCTCCTTAACAAGAATCAATCGTCGGATCCTCGTAATTTTGGAAAAAGTTTGAAATTGTTGTACAGTGTTACCCGTCAAAATGGAAAATCTTTAAGATGGAAAAATAAATAAAAATCGTTGTAATTAAAAAAAATCACTTAAATCAACAAAAAAAAAAAAAAAAATAAAACAAATTGAATAAAATTGCCAAATTTGAAAAAATCGCTGTAAATTTTAAAAATTGCTATAACTGCGAAAAATCTCCGAAAATAATAAAAATTGCTAAAATTTATAAAAATAATCGATAATTCTAAAATAATCCATCAAAATTTAAAAGTTGCTAACAGTGAAACAATATTCAAAATTTAATAAAATCGCCAAAAATTAAAAAAAAAAATTGGTAAAATTTATAAAAATCATCATAAATTTACAAAATCGCTAAAATTTAGGGAAATCGCCAGGAATTTTAAAACACGCTAAGATTTATAATAACCCGCCAAAATTCAAAAAAAAAGTTGCTAACAGTAAAAAAATCACTAAAATTTACGAAAAGCGCCAGGAATTGAAAAATTTCAAGAATTCCAATAAAATTCTAAAATTTAAAAAATCGCTTACAGTGAAAAGTACCTAAAATTGAATAAAACCGCCAAAAATAAAAAAAAGTAGCAAAATTAAAAAAAATTACTAAAATTAAGAAATAAGTTCTTCAAGCTTTTGTTATATTGGCTACAAATGTCGAGTACCATCTTCAGGGCGAAGGGTTAAATTTAATATTTAGAAAAACTTTCAAAATTAAATGTTATCTTTTATTTAAGGTTTTTCTTTTTAATTACTAATTTATTTTTCGAGCTTAAGGTTAGTTTTTTTTTAATATTATTTACTTTTCAATATTTCGCTACTCCATTGTGTAGCATCTTCTGGAAATAATAAAAAAAAAAATAATATGCTACACAATGGAGAAGCGAAATATTGCAAAAAAAAAATAATATTTTTATAAAAAACGAACCTTAAGCTCTTTAAAAATTAAACTAAAAACCAATAATAATGTCACCATTATTTAACAATTGCCAAAATTAAGGAATAAAACCAATTTTGAGAAAAATTGCTAAACAAGAAAAAACACGCCAAAAGTGAAAAACTAAAAATAAATTTATATTAAAGGTTTGTATTTAAATATAAGCGAGTCTTATATTTGTTCCATTTTTATTTTTATTATTTAGTTTTCGAGATACGGAAGATATTCTAAATAAAAGCCCTTTTAGATCTGCGATGCTTAGTTTTCGAAAGGCGATTAACAAATTTAGCAATTAACTAAAAATTTGGGAACAGTATTGGGATATTGATGATGTGGCTTTGACCTTTGTTGAAAAATTTTTTTCTAGCTTTTTTAGTTTTCAAAATATAAATAATTGAAAAATTAATAGACCAATATTTTTTTTTTGAATTCTCTTTCTATTTATCAAATTTTAAATAAAACAAATTTTCTTTTTAAAAATATTAAATATTTTGTTAATAATAAAAAGTACATATAAAAACAAATTTATTCTCCCTTATAACAAACATATTTGTTCACTCCCTAAAATTTAGTCTTAAACAGACCTCCTAGTATATCCCAGCAAAACCACACATTACCATATAACGTGTAAAGTAATGTGTAGCTATAGGGGCTCATGGGTTACGTTACACCTTACTTCACTACTGAATTTTACAGGCGATGAGCCTCAAAGTAATGTATTTACCCATTACTTTAGAGGTGATAATGTAAGGGGTTACTTATATGGTTACGAGAATGGAAAAAGTAATGTTTAGACACATTATAGATTTTTTAAAAAGAGGAATTTTTATTAAAAAAAATTATTACAAATATTTTAAACGTTATTAAAAATAATGTGTTCATGATGGGAATCGAACCAGGGAAGGCTGGTTGCCAGCCAAGAAATCTAGCCACTGAGCTATCAACGCATATAGTATTTGATTGCTTTAAACTTAAATGATTGTCAAAACAAACATACATTACCCTTTTGCTTACAAAAAAACACAAAGTAATGTATCTAAAAATAGATTTCAAAAATATATCAATTATTACTTGACATTTATAAATCATATATTACGCAATCAAAAATCAGTAACTTATTACTTTATGCTTGCAAATAATGAAAAAGGTAAGGAGCTATCATTACAAGGTAACGCATGAGAATATCGCACCCATTACCAAAGTTTTGCTGGGTATTTTAGGATAATTCATCGATTCATTAAAAATAAATTTATCCCAAAATAAAATTTATTGAAAAGCATATAAAAGAAGTATAAATTTAAAACGACTTTGAGTGATAATTTATATTCATATCTATTGTAGTAAATTTTGTTCAAAAAAAAACTGTATAAAAGTGTCAAAAAAATTTTCCCTTTGATAAGCATTTCATTGTGGAAATATTTGACAATGCCAAAGTATTTTTAAAAATATTACCAGGAAAAATTCTGCATACAGATTTGCTTCATTTGAATATTTATTTAATTTTACAATAGGGTGTAGCGATAAAAAGGGTGGATATTTTAGCTCTCAAGTCATGCATATTAATGCACTAAATGGGGAGAAAAATATAAAAAAAAGAAATAATAAATAGATAAGAGTCTCTACCAGAGTCTAAAGTTGGTAGTATGATATTGAAAACAAAAATGTTAAAATGTTTTGCAAAAAAACTTTTTCAAAACTTTACACTACTATCGGTATCTTCAATCAAAGCTAGGGAAGTAAGGATCTCTTCGATATACAAGAAAACCGGGACAGGCGTTGGATAAATAAACCCCAAAATGGTGAAAAATTAAATATCCACCAAAATAACTGTACGTTTCTTTTTCTTTGGATATTATTTCATCTTCACATTTGAAGGTTATTTTATTAAAAAAATTAAATAAATTTTAAATTTTAATTTTGGAGTTTATTTCATTGGGGATAGAAATAAACCCCAAAGAAAAATAAATAACTCCGAACAAATTGACAAAATATTTCTCTATTTTTTGGGTGTGATTTGTTTTTTTTCACTTTGGTGGCAACGATCGATATGTTGCTTTTTTTTTTGGTCTTCACTTGCAATATTATACAACTATGTATACTTTTTGGGACTTATTTCATATTTGGAGATTAGTTCATTGGGGGTTATTTGATTTTATACTTTCGCGGTAAATTCATTCATAGCCTTTGGAGGTTATTTTATATGTTTTGGGTATTATTTAATTTCTTTCCTTAGATGCTATTTTATTTCATAGTTTCCCATGTAAAAATCGAAATATATATGAGCATACATGATCATACATGGGCCTGTATATGATCATACATGGGCATTAGACCGTACCTCAAAAAAAAAAGTTCACCGTACACCCTCTAATATAAAGTATTTTAACAAGCCATTCCCCTCAAGTAACCCGTTCTAGTATTAACCCACCAGATCTCAGTTGCTACCACCTTAATGTACTTCCCTAATATTTTAAAATAAAAGCTCGCAAAAAAGCAATAAACTTTTGCTAGTAAATAATTCCAATAATTCCAGCGGAACTATTATTTTATTTTTTTTTTAATTTTTTATGTTGCCGAATGTAGGGTATTTTTATTTTTTTTTTGTCATATCTTCTGTATTTACAGTCGGATCTTAAAGGGTTATATATCAATGTTTTTTTCGCAATGATACCAAGCACCCTTTTATACTACTTAAGGGGTAACACCTATGTAAAAAGCCTATAAATAAAAACTTCCTTTTCTCTAGATAATTTAGTTGCTCATCGGTGACCGCCATAGAAGATTCATGTACAGCTTATCCGTGCCATTCTCAAAACACCGATCGTTTTGTTCATGTAGTACATGAATCTTCTGGGGCACATTTTTTCCAAACTTGACAGCCGCCAAAAATACAGCCAACTTGAATCACGTCAAAATATGATTGATTAAAATTTGTGTTATTTTATAAGTGATCCACGGCACTCAGCATAATTTAACCAATTTTAGGTGGATCGCTCTGAAACATACACTTTATATAGAAAACTAAATTATCTAGAGAAAAGCGTATGAGTTTTTGGGTATATAATTTTTGACAAAACAGCGAAGTGTTAAAGTCAAAATATCTACTTTTTTACTCTTAAAGAAACAGCTCTAAGTCAAAAAGTATTTGACCTATCAAAAGCTCCTTCGCGCATCCATAATTTAGTTTTCCATACGCATTATAAATTTCAGAGAAATCCAGCAAAAATTGATTAAGTAATGCTGCGTGCCGTGGACCTCTATTGTAAATATACTATCATTTTGTAAAACTTTGTGTAAAACAAATATTTTTTTGTACTGCTTCATAAATCTTGTGAAAACCAATCTTTGTTAACACATCTCCGTAAATAAAAAAAATAAAAAAAAGAAGTTTTTATATATAGGCTTTTTACATAGGTGATACCCCTTAAGTAGTATAAAAGGGTGCTTGAGGTCAATGATTTTTAATGCAACAAATTAATATCATTGCGAAAAAAACATTGATATATAACCCTTTAAGATCCGACTGTAAATACAGAAGATATGACAAAAAAAAAAAAAATAAAAATACCCTACATTCGGCAACATAAAAAATTAAAAAAAAAATAAAATAATAGTTCCGCTGGAATTATTGGAATTATATACTAGCAAAAGTTTATTGCTTTTTTGCGAGCTTTTATTTTAAAATATTAGGGTAGTACATTAAGGTGGTAGCAACTAAGATCTGGTGGGTTAATACTAGAACGGGTTACTTGAGGTCAATGGCTCCTTCGAGGAAAACATCGGCCTCCGCGAGACAAGAAACATTGATATACAACACTTTAAGATCGGACGGTAAATAACGAAGATATAACGAAAAATATAAAATGGCGACCCCTACGTTCGGCCAAAAAAATAAAAAAAATTATTTTCGAAATTTTCTTGTTAAAATACTTTATATTTGAGGGTGTACGGTGAACTTTTTTTTTTTTTTGCCTGTAAGGTGGTACGGTCTAATGAGCATACATGGTCATATACGTCCATAGATTGTTCAATATATGACCATACATTATCTCATATATGATCATATATCTTCGGATCTGAAATTTGAGGGTATATGGACGTATATGATCATATACGAGCTTACATGAATAATATATGCACATATATCACCATATACCCTCAAATTTCGGATCCGAAGATATATGGTCATAAATGAGATCATGTATGGACGTATATGACCATGTATGCCCATGTATGATCATATACAAGCCCATGTATGATCATGTGTGTTCATATATATTTCGATTTTAACATGGGTTAGGTGTTATTTCATTGGGGTTACTTGGTAGTGTGTAGATGCTGTAATATGTATATGAGGAAAAATAAATTGTATTATTTTAAATTTTTAAACAATATTTTAATGGTTGCTTTAATATACCAACACAAATATGTCAGCTGATTATGGAATAAAATTCATCAGATTTAACTTGTGGTTAAATTTTTCTCAATATTAAAATTTAAAAATATAAAAATAAATTTAAATTATTGGCAATATTTAAATTATTTACATTTCTGTTTTTTAATTAGTTTCTGAGTATACAAGGCGTTCTATTGTACTAACAATATATATAGAAAACGTGAAAAATACCATATGCAGTGGCGTGCCCAGGATTTTTTTTTCGGAGCCCAAAATATATTTTCTAAATTTTATTTTAAAATCTTTCAATTTCTATACCTTTTTGAAGCATTTCAAAACAAAATTTACAGCTTTCAAATTCATAGACAATTTTTATTTAAAACTTATTAATTACATTGACTGAGATTTAATGTATACGTTTAATATTAACCCTTTAACCACTGGAGTCGAAATACGAGGTATTTTGTTAGGAAATTTTGGTTCTAGTATCATTTTGGACTAAAAAGCATGAATGTGAAGTTCATTTGTCAAAAAAAATTTATCCTGAAAGCGCCAGGTGGAAAAAATGAAAGACAACCTGAAGACAAAAAGCTTGACTCAAACAAAAATATTTGTTTTACAAATCAAACACGCAACAAATTATCAAAATGCAGCTTGAAGCTACTTTCCAAAAAAATTTCGAGTCGATTGAGCTGTTGGAAAGTATGTTTTTTTTTAGTTTTAAATTTGCACCAAAATCATAAATAATTTTCGTGTCTGCTTTGACAGAAATGGGTGTATCTATCAAACTATTCAACTGAGCGTGTTCAAACCGGCACTGTTCGAAATGTAAATTCAAACAGACAAAAATGTTGTTGGCGATTATTGCACCAAAAATATTGCTTTGGATATAATTGGACTTTAGTGATGACCTTCTGTAGACGGTCTTAGTGGTTAAGTACATTTTAATTGTTTTTGTGCTCTAAAGCTTCTCTCCGCTTTTAAATCATTTTGATAAAAATCAAATTTTTTTTTGACAAAACGTCAAAGACTCGGCTTGGTCCAATATATTATAAATTCTTTACCACATTATCGTGACCGGAAAATGTATTTGTCATTTTACAAAAAATCGCGTGATTTTTGTTAAAAAATTTTCATTTTATTTTTCGTATATATTTTTTTTTTTTGAAAATGCTATTAAAAAAAAAATACTGAATATTTTCTAAAACTTCTTTTTTTATTTGAAAGTACAATCCTTCCGGTTAATAATGAAAAATAATTTCATTCAAACGGCTGCCTCGGCTGGCCGTTACAGTCGTTATCGGCGATCGTTATCGGGCCATGTTGAACGAAATTTTGTTCACAAAAATTGAAGAGGAGGATATTGGCAACATTTGGTTTCAACAGGACGGCGCTACGTGACACACAGCCGAAGCTACACTCGATGTTTTAAGCCCTGTTTTTGAAGATCGCATTATCAGCTGCAGAGCTGATGTCGTTTGGCCAGCACGGAGCTGCGATTTGACACCGTTGGACTATTATTTGTGGGGTGGCGTTAAAGATAAGTGTTACGCCTACAAGCCAGAGACAATTGACGCTTTAAAGGACAATATTTGTGAAGCCATTGGTGAAATACAGCTGCACACAATCGATAATGTGCTTAAAAATTGAACCGATCGTGTAGGCTACTGCATGGCCAGCCGAGGCAGCCATTTGAATGAAATTTGTCCATTATTAACCGGAAGGATTGTGCAGATACAACACGAATAACCTCTTAGAATATCTAAACATGCCAAGATGTGAAAAAATTGCAATTTTTTACTTCACTCCATTTCACACTTCACCACATCTTCCCTATTTAAACAAATTAAAGTTAAAATTAATATAAATATTTTTTATTTATTATAAAATATATTTATTTTCGGTGAAATCTTAATTCATGTAAAATTTTTTGTATCTCTAACAATTTGTAAAAACAAATGTAACCTAAAACTCTTGAAAACGTTAATATGATGAAAAGTGCGATTAGCATTTTACTTCCTACATCAACTACTAAACAACAAAAAATATGCACAACTGGGGACAGCTAGTTAAATTTCGTGCATTTTTACCTTTATTATAAAATATTTGTTAATATAATATTAATTTAAAATGTTCATTATTGTTTTTTTTTTTACACTTTCCAGTTGACATTGCAACATATGATGGCGTTGGTGTTTAAATATGATATGTTTGTGTAAAGTTATGCTGTTGTATGTAAGCTGAATATTATAGTGGATAATATTATAATTATTATCATTATTATGATGGTAAGTGAAATGTATATGTATATTATAATATATAATGTGTTTGGTTTAATGTGAAATTCGCTTTGAGAATTTGCTTTAATTGAAATACAAAAAAAAATTATTAAAACACACCTATGGTCATATGTTGACAACACGTAGCTAGCAATGATATTATCACTTGAGAGATAAAGTTGTGATTTAACTGTCAGTTATAAAGTAACAACTTATGACTATCGATAGGTATTCCAATAGGTCAAAACAATAAATTTTTCTTCAGAAGCAAATATTATTCATTTTCCTTGGATACTCACATCTATGTCAGCAGTGCACCGTTTGAGTCCTTAATTTTAAAAGCATAAAAATTAGAACATGAAAACTGAGTACAAACATTTTTAGTACATATGATTTTTATTTTCGCGTATACCAGCAAAACTTTGCTAATGGGTGCGATATTCTCATGCGTTACCTTGTAATGATAGCTCGTTACCTTTTTCTTTATTTGCAAGCATAAAGTAATATGTTACTGATTATTGATTACGTAATATATGATTTATAAATGTAAAGTAATAGTTGCAATTTTTTTGAAAATCTATTTTTAGATACATTACTTTGTGTTTTTTTGTAAGCAAACGGGTAATGTATGTTTGTTTTGACAAGACTAGTGAAAAAACGAAGCGCAACTATTCATTTAAGTTTAAAGCAATCAAATATTATATGCGTCGATAGCTTAAGTGGGTAGAGTTCTTGGCTGACAACCAGAGTTCCCTGGTTCGATTTCCATCTTGATCACGTTATTTTTAATAACGTTTAAAATATTTGTAATATTTTTTTTTAATAAAAATTCCTCTTTTTCAAGAATCTATTTTTAGGCACATTACTTTTTCCATTCTAGCAACCATATAAGTAACCCCTTACATTATCACCTTTAAAGTAATGGGTATATACATTACTTTGAGACTCATCGCCTGTAAAATTCATCAGTGGATTGAGGTGTAAAGTAATCCATGATGCCCTATGGCTACACATTACTTTACACATTATTTGGTAATGTGTGGTTTTGCTGGGATACTTAAAATTTTGCTGTTATAACGGGAAATTATGCTAATTTGAGCCCAGCGGTATTTTTCGCTAATCTTAGCAACACATGTCTGCTGGCTGGTGTAGTACAATAAAATTTGTGGAAAAAATTAGCTGCCGCTACAAAATTTCAGTAAACTTTTTGTAAAGTGGAATTTAAAACCAGTTTGCTAAAATCAGCAAAAATATTTACTAAATATTATTAATATTAGTACGAAATTTCAAATATTTTTTTTTGAGCATTAAAATTTTTTACATTTATTTTTTTTTCAAAATATTTTAGACAAAATTAAAAAAAAAATCAAAGGCTTATAAATTTTAAAAACAAACGAATTTATCATTTTGTGTTAATTTGGTAATTTTTGTTTTGCAAAATATTTTAGTGAATTTTTTAATGTCAAATTTTATTTGTTTTTAGGGATGATTTTTAGAACTAAAAACTTTTTACTGCTATTTTAAGCGTATGTCCTATTTTTAGACATGAGTCGTTATCTTCACATTTTAAGGCAATTAAAGTTTGTAGCTGTAATTTTAGTTAGAAATAACATTTCCTTCAGTATCCAATTTTAAAAATTAGTATTTTTTTTGCTAATTTAAGCAAATCGGTTTTCAAAAATTTTTTAAATTATTTCTGAAATTAGCAACAAAAATTTGTAAATATTCTGTAAAAATTCTGTAATTTGTAAAATGTAAATAGCAAAAATATTTTCTAAATAATAAATTTTTTTACTAAAAATCAGTACAAAAATAGTAAAGTGGTATTGAAAATCGTTTAAAAATTTTTCTACTAACTTTTTTTCTGAGTGTACAATTTTCTTAAACTCAATAAATACTGTCACACGGTGTGATCGTCAATACTCGTCGATTGAGTGATTTTTTGTCGCAAAATTTGTCAATAAAAAAATGTTCGGGACACCCTATTGTACATATTTGTTTTAGCTCATAGTTTTATTAGTCATGGAATTAGTTCATTTAGAATAATTGACACACACAGCAATTGTGATTTGTACCAAATAATTTGTGCTGACTTTTTACAAGTCACTGGATAGCCACTTTCAGATCAATAATAATTGATTTTAAATTTAATTTAAGTTTGAAATTCACTTTCTGTTAATAACAAGTTTTTTTTTTTTTTTGGCTTTTCAATACTAAAAAAAAAATAATATTTACAAAAATGCGACTCCTTTAAATTATTTATTACAGCTATACAACTCTGTCAAATTTGTAAGCACTAATAATTTTCAAGGGACCATCTCATACCAACCCTCTATGCGTATACTTGTTGCATGAATATTTAATAAATATTCATCATACGCTCTAATGAACCAGTAATACAATTATCGTCAAAAATGTTGCCTAAAGCCTTAAACTGATTTTCAGAGCTGTTACTTTAATGTACCACGATATTGTAAATATGCGTTAAATATACACTTACAAAAAATCAAAAAAAAGGCAGATTTTTTTTTATTTTATAATTCGGCTCGAATCTCTTCAATGGCAACTTCGATTTCATGTTTTAAAGCTTCAATTGTCTCTGGATGCCTTGCGTAAGATTTATCCTTAATGGCCCAGTCGTTGTAGGCATACACTCACAATATATTTTCCGTTACCAACTGTAGTTAATTTAAAATGTAATACGTAGAGTTTGATTTTAAATGAAGAATCAATTGAAATTCATAGAAATATATTTTTTAGCTATTTGAATCAGCCATTCAAAAAACAAACTTTAAAAATTTACAGACATTCAGTAGGAATTGATATTTTCTGTTAAATGTAAAATTTTATGTTTTCTCTTTCTAAAATTAGAAATTTATATAATTCCATTTTTTTTACCAAAATAGTTTGTTTATATACAAAATTGTTTCAATAAAAATTGCAAAAAATTATTCAAATATAAATTCACACATATAAAATAAAAATATATGCATCTATGTGTGTTGTGTTTTGTAAAGTTACATACAAATAAAAGAAATTTCAATTTGAAAAACAAACTACAAAAATTGTTTTTTTTTTCTACGTTTTGTCAGTTAAAAATTTATGGATATTTTTAACCAAATTCCATTGCTTTTACTTCTTTTGTCGATTATTAAACAATGATTGAAAATAAACAACAAAATGGGCTGAAAATAATGAAAAATCAGTAGTCCTCTTTTTGATTGTATTTTCGATTAATTTAATATGTATTTTGGATTATTTTTAACGAAATAATATTGTGAATGTATGAATTATTCAAATTAAAAATTTTAAATGGCCCACCCTATAGCAGATCCCCCGTCTTAGTGGATGTTTAAAACGGACAGCCTATAAATTTGAAAAAACCTAGCTCCAACTTTGGATAGATGACTAACAGCAAAATTTTCCCCCTTTTTACACCTTTCCGTTCTATCCCTTCTCTTTTTGTCCCTGTTTTAAGTCTTTCAATTCCACTCGATACCTGTTTTTTATGTTGTATTCTCTTGTCTAGTGTTTCAATTCCCCACGTTGCTCCTATTCAATTTCGTTTCCCTTATCTAGAGTTTCAATTGCACTTTTTCTCAGTTCCATTCCATGTCGTACTCCTTGTGAATTATTTTAATTCCACTTATTCCCCATACTATTTTGTTCCCCCTTGTTTAGTTTTTCAATTCTAATCGTACGCTGTGCCAGTCCATTTCGTTCCCATTGTTTAATGTTTTAATTGCACTTATTGCCCATTACATTTTGTTCCTCCTTGTCAAGTGTTTCAATTCCAATCGTTCTTTGTGTCATTTTATTTCGTTTGCTTTGTCTAGTGTTTCAATTCCACTCATTCCATCTTCCCTTCCACTTGTCTAGTGTTTAAATTTTACTCGTTCCCTGTTCCATTTCATTACGTTCTCCTTGTTTAGTGTTTTAACTCCACCATTCACCGCTCCATTAAATTATGTGCCTCTTGTCTAGTGTTTCGATTTTATTTGTTTCTCATTCCATTCTATTCCATTCGAATTCATTTTTCTTGTCTGATATTCCAATTCCACTCATGCACCGTTCTATTTCAGTTCGTTTCCCAATTCCATTTGTTATTTAAATTTAAGTTTGCTAATCAAAGTGGTTTGGCTAATATGGGGGACTTTTCCCGCTTTTAAATCCCCATTGTTCTTTTGTTTCTAGCGAAGATTCCAAAAAGGAGGATTTCAAAAACTAACCCATACTTCTGGGGACACATATTTTAAATTTCAAGACTCTAGCGAATACATTTTGAGCAGACTGTTAAGGGGGGAAACTTCCCCCTTTGAACACCGTTTTTTTTTACTACATTGGTGACATACATTCCAAAAAGT
Organism: Eustalomyia histrio; assembly: GCA_949748255.1. NCBI lineage: Eukaryota > Metazoa > Arthropoda > Insecta > Diptera > Anthomyiidae > Eustalomyia > Eustalomyia histrio. The sequence goes on from OX456523.1 coordinate 231,789,467, forward strand.
AGCGGTTTGGTTGTTAAGGGCGACATTTCTACCTTTTCAATCCCCATTTTACTTTGTTCCTGGCAAATGAGTGAATTAGCCCATATTCCGCTGAACACATATTTAAAACTTTGACAATTTTTAAACCCCGGTTTTCGATTTTTCGAAATTTTAAAAACCCCGTCAACAGGTTTTTAAATTTTTGAAACTATATTTTAATTAAGAAATTTTAAACAACCCAGCAAGCAAAGTTGATATTTTTGCCTCAAAATACAATACAAACACTCGATTATAGGCAAGTCACAGCTTTGCTTAAAAATGTTCACACAATTATTTAAGAAAAATGTTTTTTTCTTGTTTTTTTATACAATTTTTTCAAACAAATTTTTTTATAGCTTTTTTTGGTCAAGGGGTGGTCAGCACTTGAGAGTATAAAGTTTTAAAGAGCATAAAAGTTTTGGATTCAATGAACTTTTTACTCGTGAGAGTTGTTATTTTTGTTCTTTTAGTATTGCGGTTATCAAACTTAATTTATGCATTCGGGCACAAATAAATAACCACAATAGAAAAATTGTTGTACGAAAAGTTCATTATAAACTTTATTTACATCATTTTTTTTTTGTTTTTTGCTGAGTAAGTCAAACAAGTTTGTGGATTTTTTTAGTAGGAAAACAAACAAAAAAAACTAAATGCTAAAATGAAATTCATGTTCCCACATAGAAAATAGATTTTATTGCTTCAAATTTTTTGTACTCCCTGATGAAGACAAAAAAGTGTCTCATTAAAAGTTAATTTGTCATAGTCGATTTTTGAAAGGACAACAATTTAAGATTTTTTTCATTTTGTTTGAAGTTCTTTGTAGTATGAATAAGCAAATAGCGTGTCATATTTATGTTTCCTAATTTTAAAACTGAAAGTAAACACAAAAACCTAATATTTTTATAAAATATAATTTATTTCTTATTAAATGTAATTGTTATACAAATTACTCTACGTTTTAAAAATGTTTTAAATTAAATGGAAATTTACAGGTTGGTTGAAAAGTTCCTGCGCTCACCAAGAGATGGCACTGCTAGCTCCAAACTTTTTTTTTTTCTCAAGTTGGTATAACTGTCCTGAGAACACATGCAAAGTTGCAAGTCATTCTGTCAATTCTTTCATTGTTTACAAGCCATTTGAAGTTGACGTGTCATTGATTTTTTTTAATATGGAAAAAATTTAATATCGTGCAGTCATTAGATTCTTTGTTTTGCAGGGGTTTAAAAGCAAAGGAAATTTATGAACAATTGTTAGTAGTGTATAAGGAGTCCTCACCTTCAAAACGCACCGTTGAATTTTGGGCTGGTGAATTTAAACGTGGTCGTGCCAGCCTTAAAGACGATCCACGCGAAGGACGACCAAAAACTGCAACTACAGCAGAAATCATTGAGCAGGTACATAATATGGTTACCCATCTAAAAATCGAAATATATATAAGCATACATGATCATACATCGACCTGATCATACATGGGCATACATGGTCATATACGTCCATACATGATCTCATATATGACCATATATCTTCGGATCCGAAATTTGAGGGTATATGGTGATGTATGTGCCTTCATTATCATACATGCTCATATATTATTTATGTATGCTCGTATATGATCATATACGTCCATATACCCTCAAATTTCGGATCCGAAGATATATGATCATATATGAGTGGTCATATATTGAACAATGTATGGACGTATATGACCATGTATATGTATGATCATATACAGGCCCATGTATGATCATGTATGCTCATATATATTTCGATTTTTAGATGGGTAGTGAAGATCCAAGTTTGACTAAGAGTGAAATTGCTAATGCCATAGGCATCTCAGACGAACGAGTACTGCATATTTTAAATGAAGAATTACGTTTGAAAAAACTGTTTGGAAAGTTAGTGCCGCACACATTAACAATTCAACAAAAACTGGATCGAAAACAAATTTCTCGGCGTAATTTTGAGCGTTTTAAGTCGAATAAAACCGACTTTTTGCGTCGTTTTATAACTATGGATGAGACTTGGATCTACCACCATGATCCTAAATTGAAACAAGAACGTTTACAGTGGACTGAAGCTGGTTGTTCAGCTCTAAAGCAGGTGAAGTCACAACGATCAGCAAAGAAGGTTATGGCATCAGTTTTTTGGGGTGCAAAAGGAATTTTGTTGATTGATTATCTTCAGAAAGGTAAAACAATCAACTCTGAATATTATTGCAGCCTTTTGGATCAGCTGGATGAAATAATTCGTGAGAAAAGACCTGGTTTAAAGAAGAAAAAAATCATTTTTCATCAAGACAATGCATCTGCTCACAAAAGTGTTTTGACGATGGCTAAATTTAAAGAATTAAAGTACGAATTGCTTGAACATCCACCGTGTTCACCAGATTTGGCTCCCAGTGACCACTATCTCTTCAGAAATCTCAAAGAATTCCTTCGTGGAAAGCATTTTTCGTCGAATGAAGAGGCCATAGCAGCCGTAGACGGTTATTTTGCAGAGCTTCCGGAAAACCATTATAAGGATGGGATAAAATTATTGGAAGACCATTGGAACAAGTGTATTGAGCTTCTAGGAGATTATATTGAATAAAAGAATATATTTCGTAACAAAAACAGTGTTCTTTCATTTCGAGCGCAGGAACTTTTCAACCAACCTGTATATGGCACTTAAAATCTTAATGATCAGAGTCTACTTCGTTGACAAGATTTTGTTAACAAAAAACAATTGAATGTTGTTTTGTTTACAAAAACACAATTGACTGCTTATCAAGTCAACTATTTTTTGATCAATTTGCATATAAACTCACTACGAGACTACGGCAGTCTAGTGTTAATTCTCTTGTGTCTGTTAAATTTTTAATAAAAACATTTTCTTCTTCTTTTTCCTGCACTTAAGAAACAATTTTGTTTTTCTACAAATTCATTATGTTTCCATTTGCCAACTGTAATAAAATTTCAAACCAATTTTTTGTTTTTATTTTTTGCTTTTTGTGCCAATCTAAGTGAGATTTTTAGTGTTTAGCTTAGGGTTTGGTTTCAATATCCGTACTTTAAGTTCTACTAACATCCTTTTTATCGTTTACCATCAAAGTATAAACAATATGCTCTTTGAGTCTTTAACATTTCAAAAAAAAAAAAAAAAAAAAAATGTGCGTTGGCACTAGCGAGTGTTTGTTATTGTTTGCAAATTTTCTCTACATACAAATAATACACCCAGAAAACAGTTACGTGCTGGCAACCAAATTCTATTCTAACCGTCAAATTTCCTGTTGTTTCAACTGCGGCTACAACTGAAAAATTTTGTTTACCTTAACCAAATCACTTAGTTGGCAGGAAATTCGGTTATAAACACGAATCTGTTTTCTATATGTAACATATGTATGGGTGTGTGTATTTTTGTCTCATTTTAATATTTCGTAAATATTTTCCTTTAGTGTTCTCTACTGTTGAAAGGGCATAAATAAAATTAATTTTCTGTTTGTAACTGATTAAAATATTAGCCTGGAATCTCATAATTTATAAACATAGAAATTATTTCAATACAAATTCAAAAAAACTTAATAATGTGTTAACACAAGTTAAAGATGTTCCAAGGCAATAAGGTATGCGTATAAGAGTGTCCCGATAAAATGAAAATTTAATTTCATTTCGTTTATTTACGTCTGTGGCTATACAAAAATCCTTACGTCTGTAAGGATTTTTGACTAAGCTTACAACTAACAATATTTTCTTATTAAGTAATTCACAATGTTTTTAAAAATTATCTTAGATTGCGTAATTCTACTTAAGCGACGGTTATTAACGTGCTGAATACGGAAAACATAAAAGTGAATAAATTTTATAAGAGAATCTGAAGATCCCTATCATAGTTTAAATTTTGGGAATGCACAGTAAATCGATTCCATAGCAAATGTAACAAAAATAGGTAGAAAATTGATTTGAGGTCATCTGAAAAACAAAAGATCTTATAAATAGTTATAGATGCTGCTAATCAAGGATCTGAGAGAGATCAGAATAAAATAAATTTTTAAAAACAAGGTCGTGGATTTTAAAAAGTCTAAAAGGCTCATTTGTAAATAAATTTGAGTCACTGATTACGATTCTGCCACTTGACAAGAAAAACGAAATGGAATGGAATAAAATAAAATAATAAATGAGCTAAATTGAAACACTAGACAATTGGAACGAAATGGAATAAACCGGGAACGAATGGAATTGAAACACTAAACAATTGGAACGAAATTGAAGGGAACGGGTAATAGACTAGAATGACTAAAAATTAAACACTAGACAAGTAAAATGAAATGGAATGGAACAAAGAACGGGCTGAGTTGAAACATCAAACAAGAAAAACGAATTGAAATGCAACGGAGAACAAGTGGAATATAAACACTATGAACAATATGAACAAAATTGGGGAACGAACAGCATTGCAACACTAGACAAGGAAAATGATTTGGAATGAAACAAGGATCGAGCTGAATTGAAAAGTAACCAAGAGGAACAATACTGAATGAAACAAAGAACGATCTGTATTAAACACTTGACAAGAGGAATGAAATTGGAATGGGGAACTAGTAGAATTGAAACACTAAACAAGGGGACCGGAATGGAATGCAATGGGGAACGAGTGGAATTAAAAGACTAGTCAAAAGGAACGGAATGAAATGAAAGAAGAACGAACTGAATTAAACCACTAAACAATTGAAATGAAATGGAAGGGAACGGGCAATGAGCGAAATTAAAATACTAGACTAGAATAACTGAAAATTAATCAGTAGACAATGGAAATAAAATGGAATGGAACAAAGACGAATTGAAGTGGAACAGGGAACAAGTGGAATTAAAACACTAGACAATAGGAACAAAATTGGGAAACGAGCAGCATTGCAACACTAGACAAGGGAAACGATTTGGAATGAAACAAGGTTTGAGTTGAATTGAAGCACTAAGCAAGAGGAACAATATTAAATGAAACAAAAACTGAGCTGAAGTAAAACACTTGACAAGAGGATCGAAATGAAATGAAATGGGGAACGAGTGGAATTGACACACTAGATAAAAGGTACAAATTGAAATGCAACAGGGAACGAGTATCATTAAAACACTAGACAAATAAAATACATAATGGCATAAAACAAAGAACGAGATAAAATGAAACACTAGATAAAAGAAACTGAAAGAATGGGAGAACGAGTGGAATTGAAACACATAACACAGGGAACGAACTGAGACGTAGTGAGATTGGATTGTGGGTATTTTTTTTTCCAATTTAAAATTTTTGTTTTCCATTCTAGCGATTTTTCTTAATTTTTAGGTTTTTCAGCTATACAGACATTTTTCAACTCCGCGCTTTATGGACAGATAATTAAATTTATTTCCTGAAGATGAACAGCGAAGCTGATTCGAAATATTGATATAAAAATAAATACATTTAAAAATTAAAATTTAGTTTTTATTTTTTAAATTTTATGGTCTTAAGCCGAAATATAACCCATCACACAACAACAATAAAGATCAACTATAAAACTGTTTAACAAAGTTAACATTTTTAAAATTGTCCTCTAATAGTAAAGTTTATATTTTATAGTTGATTACTACTTATATGTATGATAATGTATTTTTAGTTCGGTTCGAGATCATAGAAAAATTTTTTAACTTGGAAATACGGTCAACAAAGGAGAATATAAATAACACAAAAATAGTTAGTAAATTTCATCTAAACTCAATAATGAAAATCAACTGTATGTTAGCATAAAAAGCTTTTTCCGTTAATTTGTGAGTTAAAAAGAGATATTTACAATTGACATTTCGGCACGAAGAATGTTAATGAAGGTCTTAGCGGACTAGAAAATGTATTACATTCAGTTTGTGTCTAATAACTTTTTATGTGTATTCTTTATGATTCCTTAAATAAAAAATAAGACATTTTTTGCATTTGAAAAAAAAAAAATTTTTTCTATAAGCTCGAACCAAACTAAAAATACATTTTTATACATGGACCTTTAATTTTATCAGTCTCTAGCTACCTCTAAATTATAAGTTTCTAATAAGAGTTCGCATCGAAATTTTTGCTCAGAAGAAACTTAATGACCAACCTAGCTATGATGCATTATCATCTGGACAAAAACTATGTCTTATCTATGTTAACAACGTAGTGGACTTATGGGCTAGACTACTTAAAAGCCAGAGCTGGTGTATAACAAACACAATGAACTTTCTTTAATAATAGTATTGTTGGTTTATAATTTCAAGTAATATTAATAAAAATAATTATTATTTCCTGAAGATGCTACACAATGATGTAACGAAATATTGAAAAATAAATAATATATTTTTGTAAAAACCGAACCTTATACTCAAAAAAATAAATTAGTTATCAATATTTCATAGATATTTATAACAAATACTTTTTATTATATATTTATAATTTGTTATTCTTATTCAGTTTGCAGTTTTATTTATTTTAATATTTTCAAAATAAAAAACAAATAAAAATTAAAAAAAATTCTTTGTATTAATAAAACTTATTTATAAGGAAACTTCTTCATAAATATTAATAAAACTTTTTCAAAAGAGATTTTCATGAATTTTACTAAAGATTTTTTTTATTAATTCTTTATCATTTTAGGGAAAGGGTTTTTATAAATATGAAGAAACATGTCATAAATTTTTATTTTAATTAAACAGTTACATCATATTTATGAACTGCTGAAAATATATGCATTTTTTCTCTGAGTGTAGGGTGCACATATTCGACACTATTGATTTAAACACTTTAACTTGTTTTATTACAAGTTTTCCCTCAGTTTTATAGTTATAGTTAAATCTGTTAACGAGTTTTTATTATGCATGTTGATGATGCATTTTATTATGATGCACAATTTGGTTTTTGGTAGTAAAAGTGAGTTTTATATGTATTTGTAAAAAAAAATTTATACTCGTCTACTGTGTTGGCTTGTTGCCCAATTTATACAATTTATATGACACGTGAATAACGCTAATGAAAATTTGTGTTGTTTCGCAGAGTTTTATGTTTGTTTGCCTTGAGGCGCTCTTGAAAATATTCAAATAAATTGTTATTTGCTGTTATTATAACTTTAGTCATAGTTTGGTATAGATGTATGTAAAAGATAAAAACAATGGATCATCATATAGATTAAGCGGCTATTTATTAAATGGTTTGGTATTTAAAGGAATTTTCTTTTGTAATTGTTAAAGAAATTTTCATTGTTTTTTTAACATAGTTTTTTTTTTAAATTCTTGTCCACTCTATAATATCACAAGTACACTGGAGCGTATACGTACTATTAAATATAATTTAAATATTCCTCATACGTCATGATGGACATCAAATGCCAAGAGAAGGTACATTTTTGAATTATAACACAAATTAATATTGCTTTTATTTACAATATAATCCTAACACTTGTATCCATGTCTGATTAATTCATTTTGAGGTTTTCATAAAAATATTGGATTTGTTTTATAAGTGCCCAGCAAACAAAAAAATTATTCAAAATCATATGACAAAAAAAACAAATGTTTTAAAGCGATAATAAAATTCATATTGAGAAATTTTTCCCCTTCAGAAGACAACGTTTGGTTGAGAAAAAAATATGCGGTAAATAGTTTGTAATATTTCGATAATATCACACAGAGAAAAAATATATGTAAAACCATGACTATATCAAATTTCAATTAACATTTTAGTGTCTTAAGATTATTTTTAAATTAAATATGAATTTTATTATTGGTTGAAAAATTCCTGCGCTCACCAAGAGATGGCACTGCTAGCTCCAAACTTTTTTTTTTCAATTTGGTATAACTGTCCTGAGAACACATGCAAAGTTGCAAGTCATTCTGTCAATTCTTTCTTTGTTTACAAGCCATTTGAAGTTGACGGGTCATTGATTTTTTTAATATGGAAAAAATTGAATATAGTGCAGTCATTAGATTCTTTGTTTTGAAGGGTTTAAAAGCAAAGGAAATTTATGAACAATTGTTAAAAGTGTATAAGGAGTTCTCACATTCGAAACGCACCATTGAATTTTGGGCTGGTGAATTTAAACGTGGTCGTACTAGCCTTGAAGACGATCCACTCGAAGGACGACCAAAAACTGCAACCGCAACAGAAATCATTGACCAGGTACATAATATGGTTAGTGAAAATCCAAGTTTGACTAAGCGTGAAATTGCTAATGCCATAGGCATCTCAGACGAACGAGTACTCCATATTTTACATGAAGAATTACGTATGAAAAAACTGTTTGTAAAGTTAATGCCGCACACATTAACAATTCAACAAAAACTGGAATGAAAACAAATTTGTCAGCGTAATTTGGAGCGTTTTAAGCCGAATAAAACCGACTTCTTGCGTCGTTTTATAACTATGGATGAGACTTGAATCTACCACCATGATCCTAAATTGAAACAAGAACGTTTACAGTGGACTGAAGCTGGTTGTTCAGCTCCAAAGCAGGTGGCATCAGTTTTTTGGGATGCAAAAGGAATTTTGTTGATTGATTATCTTCAAAAAGGTAAAACAATCAACTCTGAATATTATTGCAGCCTTTTGGATCAGCAGGATGAAACAATTCTTGAGAAAAGATCTGGTTAAAAGAAGAAAAAAAAATCATTTTTCATCAAGACAATGCACCTGCTCACAATAGTGTTTTGACGATGGCTAAATTCAAAGAATTAAAGTACGAATTGCTTAAACATCCACCGTATTCACCAGATTTGGCTCCCAGTGACTACTATCTCTTCAGAAATCTCAAACAATTCCTTCGTGGAAAGCATTTTTCGTCGAATGAAGAGGCCATAGCAGCCGTAGACGGTTATTTTGCAGAGCTTCCGGAAAACCATTATAAGGATGGGATAAAATTCTTGGAAGATCATTGGAACAAGTGTATTGAGCTTCTAGGAGATTATATTGAATAAAAAAATATATTTCGTAACAAAAAAAGTATTCTTTTATTTCGAACGCAAGAACTTTTCAACCAACCTGTAAAATAAATATGATTTTAGTTAATATAAACTTTTTCATATTTAAATTGACAACACACCTGGAGGGTTTTAATTTTCAAAATCCCCTATACATATATTATTATTATTTTGTAAAAAAAAATTCATTGTGAAGAAGATTCTAAATAAAGATTTAAAGTTTTCAATAAAAACAATAATATATATATTTTTTAAAATATATTAAATTTATTTCTAGTGAAAGAAAGACTTTCTTGTGGAAAAAATTACTGAGTATATTAATAAGATAATTTTTTATAGGAAAAAGTCTGTAGATCTTATACAAAATACTAGATTTTTGGAAATATTTCGGAAAGAAACATTTTGCGAGTTTCTGATGCTGCCAACTGTTTCTAAGATATCCAGCAAAAATAAACCTGCCAAAAAAGCAATAAAAGCATCACCACTATGGCAAAGGCATCACTTCTTTTCTGATGATTTCATCGATGAATTTAACATTTGCGTGTCATAGGATGGAAGTATTCAAATAAAGCTACTTGCATTACTCATACTTTACTCTAAGGAAGCAATGACGATGCAATGATTAGATATTCTGATGCATGAGTGGAAAATGTTTATATACTTTGCAATATTAAAGCTTTGATGAAATTTTAATTCATAAGAATGCAGAAAAATAAGTTTAAAGAAGGGAACTTTGTTTACTGATATACAAATACTCTTTATTATAACAAATACATAATTCTGCATTAATGAAATAATTTTCAAAAATTTTAATGAATTCTTAAACACATTTAAAATATTTTAGGAAAACTTAATAAATTAGTTGGACAATTTTGAAACATTTTGAGACAATTTCTAAATATTTTTTGAACAATTTTTTATAATTTTTGAACAGTTTTAAAACCTTTTTTAAAATAAATTTTACACAATTTCAAAATTATTTTCGATATTTTTTAAATATTTTTGCACAATTTTAAAATTATTTTGGAAAATTCTGCATTTAAAAGCTGGAAATGGTGTAGTGTTAAATAAAATACAAAATGATTTAATAAAAAAAAGTATAAAAGATCTTCAAAACTATTTTCACATTGAAATTTTTGACTTGAATATACAGAAGACAATAAATGCTTTAGATTCAGAAATTATGCTGTAGAAGTAATGAAGAGTGAATTTTTAAGATATGCATCAGGTTTATATACAAATTACTACATTTGAATTTTGAACATATGAATTCTTTTGGAAATGCCTTAGAATAACACCAAACAATCATAAAAGAATGATAACTGAAGCTTAGGAAGCAATGAAAGGTGTTATAGCCACAGAAGACTACCATTTTTTTTGCTGGGTAATAATTCATATATTTAAAAAAAAACTTAGATTCTATAAAATTCTTAAATTCTGAATACTTTTTATCATGAAAAATTTTTAGATTCTAAGAACTTATTCTAGTAAAAATATTCTTAGATTCTAAGAACTTTTTCTAAAAGATAAATTCAGAGACTCTGAATATCTAAAAAAAAAAAATCTTAAAAATGCCCTTATAATCTAAACTCACAAAAAAAGTCTGTAATGGCAACTGAAAATTTTGCTGTATATTACGGGAAATTTTGCTAATTTAAGCCCAGCGGTATTTTTTTTGCCAATCTTAGCAACACATGTCTTCTGACAATGACACACACATGTCTGCTGACAATGAAATTTGTTGAGAAATTAGCTGTCGCTACTAAGTTTTAGTAATTTTTTTTTGTAAAATGGAATTTAAAATCTGTTTGCTAAAATCAGCAAAAAAAAAAAAAAATACTAAATATTATTAATATTAGTACAAAATTTTAAATTTATTATTTTTATCATCAAATTTTTTTTATTTTATTTATTTTTTCAAAAAATATTTTATACAAAATTAAAAAAAAAACAAGTAAGAGCGGCTAAATTCGGCTATGCCGAATCTTATATACCCTTCACCATGTTTGGGAAAAAAGTAAAGTTTATATATGGACAAATATGGAATGGACAGATTTATATACGGACGTCTTTAAGAGGAAATTAACCATTTAGTTTGGTGATAAAACATGGATTCGGGAAGACTTATGGTTCCCGAAAAAAAGTTATTTAAAAAAATTTATGTTTTGGTCATAACTTTTTTGTATCTGAACTGAGTTTTCGAGTTTTTCAGCATATATGTTTTACTAAAGATATTCGATCTTTTGATATATAAGAACCAAAATTTTAGAGCTGTTATATAACCTATGATATAACAGCTTTAAAATTTTGGTTTTTATAAAAATTTTGATGTTGTAGGCCCATTTATGGAGTATTTAATTATGGTCTTACCGTTCTTAAGATATAAATTAATCTACTTTGTGCCACGCCCAATTCAAGGATCCCGCTTACATTTGGTCAGATATCAGATATTAGGAAACTTTTCCTCTTTCCGTTCTCTAATTATACAGAAAAGCTGATCGACATCGTTAAGTCAACTGTGCTGGACGTATTTGTTTTGTTAAAAAAAAAACTAAAGAAAAAGTCTTAAGAAAATAAGAAAAAAACAAAAAAAAAGTGTTAAGAAAATATAAAAATATAAAAAAAAATTAAAAATTGTACAAAAAAGTTGAATAGACGGGGCTCGATCGCGCGACTAAAAGAAAAAAAGTATTTGTGATAAAGCGCTTAGACCACTGAGCCATTGAAGGACATACGCAACCGTCGTTAATAGAAGAAAAAAATAAACAGTTTTCGTTTAAAACAGATTTGTTTGGTTTTTATTTAAATGACAAATCTTTGTATGCGATTGTTATGTGTAAAATTCAACATACATATTAAGCAAAGGGATTCTACGGAAAAAATTAGAGGTAGTCCTGGTTTTTTACTAATATCTCAGCCATTTATCAACCGATCTGGCTGATTTTCAATAGCAAACAGAAATGGATCACATGTAACAGAAATATATAGCAATCAAATCCTTATCATGTCTGAGATCTTCGGAAAACCCATTTCAACACACAGTCGGACAGACGGACATCGTTAAATCAACTTCGCTTTTCATAAGGACCCAGAATATATACTTTATTGGGTTTAAGATCAATATTGTAGAAATTACAAACGGAATGACAAACTTATATATACCCTTCCACCTGAGGTGAAGGGTATAAAAATCATAGACTTAAAAATTGTAAAAACATAAACGAATTTATCACTTTATTTTAATTTCTTTTTTGAAAAATATTTTAGATCATTTTTTTACTTTTAAGATCAAATTTTACATGCTTTTAGGGCTGATTTTTAGAACTAAAAAAAAATTTTAGTGCTATTTTAAGTGGATGTCCTTTTTTTAGACATGAGTCGGTAGCTTAACTTCCGATCTCTTTTTTTAATCTATGTAATATTTTAAGGCAATTAAAGTTTGTAGGTGTAAGTTTTAATTAGAAATAACATTTTCTTCAATATCCACTTTTTTTAAATTAGTGATTTTTTTTTTGCTAATTTTAGCAAATCTGTTTTTAAAAATTTGTAAAATGATTTCTGAAATAAGCAACAAAAATTTGTAAATATTTTGTAAAAATTCTGCAATTTGTAAAATGTAAATAGCAAAATGATTTGCTAAATAATATTTTTTTTAACTAAAAATCAGTACAAAAATAGTAAAGTGGGATTAACAACCGATTAAAAATTTTTCTACTAACTTTTTTTTCTGAGTGTATGATGCTCTTCGAATATAATTGCTCTAGCCAAGTTTTTTCTCTGCGTGTATTTTGCTTCTTATGGTAAATTTCTATTCAAATTGCTATAAACAAAATAAAGATTTAAATAAAATGTTTGCTGGGTTACTTGTTATATTGCCTTTTTTGAGGATTTTGTGGTTTTCGGTCTTTTATGTATACCTGGGTAATTGTTTGTATTATTATATTTTTATATTGATTTTAATAACATGTCAGAACATGCTCTAGGGGTTTTATTGATATTATTATATTACGAGGGCATGCCAATAAGTCTTTACAAAATATATTTAAACATATTTTTGGGATCAATTATTTTTTATATTTCCACATAGTCTGCTTTAAGCTCGATACACTTCTTCCAGCGATTTTCCTAGTCTTTTAAACTCTCCGCAAAGTAAGATTTTTGTAGGTTCTCAAATGGCTTTCTGTTTGCAGAGATGATCACCTAATATGATTTTGTAAAGACTTATTGAAGTGCCCTCGTATTTATTGGTTCTTTGTTGGTTTAATTTTACATTTTTATTTAAAATCTAAATACCACAAAATCCTTAAAGAAAAAAATTTGCATCCTATAAATGATTTGTATATTTATTGTTTATGTTGCTGTGGTTACTAACCCTTATTAACAGATACGCCCATTAGGCGTATTCAACGATGTATGGAGAATTTTCAAAAATTAATTTTACAATTTAGGCTAATGGTTTGCTGAAATCATTATTAGTCCCCCCTACAATGTGGAAATCTATTTCGTTTTGGGATTTTTCCAACAATTTGGCTATTAAAAATATATTAAGGTATATGAAATGATTGCATACACCCATAGAAAAGATTGGTTGCAATTCGATCAATTTATTTCTAAGGATATTATTTTATTTGAAATAATCTATAATCCATAAATAAACAGAAATATTATATTGGGAATTAAAATTAATTAAAATAGTAGAATCAATCATTTATTTAGTAATTGCACTAGATAATTAATACAATCTATCAAATTTATTTAAAAAATGTCTATTTTCGAAAGTGGTTACCACAAATACAGTTATCCTTATCAAATATATCATTAAATTACGGTTTAAGTTGAACCAACCGAATTGTGGATTGTAAAGGGTGTCCCAAGAAGAACGCAATTTTTAAATTTTAAATAAAACACAGATATTTAGAAAAAAATCGTGAAACTTTATTACATCGTAAAGTAGACAGAATGAGGTTATGTATGGAACAATATATCGTGCAGATGGCCGCCGCGGCTTTGCTGGCATGCACGCGATCTTTTAATGAAATTTTCAATGACCGTTTTGCATAAATGCTGCGGTATTTCATTAATGCAGCGTCCAATTTCCTCTTTTAAGGCTTGAGTTGTCGTCGGCTTATTCGCGTAAACCATCGACTTCAAAAAACCCCAAAGAAAAAAATCTAATAATGTTAAATCGCACGATCTAGGCGGCCAATTCTGATCTCCAAAACGCGAAATAACACGACCGGGAAATGACTGATGTAGCAATTGAATTGTTTCTCTGGCTGTATGACATGTGGCGCCGTCTTGTTGTAACCACATGCCCTCCACATTCATTTCTTCAATTCTAGGCAAGAAAAAACTGGTTATCATTTCACGATACCGAACACCATTGACTGTATGCGCTTGACCTGCCTCTTTTTTCATAAAAAAAAGGTCCAATGATTCCTCCAGCCCAAAAACCACACCACACAGTGACACGTTGAGGATGCATTTGCTTCTCGTGAATCACTCGAAGCCTCGTCACTGAAGATGATTTTATCGGCAAAATCAGCATTTTCATGTTGTCTCTCCAATACCCAATTAACGAACTCCCTTCGCTGTCCATGGTCAGCTGGCTTCAGTTCCTGAGTCAATTGAACTTTGTATGCATGAAGATGCAAATCTTTCGTCAAAATTCGCTGCAAAGTGGATTTGGAGACACCAATTTGCTGAGCTCGGTGTTGAATTGAGGTGGATGGAGTTTGAGCGACATCATCACGTACAGCTGCGACATTTTCGGTCGATCGACCTGGTCGATGGCGCGTTGTTGTCTTTACATCACTAACAGACCCAGTTTCGGCAAATTTATCCATTAATCTCTTTACAGTTGACTCTTTTGGAGCATTATTGTGACCCCAAATTGATCGCAATTTGCGAACTGTAGCCGCAAAACTTTCACCATTTTGGTAAAACAATTTCACAATGAGAATGCGTTGGTCATTCGTGTAGCGCTCCATTTTTACTAACCTCGTACCTTCTACTAGCAAACAATAACAATTGTTCAAATGTCAAACAATGACACTTCGAATGTTGCCAGATTTAAAAATTGCGTTCTTCTTGGGACACCCTTTATTTATTGTAGACGTCTCTAATGATTGGTATTGTTAAACGATTTTTATACACATTATTTAAATTTAAAATTGCCCAATAAATTTTATAAGTGTTTGTGGTGTAGTGGGTGAAGAGCTAGTCCAGTACCACGAATTTCAGAGATGAAATATTTAAAAAAAATATTTTTGTTTTTAATTAAAATAAAATATTAAAATGTTTTAATAGCAAACATATCAAAGAAAATTAAAATAAGTTGTGTCACAGAAAGCAAGAGTGTGAACTATAAATCTGAATGTACAGATTCCATACCGGAAAAATCTAAAAATAAAATAAAAATAGTAAGTAAATTTCATCTAAACTCAATAATAAAAATACAACTGTATGTAAGAATAAATAGCTTTTTCCGTTGATTTGTGAGTTAAATAGAGATATTTATAATTGACACTTTCAAGGGCACGAAGAATGTTAATGAAGGTCGTAGCGGACTAGAAAATACATTCCATTCCGTGGGTGTAATAACTATTTCTGTGTATTATCTATGATTACTAAATAAAAGTAAGGAAAAAAAAATTTTTATTTGGAAAAATAAAATTGTTTCTATGATCTCGAACCAGACTAAAAATACATTTTCATAGAAATTAGTATTAAAAAAATCAACTATAAAATATAAACTTTAATTTTTTTTAATATAAAATTTTGTGAAACGAAATATTATTTATGTGGATTATAAATATTAAATTAGACAACTGAATATTGGCTTTCAAAACAAAAAATGGAATTTAATATGAAGTTGTCGTAACCGCCAGAATTCGATTGGCAACAAATTCGGCGGCCACAACTGATACTGTTTTCTGGGTGTAGTCAATATCTACACTCTAAAAAATGCTTGTAAATTTACTACTATAAAATGGCTAAAGTTTTATGTAATATTACGAAAATTCGGTAAATATATATGCGTAAAACTTTCTTACGCACACTTTTATATACAATAATACACACACGAAGTATTTTTAAACACTATTTGTTTACAATTAAACACATTATGCCTAAAATAAGTATTATTTTGTTAAATAAAAATTGTACGCACAAAGTTTGTAAATATACTAACTTATAATGGTAAAACAAATTATATCATATTGAAATTGAAAAAAAAAAAAAAAAATTAAAACATTTCAAAATTTAAAAAGAAAACTGTATTAGTTTTTTAAATTTATCAATTACTTGGAATTACCAAACAAAAAAATTATTGTTTTATTTTTTTTTTTAGTTTCTAAACAATAAATTTATTGTTTTTATTTTTATTGTGAATTACTAAACAATTAATTTATTTTTGAGCTGTTTAATTTTCAACATCTTAGTAAAAAATATGCGCATTATTTTAAGGGTATTTTACGAATTATATGTGTACATTTACAGGAAAATCGTGTTTCTTTACGCACAAATTTGGTAAATTTACTCTTCAATTTTAAGATTTTATTTAAATTTTAAGCACTTTTAATGTAATTTTACCTATTTTGTGTTCATCAATTTACGCACAGTGTGTGTATTTTTCTTCTTATGGAGGTAATATTTTTGGATGTAGTGACTTGCTGGTAAATTTTACCCCTTTTAATTTTGCTAAAAAAAAAATTTAATAAAAAAAAATCAACTCTTCATAATTATTTGTTTTTTTTTTAAAGCTATTACACTTTTCGTTAAAAAAATAATAATAAAAATTAAATATTTTTTTAATCATTTCAAGAAAACACAAACCGTTTTTTAAATTACATTAATATCTTTGGGGGGGGAAAAAAGTAAAAAAAGAGGGTCAAATTTACCACCAACTCCATAATCAAAGGCTATTGACTTTTCGTTTTTAAAATTGTTTTTAAAAATATTCAAGTTATTGAAAATTCCTCTGGGCATTTAAACGCCAAAGACCACTTAACCATGAAATCGTTAAAATATACGGTTGAATAAATTTATTTGCAAAATAAACTTGGAAACATTTTAAGTACAGAAAACATAGAAATAAATCTGTTTATGCGTTAATTTCGATGTTTTTCTTTGTAATACAAATAACTAAAAAGTTTTTGGGTTTATTATGCAGATAATATTTTTTTTTTTTATCAAATAGTGTATTTTATGATTTTTAAAGTTGTGGGTATTTAAGACCTTAAGTGCATATAGTGGTTAATTTCAACATTTTCTTCTTAAAAATCCATAATGAAAAGTGTTGTAAGTTAATTATGCAGATATTTTTAGTTAAACAATTTTGGGTCATTTAGACCCAAAGTGCACACAAGGGTTAATTTTGAGTATTTTTCGTTTCATAAATGAATTTTCATTAAAATGCAAAAAAAAAAAAACAAAATGGTTAAAGGTATTTGTTTTTAATATATTTTTTATTGTACACCCAGAGAAAAGATTTGTTGCAATTCGATCAAAACCATAAACATTTATTTGTGAGGATTTTATTTTATTTAGAATAAACTAAAATTAATTAATAAAGCAAAAATTTTGTATTGGGAATTAAAAAAAGGGAAAAGAAACTAAAAATCAATCCTTTTATTCAATTATTAGTATTTCCAATCATCTTTAAAAATAAAATTCGTTTAAAATTTGTGTGCGGTGGAAGCAACCACTTATTTAGTGAATATATTAGAAATTTGGTACAATCTATCAAATTTATTAAAAAAATTTCGATTTTTAAAAGTGGTAACTACAAGTACAGTTATTCTGATCAAATATGTCATTTAATTAGGGTTTCAGTAGAACCGAACCGAATTGTGGATTGTATTGATAATAGACGTCATTAATGATTGGTATTGATTGATAAACAAATGTTATTCTAATAATTATTTTCCTTACAAATTGTTTAAATTCAAAATTAGCCATCAAAATTTATAAGTGTTTGTGGTGTGGTCGGTAGAGAGTTCAAATCCCGGATAAGGCAAACATTTAAAAAATTATTTTTTTTTAATTAAAATAAAATATTCAAAAGTTTAAATGGCAAATATATCAAAGAAAATTAAAATAAGTTGTGGTGTGGAAAAATCTAAAAATACAATTTTTTTCAAAATAAAATTTTGTGGAACCCCATGTAAAAATCGAAATATATATGAGCATACATGATCATACATGGGCCTGTATATGATCATACATGGGCATACATGGTCATATACGTCCATACATCGTTCAATATATGACCATCAGAGAACTGCAAAATCAACTTTTTTCTTGATTTAATCATACACAAAAATTCTTGTTCACATTTAATAATTCAACAAAATTCACTGTAGAATAAAATCAGCATCATGTTACTGAACGTGTAATTGGGATCAGTGTGAATCATCTGTCGACTAAGTTTTATGCAAATTTAATCACTCAACAAAAAGTCAGCGTTGAATAAATCAGAAAAAACAACAAACAACGCGTATGAGTGTAATCATAATCAAAACAAAATAGAAACACATTTCATAAATGTACATTAGGGTGGGACTTAAATCCGCTTTTTTAGAATTTTTATTTGTAATACAATACTAAAAATATTCTTCTTTGTGAAATAAAAATATTTTTTTTGGAAAAAAATTTTAGGTCGATATCTCAGGCTTGCCTAATACGAAAACATTTAAATATTGTCTGATTTTTTTTCATCTCTTTTGATTGGAAAATTAGGCAATATTTAACTTTAACCGGATTGGGAGAGCATGAGATATCGACCTAAATTAAAAAAAAAATCACAAAGAACAATATTTTTGGTATCACTAATAAAAATTCTAAAAAAACGGATTTTAGACCCACCCTAATTTATGAAATGTGTTTCTACAAAACCACCTCCTTTTTATAGATAAGAAACTATTTTGTTTTAAGTATGAATACACACATACGCTTTATTTATTTCTATTTCTGATTTATTCTACATCAAAATAATTATTGTTGACTCAAACGAACAGAATAAAATCAATGGTATAAAAACGACCGATGATTATAAATCAGTGACAACAATTTGCACGTCGTTTGATTGATTTAAAATCATCCACAAATATGTGTATTGGAGTATATTCAACGTTTGAACGCAAACACATATATATTCTTGTGTTGATTGCGTATAAACGTTTTGCAATCAGCATTTGCAGTTCTCTGATGACCAAACATGATCTCATATATGATCATATATCTTCGGATCCAAAGATATATGATCATATATGAGATCATGTATGGACGTATATGACCATGTATGCCCATGTATGATCATATACAAGCCCATGTATGATCGTGTATGTTCATATATATTTCGATTTTTACATGGGACGTAATAATATTTCTGTGAAATATAAATATTAAATTGTACAACTGAATATTGGCTTTCACAACTAAAAATATAATTTAATATAAAAACAGTTGTCGTAACCGCCAGAATTCGATTGGTAACAAATTCGGTGGCCACAACTGATACTGTTTTCTGGGTGTAATTAATGGAATTTGGGAAATGCTGGAAATTTAAAGAAAGTTTTATATGGTTAAGTGAAAAACTCAGAACTAGGTCTGAATTTTTATTATAAAAGATAAAATAGTTTATTTAAAAATCCGCCAAAAAATTTTTCATTTTTGTCTACCAAATACAACATGTCCAGGTAGAGCTATCGACCGACAGTCTCAGGTTCGATTCCGGTCACGAGCAAATTTCAATAAAAAAAATTAATAATAACAAATTTGTTGTAAATTTATTGTTAAGGCTCATTACTTTTGTAAATACTGGTAATCATTTTTTTTTTGCTTTTTCATATGCTGGTGCGCAAGCATGTGTAATAAGAAAAGTAACTCGATACCGGTAGTGATTTTTCACACTGAGAATCATTTAATATAGCATGCCGCATAGGGACTATTTGTTAGGAAATATCTCTTGTTAAAGGTTGCTTTACGAAAAATCAAGCAGTTGATGAAAATTTATTAATTTCAAGTAAATCAAATTTAACAAATATATATTTATTTAAAATGTTATAGACGTAAATCATCCATTATCTTTATATGTATATTTTTTTTAACAAATTTTCAATGTATTACATCCATCATTTTATATAAAATATTTGAAATTTAAAATTTATGTTTATTCTTTGTTTTCTGTAACAGATTTTTTTTTAGCACAGATTCATAATATTTACACTTAACATAATTTTAAACCTCTTAATATAATATATTTTTCATTTTTCATTGTTCTTTGTCTTTTACACTTTACACATAAATCAACATTTTAAATACACGAGTAAAAAAAAGTCATATATTATAGAATATAATTTTATACTTTTTGTTTTAATGTAGCCTTAATTGTATTTTTAGCTACTTAAAAAAAATGTATTTTTTTTACTCGGGTAGATTAAAGGCACTTTTTATATTTGTCAAAGTAATATAAACGACATAAAGTTAATGACAATATGTCACTACAAGACTTTAAACAATTGATAAATTTGAGAAAATATGTTTAATACAGTGTAATAATTTTGAGTTGTAGTAAAATTTTTACAGACAAAATAAAAAAATTGATATTTTTTTATTCAGAAAAAAAAAATAAATAAAACATAAATAAACGATACTGAGAAATTTTCAGCTATATTAAATTTTAATACAAGAAAGGAAACAGAAAAGTTTTTTTTATGTGAAAACTATTTTTTTTTTTTTAAGAAATATTTATTAATTCAATAAAAAATTAGGTAACAATTGATCAAAATTAACGCCTCAGCGCCTTACAGGCTTATAAGAGGCTATAGTAGGCAAATTAACATTATATGTTTAGAAGATTAATTACATAATATTCTTTTTTATATATAAATATTTTGCAAATTTTAATAAAAAAAAAACATTTAAAAAGAAGAAATTTACATAAGAAGCGTTTCTATGTTTTGGAGTAAATAGCTTTTAATGTGATTCTTAAACGTTGAAAGAACTTGTATATTTCGTAAGTCGACTGGTAGTTGATTATACTCATGTGGTCCAGCAAAAGCAATACGCTGTTTAGTCAGGTCCAGACGACATCTTACTGAACTTAGGTTTGAAGCTTGTCTGGTATTACGTCTCGTTTGAAATACATTTTGGGTAAACTGAATGGTTTGTTGAGGATTTCCTCTCAATGATTTAAAAACACACGTTAAAATTTTATGTTTATATAGACCTCGAATCGGCAAAATATTTCTAGCATAAGTTCTAAACAAATCCAACGTAGAATGCGTTAAAGGAAGGTTATAAACAAGCTTTAGAGCTTTATTTTGAGCAGACTGGAGAGATTTTAATGATTGATTAATTTTACACCCGTATATAATTGGAAGATATGACAAATGGGAATGTACAAGTGACTGGTAAAACAGCAATTTTACATCAAGGCTGAACTTATTTTTAAACTTGTAGAGAATACCAATCCCGGAAGAAATTTTTGACTTTAACATGTTTATATGACAATCCCATAGTAAGTTGTGGTTCAAGTTTACTCCTAAATATTTCACCATATCAGATTCTGTAATCAAACTACCATCTATGTGAACAGTCATATATTCTTCATTTCTAGAACGGTATGGTGTAAATCTTATTAGCTTTGCCTTATCTGTGTTAAGAATGAGTCTATTGAGTCTCGAGAACTCTGATAGTATTGCAGCATCGTACTCAATCTGAGTCTGTAAAACCTTTAAATGATTATATCTATAAAACAGGCAAACATCATCAGCATACATAAATAATCTTCCATTAAAGCTTATATTGAATATGTCATTAATAAAAATTTTAAACAACAACGGACCGAGGACACTTCCCTGAGGAACATCACAAGTTACAGGCTTCATAGTACTTTTTGATACACCCACCTGAACAAACTGCTTTCTGTTATATAAATAATGCAAAAAAATATCCAAAGTTTTGCTCGACAATCCAATCGTTCTTAGCTTTTCCATTAAAATATTGTGATTTACTAAATCAAATGCTTTGGAATAATCAAAAAAGACACCTGCAACGCCACAAAAACCCGCATCCAGCTCACCACATAAACATTCAACAACACTGACCATTACTTCCTCAGTTCCAGGTCCTTTCTTAAATCCAAACTGGTTTTCAAATAATATGTTGTTTCTGTCAAGATAATCAGGGAGTTGGTAAAAAATAAGTTTTTCAAAAATCTTATCCACAATATTTAAAACAGATATAGGCCGAAAATTTTCAATATTATTTGATCCAGTAATTTTAGGTATTGGGATTATTTTATGTATTATTAGAGCATTAGGGAAACTCCCTTCATCAATCATATTATTAAAAGCCACAGTTATTATATCAGCTACTAAATTAGTTCTTGTTAATAACATTTTAGGAGTTATTCCATCATAACCCGGACTTTTATTGCTTTTTAAATTATTTAATACTTCTTCAACATTCATTTTGCTTACTTTTTTCAGATCAAAAGTATTTCTTCGAGGTATTAAGGTACGATAAAAGTTAACGTCATCATCCACATTAATCGGTATTTTTAATTGTATATCGTTTAAAGATTTAACAAAAAAATCATTAAATGCCAAAGCTTTCTCTTCATCAACTGTCAAAATATCCCCATTTTTATTAACAACATTTTTTGCAGAACGGTCATTACGACCAAGCTCTCTGTTTAAAAACTGCCAAGTTCTTCTGGGATCACCACTACACAATTGCAAGTTGTTCTTGTAATAATCATTCATAAGCGTTCGGTTACAATCCTTAATTATTCTACTTATTCTTTTAAGTTGATTAGCTAGAGCCGTATTGCTACGATTTTTTCTTCTAGATCTTAATAACGTTTCTTTAAAGGCGATCAAAGAAAGTAAATTTTCCGTTATCCAAGGGGTTAATTTTTTACGTATTGTTGAGCGTTTAGTTATAACTTCTGTACAATGTGATGTTGCAGCTGAAAAAGTATTAATTAACATATCACACAAATCTGAAGAACCTACATATGAGTCTGAAATTACTAGATTCTGATCCAAGAAATTACCAAATTGTTCATAGTCAATTTTATATTTTTTTTCAATAACTTTATTTCGAGTCAATATTCCCATTTCAAAGCCACAACTTATCATGTTATGATCGCTTAATTTATTCTCAACTGAATATACAAATACATCACGGGATAAATTTGTAAAAACACAGTCAATAGATGTGTTACTTTGCGGTCTCGTTACTAAATTATGGCAAGAACGTATATTGTATTCCGAAAAAACATCGAACAAAAGACTTTTGATTCTGCTGCTAGATAAAACATCCACATTCAAATCACCAACAAACATACAAGGATAACCATTATATACATGAAGAAGGTTGTCAATTTTCGCAAGTAGTGTTTGTATATTACATTTCTGTGATCTATAAACAGAGGTTATGATAAGGGATTTATTCCCTATTTTGATATCCACCAGCTCTATCGCCACAACATTCAAATAATCTTCACTAAAATTTTGACGTACATTATACCTTAATTGAGATTTAACAAATACAGAATTCCCTCCATACCCGTCCTCCCTGCACGAATGTATCACTTCATAACCTGGAATTGAGTAAATATCGAGACATTCCCTGCTGAACCAGGTTTCCTGTACAGTTATTACATCAGGCAATCTTTTAATTTGGCTTAATTTATATTTAAATTTATTCCATTTACTTATTGAAGAAACGCTCCTTATGTTAATTGATAAAATATTAAAAAACTGTTTCCAAATAAGAAATCAAGATATTTAGTGGTGTCCAAAATATTTGGAATTGAGATCGCATTTGAGTATTTTTTTAAGTTGCTAACATCATTTATTGCTTTTGTTAAACAAACAACAAAAAATTTATAGTGTTCAAATAATTTTCAATTTTTATTTCTCATATTTCTAACGAAGCAATTGACACTAAAAAAGGGTCTGAATATTACACTGTAATCGCATGATTTTTAGTTATTTAATATTATGGTTTAAGCATTTTATTAAATAACTCATGAACCCTACTTTGCATGATTTTTTTCTTTTTTCCTGTGTTCACTTTGGTGAACAAATTGCAAGACCCAACCCTGCCATCGAGAATCAAAGAAAACTTATGGATTCTCTTGTTCGAAAAAAATAAAAAAGAGCATATCTCCTTAAGGTCTGGTAGATTGAGTCACTTGTGCTTTTCAACTCCTCAAAAGCAGCAGCAACAGCTTTTGAAGAAACAACGACAAGAACAGTTTATAAAGTTAAAATTATTAACAATAGAAACTAAAAATTAAAACTAAATATTGAAACGGAATATTAAACCAAATACAAAAATTTGTACCCAACTCTCTTTTAAAAGTAAATATATTTATAACGTGGACTGTAAATTACTCATTTACAATTCGATCATGAAACCCATATGGTGCTACGGAATTCAGCTCTGGGGTACTGCCTCTGCGTCCAATATAGGGAAAATTCAGAGAATGCAAAATAAATTCTTGAGGACGATCACGAACGCACCCTGGTATGTTAGGAATTACAACATACATAAAGCCCTGAATTTACCCCTGGTCAAAGATGAAATTATTAGACACTGTCAACGCTATTTAACAAAACTGAAAACACACCCCAACATACTAGCCCGTAACTTAACTGATAATCACGGCCACCAGCGTCTTAGGAGGAGGGACACTGCGGATCTGGTCCGCTAATAATAAGGGGTAATAATGGTCCCAGTTGAACCACATAACATCAGTCTGGCACTGGCTGGACTTAACAATTAATATTTAGTTTTAAGATTTGGATAATTATTGTTAGTTCACAGTTTTTGAAAGTGAAGATTCAATAAATAATATAAAATATGGAAAAAAAATAACGTTTACGGAATTTAAAGACTAAAACTTTATTTTTTGAAAAATACACCCTGAAACCCGTTTATTCATCCTGATATAAATCACTATGATGTAATTGATGCCCTATATCAAGGGAAAATATTTTCAAAAAATCCTAAAGAAAATGTATAAAATAAATACTTAAAAAAAACCAGTATGATGGAAATATCCATCACCATTCAAAGTCCCTCGTTTAGCTCCCAAAATTAATTAAAAAATAAAATATCAAACATTAAAAACAAAAAAGAATTTTTTTCCACTTTCTATCACTTTTATATTCCAAAATATTTCAAATTAGCTTCATTAAAATAGACAAAATTTTACACGTTTTTTCTATTTTCAAAAGTCATCTAAAATATTGCCAGCAACAACCAATTTACTATACTACACCTGTTTGTGTTTATGTTTTGCTTAATAATTGTTGTGATGGAAATTTCCATCGTCATGCAAATAAGCGTATAAACCATTGCGCATTGAAATAATTAGATGTTTAAGGGTTAGTCTTAGTCATAGTAAATAATTTTAGTGCAAAATTACTGGAAACAGGTATAATTCTGTTTTTCAAAATGGACTTTCTCAAAAAGAAATTTCTTTAAAATATTCAGTTCCTAAATCAACGATTTGTCATATAGTAAATAGTGGCACTATCCATATATAATTCATATAGCAGGAAGACCCTGTGCAGCAAGGGTTATTTGCAAAAATATCCCAAACTAGTTGCCAGAGAATGCCAGCCTAACCACTATAGAAAGAAGAGCCCGAGAATATGGTCTCAGAAAAAATTCCTATGTGCACCCAGAAAACAGATTCTTGCTGACAGCCGAATTTGTTGCCAATCGAATGGTCCAGTTGCAGCAACCGAATTTTTTTGATTGTGACTACCGGATTGTTATTGAGGCAATCGAAATACTATTGTCACAGTCAAATTACTCATGTCTTAAATGAGTTTAAGTTGTCGCAACTAAAAAATTCGATTACCACAACCGAATCATTCGACTGGCTACAAATTTGGTTGTCAGCACGAACCTGTTTTCTCTGTGTGTCTGAAAATAATAGCAATAAATGAATTTAATATAAAAAATTGTAAAAACTCATGCTGTGATTCCTTAGATAATAAATACTTATTTTCTGTTAATGTCAGATTTCAGTTGCAAATGTTTTGAGCATCTCTTATAGTAAGAAAATCCAGGGATACATTTCCAAGGTATGTCACACATCTGGTTTAAATAAAATTCGAATATGTAATAGAGAATTCAATTCCAATTTTTTACCTCATATGTTTTTTTGTTAGTGTCATCTGCGACATCTAGGGGGCAAAAATATGTAATTTTTAGTTCTTTCATGTTTGGTAGCATTTCGAAAATTTTTGAAATATCCTACTGGGTCTCTCTCGATGGAATTTAATGAGGAATAATATAAATATAACATTTCTTAAAAGATTCACCTTATCAATAATTTAAAGTGTTTTTTTTTTACTTAACTAAGGTATCAATATATGTGACCTTCTCCGAGAAAAGGGACGTAGTGTGTGAAAATGAAGTTTTGAGAAAAACTCATTTAAAGTTTTATAACCCATTATCACTGTGAACACACCTTCAGTTGGGAGATGCGATTTGGTATGGTTAGTTATGATTGGGTGCCGACTTTTGTGACGTCATGCCTATGTAGTGACGTATTTTTTTTTCGCTTTTAGTGTGACAATACCTTTGCTATTATTGCTGCTCTGTTCGTTCTCAGCTATCTGTTCGCTTGCAGCAAAGGGTTGATGTTTTATGGGGTACATACATTTTTATCAGAAATCTAACACATTTCTTCTTATTCTACACCCTTTTAGGTACCAGAATCCACTCTTAAGTCCAAACCCGTTTTTTGACACACTAGGTCTCTTTTCTCGGAGAAGGGTTGATGTTTTATGGGGTACATACATTTTTATCAGAAATCTAACACATTTCTTCTTATTCTACACCCTTTTAGGTACCAGAATCCACTCTTAAGTCCAAACCCGTTTTTTGACACACTAGGTCTCTTTTCTCGGAGAAGGTCACATATGGGTTTGTGAAACATCTTTTAACTAATACCCTTTTTTATACAATCCCTTTAGAGGAAATGTTAATATAATTAAAAAAAAAACGCTCGAAAAAAGTACCAATTTTGGGCACCATTTTAATACACTCTTTACATAGGCGACGGCACATTAAAAACGATTAAACCTTAGATTTTTATTCTCTTCCACATATCCAAGATCTATTCAAATCGGCTGGTAAACTTTAGAGAGATTTCCTTGTAAATTAACACAATCCAGTGTACTACAGGTCGTATAAGTAATATTAATATAATACTAAATCGTATTACTCATACGCCTTGTGGTACCAATTTTTGTGGTATTTAAGTAACAAATTTACACATAATTGTCCATAACTTTGAAATTTAACCATAAATTTTCTTAATGTTCATGATTTCATAGTTGTGTGGGTTCGACGTTTAAAATAAAAAAACAATTTTTTTTGTTTGGATTTTTTCTCAAAGAAACATCATCAAATTCCAAGAATTTCTGCGTCACATTTGATAAAATTTATAATATTCTTAAAAACAAATTGGCTCTATTATTTTTAAACACATAGTATGTGTATATTTTAATTTTAAACATTATCCTTATATATCCTTTAACTAAAATAAATTTCAACAAAAATTTTTTAGAGTGTATAAATTTGTTATAAAATGAACTGCAAATTAATGTTGTTTAAAAAATTGTATATAATAAATTCTTCAAGAATTTAAAGGTAACTTTATTAAAAAAAAAATAAATAATACGAAAATATTATTTATTACGTAATAAATAATATTTCCATTCATTTCTTATTTCATTTGAAGTACACAAAAACAGAAGTCATAAAATCTTTTGAGATTTAAATTCTATGTTGGCATAAATTTACTGTCAGTATATTTTGAAATGAGAGTGTAAATTAAGCAAGACTTATTGCACATAAATTTTATTGGCAACCTGTTATTACAGCTTATAATGAAAATAATAATTTTTGAGAGTTAAAAATTTTGTCAAAAATTGCTATAATAAAAAAGGGTTATAACTGTCGAAATACATAAAAAAAAATTAAAAGTAATTTTATCAAATTTTTGATAAAAATCTCCCCAGTGTATATGTCACATTGTACACTACATTGCAAATAAAAATAAAAAATCAAGTGATTTTTATTGGGCAAATAGGAAAGGTGAAAAGTATTTTATAATGTGGGGGCAATTTTTATATCCATTAAAAATAAAAAATTCAGTTGTGCCATATACGACGATAGCAGTTACAAGGTATTTAGGCAACTCTATGTCGAATTTCCAATATAACAATTTTTTTTTTATTTTTTCCCTTTTGAAAAGTCGCTATAAATTTTGACTAAAATAGGATTTTAAAATTTGCTTTAGACTTAAAAATGCATTTAAGTGCTTTAATAAAAATAAGACAAAAAATATTATTACTAATATTAACATAAGCCATTATGATGTGTTATCACAAATATTATGCTTCAATATACTTAAAACTACTACGACCAACGAACGACTACTACTACTACTGCTTAAATTAACATTTCATATTTTAAATATTCAAGAAAAAATAGCTTGATAGCATTGAATTCAGCAAAGATTATAAAAATATATACATATAATAAAAACTAAAACGGATACCGACAACAGGAAAAAAAAAGCAGAAAACACCTTAAGCAATAAATAGACGACATGAAAAGAAAATAAACAATATGCCAAATTGTCTGCATTATTTTTCGATCTAAATAAAAATGTCTATTTGAAATTTGTGAGTATAAATCAGTTTTTATAAGTTCTAAGAATTTAAAACTAGTACAAAAATTACACAGGGTTACAAATTAAACCCCTTAAGTCTTATATATTTTAAGCACCCTGATTTCTACTCTTATTTTTTCACGTACAGGACATATTTCGTATCTTTTATAGTAGAATTTTAAAAATAAAAGATTTTTTGTTTATTTTTTTTATGGTAAATTGAGATAAGACCTTAGCAACGTTTGGGTAATACATTTGGTTAATAAATATACAGCTTTAAGAAGTAAATCCGTGATTTTTCTAGGGTTTTTTATATTTTTGCACAATTTTTTATTCCAATTAATAAAACTGCTTGTTTTGCACAAGCAAACAGACAGATCCAAACAATTATTTCGTCAAAAAAAAAAACAAGAAAATGCTATTATAACATATAGAGTCATTTAAAACTTGATATGATTATATATTTATATATGAGGCTATATATAACGTATTTATACCTCATACTAGTTTTTAGAACTTTAAATATAATATTTATTGGCCTTCTAAAAAAAATTTAGTCCTTCATTGGATTTTCAATTCTGATTGACTATGGAATGATTTAAATTTCAAACTACAATTTTTGAATGTGAATAAATTTTTAGTTGGTCTTAATCGGTTTAATTTTAAAAAACTTCATATGTTTTTCATCATTCGATTTGTTAATAAATGAATTTAATCGTTGGGAATTCAATCGATTTACAAATTTAGGAATTGGAACGATTTATTGTTTTTTCGATTTTGTTGCATTGGATTGAGTGATTTGGGAATTGCATTCGATTTTCTTCACTCGATTTGAAAATTAAAAAAAAAAAATAAATAAATAATTATGTTATTAGTTTTAATTAAAGGAAATTGAAATTTTTTTATTTAAATACAGAAAAATCAAAATGAAAAAACAATCAGAAAAAAATCACAAAAAAACCGAAAAAATGCTAAAATTGAAAAGGTCGGCCCCATTGAAAACAAAAAATCAATAAAAATTTATAAAATTTGAAAAAATCGCTGAAATAGAAAAATCACCAAATTAGAAAAATTGTTAAAACTAAACAAATCGCTAAAATTTTAAAACTCTCCAAATTGGAAAAAAAATCACTTAAATAAAAAAAAAAAAAAAAATACAAAATAAAGAAAGAGCTACAATTCAAAAAACAAAATTCGCAAAAATTCTCAAATTAAAAAAATCGTAAAAATTTAAAATAATTGCTAAAACTTAAAAAAATCGCCAAAATTAGAAAAATTTTAATTGCAAATAAAATGAAAAAAAAAAACCGAAAATTAAAAAAAAAATCGCCAAAATTGGAAAATCGTTAAGATTGAACAAATGGGTAAAATTGTAAAATTCGCCAAATTAGAAAAAATTGCTTAAATTTAAAAAAGCGAAAATTTAAATTGCAAAATTAGAAAAATTATAAATATTACTCAAAACGCCAATATCGAAACAACGCTAGAATTTAAAGAATCGTCCAAATTGAAAAATCTACAAAATTAAAAAAAATCGCCAATAATAAAAAAATCGCCAAAATTAGAAAAATTATTGAAAAAAAAAATCGAAAATATAAAAAATCGCCAAAATTGTAAAAATCGCCAAATAAGAAAAAAAAAATTGCTTAAATTTAAAAAAGCGAAAATTAAGAAATTGCTACAATCTCTTGGATTGAGTGATTTAAATCGCTAAATTAGAAAAATTATAAATCGCTAAATTAGAAAAATTATAAATCGCTAAAATTAGAAAAATTATAAATATTACACAAAATTTAAAGATCAGTTAAATTTAAAAAATTTCCACAATTTGGAAAACAAAATTCGAGAAAACGCTCACATTTAAAAAAAAAATCCTCAAAATTTAAAATAATCACTTGAATTTATAAGATTATAATGCTGTAATTTATAAGATATTGTATCATCTTGTATAAGAAAGGCAAATATTTGAGAAAAATACAAATTTAAAAAAAAAAAATCACCAATACCAAAAAAGCGCCAAAATAAAAAAATTACCAAAATTGCAAAAGTTCTTAAAATTTGAACAAATCGCTAAAATTGTAAAACTTGCAAATTGGAAAAGATCCCTTAAATTTATAAAAGTTAAAATTAAATTATCACTAAAATTCGAAAATAAAAATTCAAGCAACGACCAAATTTTAAAATAATCGCTTAAATTAAAAAAACGCCAATAACGAAAAATTACCAAAAATTGTAAAATGCGCCAAATTAGAAAAAAATCGTTTAAATTTAAAAAACCGAAAAAATCGCCAAAATTGGAAAAATTGGAAAAATCGTCCAAATTAGAAAAACTCTTTTAAATTTAAAAAAGCGAATATTAAGAAATTGCTGAAATTTAAACAGGTCGCCACCACGATAAAAACCTTAGAATGAAAAATCTCAATTTTGCCTACTTTTTACAATTTTGCCGATTTTTTTAATTTTTGTAACTTTTTAAAAATTTAAAAATATTTTGATTTTGTCGTTTTTTTATTGAAACTTTTTTTATTTAATTTCAATGATTTTTTCATTTTTAGCGTTTTTTTTAATTTCTTATATATATATTTTTTTAAAAGTTAGCAAATTTTTTAATTTTAATCATTTTTTTTTAATTTTAATCATTTTTTAATTTTTTTAAATTTCTATTATTTTTGAAAATTTTAAAGATTTTGTCACTTTTCCCGATTTATTTATACAAATTAAAAATTTTTATCTGTGAGTTGAAAAATTGTTCTTTGTTGCTTTCTTGTTTTATTGTAATATTTATAAATTTACTGTAATAAAATAACATAATTGTTAATTTTCCATTTTTTTAAATCGAATGAAGAAAATCGAATGACATTCCCAAGTTGCTTAATTATATGAAAAAAAACGAATAATTGATTAAATTCCGAAATCCTAATTCAAATGATGATTTGTTTTCGAACACCCATAAATTAGATTCATGCCGACAACCGAATTTGTAGCCAATCGAGTAGTTCAGTTGTGGTAACCAAATTTTTTGGTTGTGACTACCAAATTGTTATTGAGGCAACCGAAATACTGTTGTCACAACAAATTACACACGCCTCAATTGGTTTTCTATTGTAACAACCGAAAAATTTCGGTTACCACAAACCAACCATTCGATTGGCTACAAATTCGGTTGTCAGCACGAATCTGGTTTCTCTATGAAATTGATTGATTTTAACTATTTGATCACTTAAAATCAAATGTACAAATAACTTTTTAAATAAACCAACATAAATGATGTAGCACCCTGTATTTGGTCTTATACTTATTGCTTATATTTTCTGTCAACAATTTTTAGAATTTATAATTGCAACAATTTTAAGTTTTTCTTACATCCAATAAATAAACATGAAGACTCATAATGAACATAAGTCCTGTATATTTTGCAAATATTTTTTCCTTTAAGTATTCCTTTTTGTGATTTTATTACTGTACTTTAATACACCGTCCGACACAAGTTTGCATCCACAACAAAATCAAATATATATTGTGAAAAAAAAGAGTTAAGAATTTAATGCTCCTATTTTATAATTACTTCCAAAAACAATTTTCAATTTCTAAATTTTACACATTTTTCTCTAGAAATACGCTAATAAAATCATAATTTGAGATTTAAAAGAATCATCGATTTTTTTTATAAATCTGAAAGACATAAATTTTTTTCGGATTTTTTATAGCTGTTTCTTATAGTTGAATTTTGTCGAACTGTGTTATAGCACCTGCATATAAATACATATAGAAAGTAAATTATTTTTTAAAGCAATTATTGATCAGGAAGGAAATATTTCTAATAATGTCTATTGAAATTAATATGTATTGCTAAAATTGTTAATTAGATTTGTCGTTTCTAAAAAATATGTACGTTAGGGTGTCCCATTAGTAAAATATTTAAAATAATATTTAAAAAAAAAAAATGAAACTTGGAAGGCAGTTTTGATTTCCTACCACTATTTAAGGTCTTAAGATTTTGGTGCATTTTTAACTATTTTCATAATAAAAATCAAAATTTGTATAACTCATCCTTATTATAAAATAAAAAAATGCTTTTTGGATAAATTTTATTTTATTTATTTTTCCGGTATTTAGCTTAATTAAATTGCCAAGGAATTTCTTTTTAGGGATACCCTAATGTACAAATGTGACATGAATATATTATGAAAATTGTATAGAAAGTATTTAAAACAGGTGTTTTTTTATACAACTCACATTAGAGTGGATTGAAAGCCAATAAAATCCATACACCCAATTTTAAAAATGTTCACTAAATTCACACAAAATTGAGTACTGAAAGTCGTATGAGTGTTATTAATTTAATATTGTAATAATACTTGTATGACTTGTAGTACACAATTTTACGAGGGCAAGCCAATAAGTCTTTACAAAATCATATAAGCAGCACTAAAAATTTTATGCAAAATAGGTTTTTGAAAAATATCACAGTGCCAACGACGACTGACAATACATTATTCAGTTTTTTTTAGCAATCGATTGTTTGACCTACCTTTTGTTTTTGTGACAAATGGAAAAACTGATTTTCGTGCTGTCATCAAACATTTCTAGTTGAAAGGCAAACCAAGTAAGAATATTAAATAAAGAAGTCATGTCTGTACTAGAAGCCTTTTTTAAAGATCTTCCGAAATCATACTTAGCGAAGGGCTTAATAAATTTGGAAAATCGCTGGATGAAGTATTTTTTTTTTGAAAGAGCAGCAACACTTACGAAATTCTTTCTACTAATTAATGTTCTGCTTACTTTGGAAACGGGATACACTCCGGAAAAAAAGTTAGTAGAAAAATTTGTAAACGGTTTTCAATCTCACTTTATTATTTTTGTACTGATTTTTAGTAAAAAAAATTATTACTTAGCAAATCTTTTAGCTATTTACACTTTACAAATAACAGAATTTTTACAGAATATTTACAAATTTTCGTTGCTAATTTCAGAAATGTTTTTACAAATTTTTGAAAACCGATTTACTAAAATTAGCAAAAAAATTTTACTAATTTTTAAAAGATGGATATTGAAGGAAATGTTATTTCTAATTAAAACTTACACCTACAAACTTAAATTAACTTGAAATGTTACATTGATAAAAAAAAGGGAGGTGAAGATACCGAATCATGTCTAAAAATAGGACATCCACTTAAAATAGCAATAAAAAGTTTTTTTTAGTTCTTAAAATCTGCCCTAAAAACAATAAAAATTTGACCTTAAAAGTAAAAAATTTACTAAAACAAAATAATAAATTTGTTTATGTTTTTACAAGTTTTAAGCCTTTGTTTTTTTTTAATTTTGTCTAAAATATTAAAAAAAAAAATTTTGATGCTGGATAAAAAAAATAAATTTGAAATTTAAATTGTAATAAAGTTTAATTTCAATAATATTTAGTACATTTTTTTTTACTGATTTTAGCAAACAGATTTTAAATTTCACTTTAGAAAAAGTTTACTAAAATTTAGTAGTGGCGGCTAATTTTTTCTACAAATTTCATTGTACTACACTTCAGCAGACATGTGTTGCTAAGATTAGCAAAAAATACCGCTGGGCTCAAATTATCAAAATTTCCCGTAATATCAGCAAAATTTTCAGTTGCCATTAAAGACTTTTTTTGGTTAGTGTAGAGAAAAGATGAAAGGTGGTAAGAAATGAAGGGCTTCAAATATGGCAACACCGTAATTCCGCAAGATAATAATTCTTAGAACAGTTATTGCCCACTATTTGATGAAGAGTTGGCGGAATTAATGAAGCATTTTAGTTCGCTAGGGATCGAACCCGCAATCTTCTGTGTAACAGTCCAACACGCTAACCATTACACCATATTGCCCACAAGTGAACAATTTTTTGTCTATAACTTTGGAATTTATCCATGAATTTTCTTAATATACTCGTAGTTATACCTCGAATTCTCTTTTATAAGATGGGTTTTATGTAGAAAATAAAAACTCGTTTTTTGAAAGACTTATTTATGACTTTTTAAAAATTTAAACAAAAATATTTATATTCGAAAAAAAACAGTGTTTTTTTTATATAATACAGTGTCAAAACTCATTATTTTGATTCGTGTTTGCAAGCAAATGTTCAGTGGGGTGTGCCGTTAGAAAATATTAAGTTAGAGCAGTCAAACGATGGGTATTGAGGAGCCAAATACATAAAATATAAAGAGCATTTGTTTGCAGGTTACTTTTAGGTTCCTATAC
Organism: Eustalomyia histrio; assembly: GCA_949748255.1. Taxonomy (NCBI): domain Eukaryota; kingdom Metazoa; phylum Arthropoda; class Insecta; order Diptera; family Anthomyiidae; genus Eustalomyia; species Eustalomyia histrio. The sequence goes on from OX456523.1 coordinate 231,824,377, forward strand.
ACGATATAATATGTCAAAAATGGTATTGTTGTGTCAAAAAATGAATTTTCTTATTTTTTGAAAAAGGACCCAAATTTTTTTGTAATAATGTCTGATAGATTTGCCATTTGTCATGCTTAACTCGTTGTTTTTATTTTAACATCTGTTCTCAACTTATGACCCATCAATTTAGCTGTATTGCATAATGCATTTAATATTTATATTCTATTATTCTAATTATATATTCTAATATGTACCAGCTTAATTAAACATGTTTTAAATTTAATTTTCTCATTTGACTGAACAGAAAATGTAAACAATATAGAAATGTATGCAAATTAGCATTATAATTTCATTAAGTTTTTATTATTAATTTTAATCCATTTTGATTTAACACTAAAAAAATTTGTTAGGAAATTTAGATCTACAGAGGCGTATACTGGATATTTTTGCATTCCAAGTTTAAACTTTAATATAGAGGGTTTTGATCACGTTTATAACAAAATTACAAATTGTTTGAAATTTTTTGGTTAATCTTTATTGTTGTTGTGTGATGGGTTTTAGTTCGGCTTAAGATCATACACTCGCAATATTATTTCATTAAAAAAAAACTCTAAAATATTAAAAAGAGGATTACTGATTTTTCATTATATTCAGCCCATTTTGTTGATTATTTTCAATCATTGTTTAATAATCGACATAAGTAGTAAAAGCAATCGAAAGTAGTTTAACATAACCATCAATTTTTAACTGACAAAAAGTAGAAAAAAAAAAACGATTTTTGTGGTTTGTTTTTCAAATTGAAATTTGTTTTATTTGTATGTAATTTTACAAAACACACATAGATGTATATATTTTAATTGGCTTTGTGTGTATGTATATTTGAATAATTTCTTCCAATTTTTATTAAAATAATTTTGTAATTTTTGGTAAAAAAACAAAAAAGAATTATATGAATTTTTATTTTTAAAAACAGAAAACATAAAATTTTACATTTAGTAGAAAATATTAACTCCTACTGAATGTCTGTAAATTTGTATGGTTTGTTTTTTGAATATAGTTAAAAAATATATTTCCATGAATTTCAATTGAGTCTTAATTTAAAAACAAACTTTACATATTACTTTTTAAATAAACTACAGTGAGTGTAGTTAAAAACATATTGTGAGTGTAGTTAAAAATAAGAAACTAAAGCCCTTTTTAATTTTTTTTAAATAGTGTTTATTATTCAATATTTCGAAGCAGCTTTGCTGTTCATTATAAATTTTATTAAAAATAAAAAATACAAAAAAAAAAATAAAATAAATAATATTAGTGAACAAAAAGAATGTATTTTGTTGAAAAAATCTTTGTAAAAATTTTGAAATTTTCGTCCAGCAAAATGTATGAATTGTTAACTGAAAATGTAATTTAAAATAAGTAAAAAATTACTTAAAAACCGGTCTACTGAATTTTTATTTAAATCACAAAAAACTGTTGATTTTATTTATAAATATTTTCATTTCATTTTAACTGTTAACAAACTATGCATAAATCCGTAAAAACAAATGATATTTCCTATATTTATTTTAATTATCGGCTAATTAACTACGAAATTCGAAAAAGTAATGAGTTTTCCCTTATTTAACTAAAAAATCCGTATAAATAAATTATATTTTGTTTGTTTCTTTGACTGCCAGGTCGGACACATATGTGTGACACTGCACTATGTGGACACATATGTCCGACGCGACTTTTATTTTCTCCAGCCATGTCACACAAAAGTGGTTGACGATAAATACGATTTTATTGCAATATTATGATGTATTGCCCCCATGATAATTCTGTACTAATGATTTTGGAGCAGCTCATCACAACTCTAGTCTAGTCATCACAACTCTAGTCTTCCCATTCTTCATCACTTTCTGTACTTTCGACTATTTTTTCTAACTCAGTATCCGATAAAAATTTCATTTTCGCCATTTTGTAAGACAAATATTATGGAATAATATAATGCGATCAACTCTTCATGGTAATAAGAAAAAATATAGTGCGAACCCAATTTGTTGCATTTTTGTGACAACGTTTTTTTGTCGTGCATATATGTCCGACATGGCCCTGCATTAAAAAAAAATCAGGAGGCGCCACGTCGGACATATGCATGCAACACTCTTCTTTGTAAAAAACTCTCTGTTTCAAAGCAGTAAATATTACTGGCAGTAGCCTAAATTTGAATACTGACGTTTTCGAAGAGATTACGAAAAAAAAATGATGTGTCCCCAGCATTTTATTTGCTGAAAGTGCCTTGGCAGTCAATCTGTTAAATACCATAAAATATTTTGTTTATTTTAACTACCCATCTAAAAATCGAAATATATATGAGCATACATGATGATACATGAGCTTGTATATGATCATACATGGACATACATGGTCATATACGTCCATACATGATCTCATATATGATCATATATCTTCGGATCCGAAATTTGAGGGTATATGGTGATATATGTACATATATTATCATACATGCTCATATATTATTCATGTATGCTCGTATATGATCATATACGTCCATATACCCTCAAATTTCGGATCCGAAGATATATGATCATATATGAGATCATGTATGGTCATATATTGAACAATGTATGGACGAATATGACCATGTATGCCCATGTATGATCATATACAGACCCATGTATGATCATGTATGCTCATATATATTTCGATTTTTAGATGGGTACTGACAATAAAGTATTAAAAAAAATTTAATAAACCATTTTAAATAAAAAATAACTGTAACAGAAAATCCGTATTTATATGCAATTTATTCTTTAAACAAAAAATGATAATTAATTTCTTTTTCTTAACTATTTTATAATTAAGAAATAAATGTACGCATAACTTTTTTAAATAAACTACAGTCAGTTATTATAAAAATATTTTGAGTGTACAAGCCTTATGAGGTCTTTTCTGTCCACAAACACTACTCCCTCTTTCCATCTTTCTATAATATATTTTCCTAAATGCAACATAATCAACAGAATTAGTGGGGGCATACCCTGAGTATTGGTACATCGTAAAAAATATGCTGGTAAAGAGTCCAAAAAAATTTTTTTTTTCTGCGCAGCAATTAATTTTGAATTCCATGGGTACTCATGGGAAATTCGGTGTTTGTCCTTGATATTTCTTGTAAACACAACCGCACCATTTGATGGGCAATAAATTTATTTTTGAGCACAAATCTGTTGATACAAATTTTGGGGAAATTAATGCGAATCCGAAAAAACTTAAAAATTGTCCAGAAGTTTAGGGGTTTTTAAAGCAAAAGTTAGTTTGTGAAAAGATTCACAAAAACAAACAAAAATATTATAAAGGAGACCAGGTTATATAAATATATAATAGGGCGCTAAATCTCCAAGTCTGTTTAATAAAATTAAAATAAAACTTTTAATATATATGAAAATAACATATTTATATTCAAGAATTTTAAATTATCTTAACATTGAATCGATTTCATATAAATAAAAATCACAAATGATTTCTTTATTATCAAATTAAGGCCGTATTCACAATGGCTTAATAAAGTAAAATGTGGTTTATTAAACAAATTTTGTAAAAAAAATTGTGTAATAAATCTCTTAAAAGTTTATTAAAGATATAAAACTTTAGTATTATTTTAAAATCAATTTAAATATATTTTAATAAATTTATATTTAATTTTTTTACGTTTTGGCTAATAAGTTTTTCACTTTTTTCATAGTATTTTAAGAGAAAATTTTTTTCTTATATTTTTTTTTTTAAATTTTAATTTTATTTATTTATTTGTTTTTTTTTTTTTAATTTGTATTTATTTTTTATCACTTAATCGCGTCTTGAATATTTGTATATTGCATTTATATCACACGAATCGTATTAAAGGACTAACCGACATATTGACTAGACACGAGTATATAAACAACTAATATGCTGAAATTATATTTACATATACACACACATACACCGGTGCTTGTGTTTTTGTTTTTATATAAACAGCTGATTTTTGTTTTGTTTAACAATAAATTTCGACTTCGAATATGCCAAAAGCTTTCGCAGAAAAACACGTGCAATATTGTTATGTTTATAAAGTAAACAATGGCTAAGAAATGTTTTGAGATAAAAAAGCTCTTCAAGAGAGCAGGCAAAACATACCACACAGTACACAAAGACAATTTTCTTGTATATGAAAATTAATGAAAATTTTCAGTAACCCACTGAAGATTTATGTATATACCAAGTAAATGAAAAATTCTTAAATTTAATCAAAAAATTTAATATATTTTTTTAAAAACTAGTTATGAAATTATAATAAAAAAAGGTAATAAAATGTATTATTAAAATAAAATAAAAATTTCATCAAATTTTATAAAAATGCGTTAATTTAATAATAAAAAAAATTGAGTGGACGATTTCCAACAAATCACCTTTAATCTAATGTAATTACACTATATTACACTGAAAGTAGTAAGTGAAATTACCATACAAATTTTGTTAGCTTTAAACGAAGTGAATTGTTAAAATAATTACTTTTTTTATTCAAATTAATGTTTTTCTACAATCAACAAATTTTATTAAAATGCATGTTGTTATAGTAGGCACAAATTATTTACAAAGCAGTTGCTGTTTTTAATGATTTACAAAATATAACCGAGTGGTTTCAAATTTTATAATGAGGCTTCAAGACTTATCATGCTAAATCATTTTCTACAACTACAACACTTTTTCAAATTGAAGCTATTTTTATACCCTCCACCATATATGGTGAGGGTATATATCAGTTTGCCATTTCGTTTGTAACATGTCGAAATATAGGTTTAAGACCCCATAAAGTATATATATATTCGTGATCCTTATGCAATTTTAAGTCGATTTAGCGATGTCCGTCTGTCTATTTTTACCCAGATTATTGAACATCCTCCCGAGCAGTTTGGTATTTAAAATGATCGAAATCGGTTTAGCGGTTCAAAAGTTATGAGAGCAAATGTGAAGGTACCTCTTAATTTTCCATACAAATTTGTACAATTTTTCTGTATCGTATTTTTTTTTCTGTTAAGTAAGTAAAAATGTTATTTAGTCTTCTTCTTGTTCGATTACATTTACTGTCTTACATACTATGAGAATAATAACATTCTTAAAGCTATATGTGTGTTACTCTAATAACTATGTTAACGTAAAAAGCAACAATGTTAAAGTCGCTAACAGAGCAGACCTCTGTAAATAACATTGCTAAAACTAAATAACAAAAGTTCGTTAAATAAATTGACAAAACATATTCATATTACAGTTCATGCAAAATTTAGTATATACGTATATCATCTTCAGCTCCTATGATTGCCGGAGGCTGGGCTCATATAGAATGAGGTAAGGTCCAGAGGATCTGGATCGTCTTTAATACGTCCATTAATTATACCGACAGGAGAAAGATATGTAGATCCAGCCCAGATGGTGTTTTTCTCGCTTTCGTATATTTGGCTGACAAGCATATTATCGTGTAGCGCAAGTTTCTCAACAAATCTGGCTTGCAACGACATGGAGTACCTAAGAAGGGTAGAACATCGGCATTTTCATAGACGTAACTATTTGAAAATCGTTTTATGAAATTTTCATAATTTTTTTCCGATGCATTTTCTTAGGATTTTCCCTTCAAATATCTCCAATTCTTTGGCTAATATAGGAGGTATTTTAAACCAGATTGGGTTTTTCTGTTAAGCTTTGTTGGTTTTTCGTTTCATTTAATAAAATGTATTTTTTGTTTTTGTAACCAAAGACATTTATATCTAAAGAATAAGCAAAATACATAATTGCTTTACTGCCGCTACTTTTGAATAGGTGGCGCTGAATTAACTAAAACAATACCCTGCCCCATGGCTAGGTCCAAAGAAATTTATATATAAAGAGAGAGCATAATGCATAATTGCTTTAGTGTCGCTACTTTTGAATAGGTGGCGCAGAATCACATTAAAACTTTATCCGATATAGCCTTGGATTAGGCTTTCAATTAATTTATTTACCAAAAATATTAAATTAACTACATACTTTAAATTAAAATGCATTCAGATGTCGCTAGTAGACTTATTACATAATTTTAAAGTTAACTTTTCAAATGTTTGACGTAATTAAAGCATTTGTTTCACATTTTTTTGTCAAAAAAGAAATTTTCATAGAGGAAAATAGTATTTTTTTTTATTCCATTTGTATTTTTGAGAATTGAGGAATTGGCAAATGTATATTTATGTTAATTTTTTCTTTTATAAAAAAAATACACAAGAATAAAGTGCAATATTGTGCTCTTAAACATCTAAATGAATATTGATTTAAAAAATTAAGGTATAATATGCAGATAAAACATATATTTTTTATAGTTTTTGGCAAATATTCATTTATGTTACGAAGAAAATATAAAATCAATAATACTCTACTGCATATTGTGTAGCACAATATGGCTAATGGAGAGAATGTACTTTCTGATTGGCCATCTATTGACAAATAGTTACAACTCATGTAACGACTTTTTCGATATTTTTACATTCTTGCCAATTTTCATGACGTCATATTTCAAAAACCGAAAGTTTTTAGGGTCTAAGGGTTATTGATTTGATAAACACTACCCATTTACAATATTAGTGGCGAAATCATTAAAATCGGAGATGACAAATCCGAAAATGACAGTTTTCTGTGCGGTTTGATATGGAATGGCCCATATAAAAAAAATAAATATTAAAATTAAAATTTATAATGAGTTGATAAAATTGATTTGAAGTGAATAAAATGCAATGTTAAATTAAATAAAATGCATTAGTTAAATACGCAAAATAATTAATAAAATAATAAATATTTTCTCAAAACAACATCACATCAAATAATAAAATATTAAAATATATGTTTACTAAATAATGTGTTAAATCAATTTACGGATTTTGTTAGGTGTATAGTGATTGTTTGTGTTTTTGCTTTTTCTCATATTTGGTTTTATACTGCTTTTTTTTTGGTTTTCCAGTTTTGAGGTTTAAATTACCCTTTTTTTAAGATTTTGAAGTCTTAAATTGGTTTTTTATTAAAAAAAATATATTTTCTGCTACTTTTGTTCCTTTTTGAAATGGTTTTCCGCTTTTTAATTTTGCTTTTTTTTTTAATTCTCCCAATATATATTTTTTTTTTGCTTAAAATGCCCTGAATATTGTTTTTTGTTGTATTTTCACTCTTACATCAATTTAATATGGATTTAGTTGATTTTACTGTTGTTTTTGGTTCAGTGTATAAGCTCTAAGTGCATAGTGATTATTTATGTTTAAAATTAAAATGTTTGTTAACTTCTTTTACTACTTCATTTGCAATTAGGGTGATCGGATTATTTTACAAAACATCGTTTTAAATTTTTCCGAATAGTTAAAACTTGAAAAAACAGGTTTTGGTTTTGAAAATTAAAAAAAAAACCGCTTACTTTTTGCAAATCATTAAAAAATACCACATTTTGAATTTATTATTTGGTTATTTTATGATTAAATTTATTTTAGGTTATGGTAAAATTTAGAATATGTAAATTTTATCCTAACCCAAACGTTTATAATTCTCATATAGCTTTTTCCATTTAATTTGTGAGTTAAATAAGAAATATTTACAATTAACACTATAAGACAAGAATTAGCCAATTTACGAAGTAAAATAAATCTTAAATCCACAAACAAAGCTATTTTTATATTTTTTCTTTAATCTCAAGTGACCACATACACTTAAAAAAATAAAATAGAAAAAATAAAAATTTAGTTTACGATTTATTTCGTATAAAGAACCGCCACAGTGGCATCTGAAAGACAATGACAAAAAATGACACCTGGCCATTGTGGTAAACAGAATATAAAGTGTTTTTTTTTTATATTAAAAAAAAATATTGCACAATTTTAATATTTTAATGAATGGCACCGTTTTAGAATTTTTGTCTTCATTCCAGGAAATTAAATGTTTAAATCTTAACTTTCAAAAAATTGGTATAATGTTATGAATTTGTATTTTGGTTCGTGTTCGCTTTAAAATTCCAATAATTTCCTTATTTTGGCTTTACATATTCGCTTAAAAGGTAATAATTTGTGTATTTTGGATGATATAGACGTAAAATATTTAGAATCAATTATAAAAAAAATCCCTTTAAGAAGTCACCCAATGTGTTGACCAAATATTGGAATATATAAATATTTATAATTTGTTTTTATTTTTTTTTTTAATTAATTCTTATTTTACAAATCAAAAAAATATTTTAACATAAAGCTTAATTTTATGAAAAAACTTTAAAGAACAAAAATAACATGAGTTTTTTTAATAATATGGTTTTTATCTGTGCTAATAAAATGTTGAAATTATTTTAAAAAATATTACGCTGTCACAATGTTAGCGTTGTAGAAAAGCTTTTAGTGAAAAGCTTTTTAAACATTTCTTGTATTCTTCATATATATTTACTGTTAGATAAAGGTAAAAGAGAAAAAAAAATTATAACAATTATCACTTACCTGTATGTTTATTACCAATTTCACGTATCATTTCTTCTGTACGATTAGATAGTTTTGCTTGTATGGGATGCTGAGCAAATGTCATATTCTCTTTACGCATTTGCTCACCCAAACTGGTCATCATTAAGTAACAGGTATGTAATCCGGCAACAGCACGTTGGCCATCACGATCATAAAAGAATATAGAGCGTGACCAATTATTCCTAAAATACAAAATTTATTCTAAATTTAATTTTTGTTTGAAAATTTTTCCAAAAAAAATATGTATATACCTTTTCATAACCGATATTGTTAGTTCTGACATTGTTTCAAAACTTAACATACCCGTACGCAGTAGCATATAAAATTCATCAGTACATTTAGTTTTTGGTTTTTCAAAATCAAATGTTGAACCACCTACAGATATAAGGGGTGTACCATCACTATTGAAATATTTGGCAATACGACCAACAGCAGCTGAAAAAAGGAATTTTAAAATTTTAGATCTTTTTCAAAAAAAAAGAGAATAAATTTTCATTTAAGAACTAAGTCCAAAATAACTTACGGAAATATATTTATAAGATTAAACTCAATTTTAGAAAAGAATGTTTATGAAAATCTACGAAATGGTGAAGTATCTAGAAATAATTCGTGACAAGAAATTATATTGGAAACAGCTGAGCGCCCCGGTAGGCTAGTTGGTAGCGTGCTAGCTTATCAGTGCGGGGGTCGTGGGTTCGATTCCCACCAGAGGCTCTGGTCTGTTTTCGCTACAACGAGCCGAAAGCCTTCGTTGCTAGTGCTTGGTTAGGGTATTAAGATATAATTTGTAATTATATGTTTAATAAAATAAATAAATAAATAAATAAATAAATAAATAAATAAATAAATGAATAAATAAATAAATAAATAAATAAATAAATAAATAAATAAATAAATATATATATATATAAATAAATAAATAAATAAATAATAAATATTGGAAACAGCACATCCAGAGCTGGATGACTAAGTCTCACAGAGTGTTGGCCTCATGTAGAGGAGCTGTGCTGTAGGTTCTAAATGGGATTTAGACCCAATAGCGTTACAATGACGTAGTCAGACCCATCTTGACTTATGTATGCGACAGTATCGTGGGTGGATATTAATGCAAAAAAAAGTGTAATTTAAAGCCATTTAAAAATACACAGCGCACAGTGCTTTGTTCCCATATAACGAGTGGACAAAAATGAAAGGAGTTATCGTAGCTTACTAAAATTTGGTACGCGATTTTAGTTTAAGTTAATTATATATAAAAATAAATGAAATTTTAGGAAAATTAGTGCAAGGCCACGTCTACCTTCCATATATCCTAAAGTTTAAAAATGTAACATCTTCAAATTTGATGAGAACAAAACGAAAATTAATAATTGTTATTAAAACAAAGTTATTAACGTGCCTGCTAATTTTCTTTTCAATCGGAGCAAAAGTTTTCACAATATTTCAACATTCAAATTCAAAGCCGGAAACATATTTTAAGTTTGATAAAAAATAACTATAAAATTGAAAAAAAAAAATAAACATGGAATACTTTAATTAAAAAAATAACTTTTTGATATTTTTTTTTTTGTGAAACAACTAAAACTAGAGATTGCACGAAAATTCGGTTTCTTTTCGGTATGTTTTGGTTATTTACTGAATATTGCTACTATTCATCTAAATACACGCAAAGAAAAAACATAGTTGGGTCAATCATATTCGAAGAGCATCATATATTTTTGGGTTTATGCTTGTGCCAACCATAATCGTACTATATTATGGTTATCATATTATGATAATAAAATAACCACATTTTTACCATAATGTGGTCCCAACAGTTATATTATGATTCAAAAATTATCATATTATGGTTCTTAATAAACATTTTATATTGATTTTATCATAATATAGTCGCACGTAATTATAGTATGCTGAAAATGTTATCATATTATGGTTCCTCATAACAATATTATGATTAAATGATCCATAATCTAAGAAAATTTCTTAAAGGAAAAGTTCTTAGAAGCTATAAAAAAGCTCTTTAAATTTAAGAATATTTCCTTTAGAAATATTTTTTCTAAAAAAAAAACTTAATATTAAGGACTTTTTGAAGAAAAATTGCTAAGGAAAAAATCATAGACATTGAGAATTTTTTTTCTTTGATTGTATAATTATTTATTGATTGTTGCCAGCATTTTATCGTTGCATAATTTTTATATTTTTTTTTATAGTCAGAATTTTTGTTACCACAGTATAGTTAAAGCCAATCATGATATAAAATAGAAGGTGCCAATCATAAAATAGTAAAATATTTACTAAATAATGATGGTAGCGACCATGTTGATGGTTAGAAAACCAATTACTTGGTTGTGACAACAATATAGAAGAAGTGATCCTATTGCAACAATGTTTTTTCTCTGCGTGTACCGAATTTATAAAAATGTGCTAAAATCAATGATTTGTTTAAGATTATTATTGACTAATTAAAAAAGGTTCTCTATAAGCGAAAAGTGTAAGTCGAAAAACTTTCATTTGTTGCCTAAGAGTAATCTTTTTATTAAAATTGTTATGGATATGCACTTTTTTTTTTGGAATTTGGTTCTTTCTCGTGACAATTACAGTCGAATACACTATTCGTGATATCGCTTATTAAAACCGATTTCTTGTTAAAAATTTTCCCTTAAAATTCCACGTATTTAGCGCCCTATAGTGGTGCAAATAAGAGTCAAATCTAATTTTTATAATCTTTCAAAAATGCCATCAGAATCCAATAAACTTTTAAAAAGGTCGATACTTTTTAATACTCGATACTAATAAATACTTTTCAAATAATGCCTCAATACTACTCAATATCTATTACATTTATACAAAAACAGGGTTGTATTTTTATACCTAAAAACAGTGTAATATTTTCATATTGTTTGAGTTAATTTTATTTACAATTCTAATTTAATTTTACAACTCTACCTTTTTGGCTATTTTGCGTCTAATAGCAACTGGTGAATGGTTTTCTAGCGATCGACAAAACAACCACCAGACGATTTTAAACGAGTTACTGGGGTACAACATTACAAAATTGAATTGTGATAGAATCTCCGAGAGTTTAAAAACTGCAAGTTGCAGTACACGAATACCGAGCAGAGAAGGTAAAGGAGGATCCAGGCATTCCATTCTTAACGTATGGATCAATTATGGGTGTGAATTTTATGGGTCTGCGATCTCTCTGTTGGAAAATGCTTCCGCCTCCCGAATCATAATACTGTCCTTCAGACGTAGATTAGGGTAATTACGGAATACATTAAATTTATTAATATTTATAGAATCACCGGAAATATGAAAAAGCCATGTGGCTATCCAGGCAGACTCTTCGAACTCTTTAAGATTAGGTACAATCCTCGGGTGCAAGTAGGAAATCAATAAGTTCTTAACCAGGAGCAGTATTAAGAATATATAGTTTCCCGAAGATTGTAACATCACTAGGAGCGAAATGTCTGATGAGATAAGAAGAACCTTCTCTGAGCGCAGTCAACTTTTCAGCATTAAAGGGCTGAACTACGTAAATGGACTGTTATTATTTATAGAACATAATAGGACACCTTATGGAGTAGGTGAGACAACCAGAAGCTAAGGGAACTTTAAAACTCGATAAAGGTAAAGTAGTCAGTGTTCTCACCGGGCATCCAAAGATGAGGAGTCACCTATTCCGATTGGGTCGTGAGTACACGGTGACTTGTAGCGACTGTGGGGAAGATTACGAGACCTAAGAGCACTATCTTTGTGGCTGTCCGGCCTTTGCCAGAATTAGGATTTGTCCAGCGTCAGGCGAAGAGATTCATCGCTGAAACTAGTGAAAACTACAGGAGACTCTTTTCTCTGTACAAGAAGGGCTTAAGGACCTTAACGAGATTATTGACTAAAATCTGCAATCTTAGATACGAGGGCGGATCAATAAGTCCGTCACTTTTTGAATGAAACACAGATTTTTTTTTGCAAAAAAAAAAATTATTTTTCCACATAATCTCCTTTTAGCTTAATACACTAAGTCCAACGTTTCTCCAATTTTTGTATCCCTTCCAAAAAAATAGGATTTTTCGAGGTCCATAAAACAAGCATTTGTTTGATTAATAATTTCATCGTTGGAGCTTAATCTCTTTCCACCGAGCCATTTCTTTAGGTTTGGAAATAGGAAATAGTCCCTGGGGGATAAATCTGGAGAATATAGCAAATGAAGTACCAATTCGTAGCCCAACTCATGGAATTTTGCCATTAAGACTACACACGTGTGCACTCGTGCATTATGGTCAGGCAGCTTTATTAAATTCAACTGATCATTTAAAATCGAAACCACATTGCCATACGAAATGCCTATGGCATCAACAATCTCACGCACTTTTACTCTTCGACTTACACCATATCGTGGATTTTTTCGACATTTTCAGCGTCATTTGTACTTGTGCGACCACAACGAAAGTCAGTAAACCACTTTTTTACCATTGACATCGATGGTACAGTTTCCCTATAGTATTTATCAAGTTTTTACTTGGTTTGATTGTCGTTTTTTTTTGCCGCAAAAAATAATGTTTAATAAAAACTCGAAATTCACTTTTTTCCATTTTTAAAAAAATCCATGAGGTTGTATGTTTTTAACAGCTGTTAAACGCAAAGTAAATGACATAACTTGCTCAAATTTTGACAGTAGTCTATTGCCAGGTGGTACTTGATGGGAGCAGTGTTGCATTTCATATAACTACGAGGAATGTTCGAAAAGTCACGAACTTATTGATCCGCCCTCGTACCATTCAAGTACTTGAGGTCTATCTGATAGGAACACTTGTAACTTCTACAAGTTGGACCTTTAGACGGCGAAACATATACTTTGCATATGTACAAGGCTTCGCGTCTCCTGGAGTTTCTACTAGATGTACTGTTATCCTTGGCGGATATACACTATCCTCCATAAAAAAAATTTAGAAATCTGTGACTATTAGGGTGATTAGCTTCATTGTGAGCCTGAATTTTTTAGAGAAAAATAAGGCCTTTCTATTCTAATCTAAGTATTTGGGTTCATCGTTTATCTGGTGGCAATATTTCATCATTAGGGGACCTTAATTGAATGGGCCAGAAGAGACAGAAGAATTTCGTCAACGGGAAGAAGTTTCTGGAATAGCTAAGAACGGGAACCATTGCGTCATAGAAAGGCGTTTTGGATGTATCTGCCATTGTTAAACATAAGTAGGCTGTTCCCTGATTCCTCTTTTTCAATCAAACCTAATTAAAAAAAAAATTAGTTGCCTCAATTAAACATGTAATTGATACAAAAATTTTTTTTAAGCAAATCTTTAAAGGAAAAATTTTTAATATCATTTTCTTAGTGATATTTTTATACAAAATAAAATCTCTAGTGTGTAATTTATTTACTTTTACTCACCTAACGAATAATCACATACCGGACCAAAAACAACATGAGCACAATTCCTTACAATACCATCCATAGCTTTAACCGTTGCAAATGCAGCATCACATTTATCATCTTGGGGCATCCAATCAAATTGTATGTACGATGCTAATAAACCGCTTGCATGTAATTGCTGTACAGCCACTTGCAATATGGGAACAACACGACGCAACGAGGCCAAATACCTGTCATCGTCTGGCAATAAAACTAAAGCACGTATTGTACAATTGTAATTATCGGATAAAAATGGTTCCTGTGTTGGATTATTAGGATGCATCATGGTTGATAGGAAATTATCTTGAGACCATATAGGACGACATATAGCCTCACATGAACGACTAGATTCATCACGACAACTAGCTTCCGCCATAAGGGGATGATGGTGAAAAAGGAAAATGTGCAGGAGATAAGTTATTATTATAGTATAGATTATGTAAAAGAGATATTTGTATAAGTTGTTTAAATTATATGGATGACTTGACAATTTGTGTTGGTGTAGATGCTGCTGCTGTTGTTGTGGCAGTTGTTGTGTTAGTGTTAGTTGTTGATGTGCAGAATGTGTTGTTATTGCTGTCGATGTCGATGTCATTGTTGTCGTCTTTGATGATGTTGATGTAAAATAATGATTTGAATGATGAAGTTGTTGTTGCTGCTGCTGTTGCTGCTGTTGTTGTTGTAGATGTTTTTGCATCTTGGGCTTAAATTGTTTACAATGTAATATGCTAATAATGCTGTTAAGGTATTTGTTGTTACTGTTGTTGCAATTTCTTTGTGCTTTGCATTCGTAATTTGAATTTTCTGTTGTCAGAGTTTGTTTATAGAAATTTCTTGTTTTTATGCAAATGTCATCTAAAGTACCAACACAATAATACGGCTGCAGTAAAGGGACATTTTTAATAGAGTTAGTTGTGGCATAACAAAAATTTGCCCAACTAGTAGAACTAGTAGTAGTTGTTGTATTTCTTATTAGGCGGGAATCTTTTGGGGTAGTAGATGTTACAATACAACGTTTACCTTGATTTGTTTGTGTAATTTTATTAGTTGTTTTTCTGGTTGAGGTTGCAAATTCTGCTTTTTCGTTTTCTTTTTTTGCCATTTCATTTTGCAACAAAATGTTTTTCACATATTGAGGTCCATAACTTACTACTTGCATAATATTTGTACTTAGTTAAGTTGTTTCTGTGTGTATGTACCTGCATATATTTACTTCTTACCACTACATTTATGTTTATGTTTTTTAATTCTTTATAAATATAAATATATACTGAGTATTGTGTGTATTTAAAAGTTTTGTTTTACTTTTTGTTGGGAAAATTATTTCTAAGAATTTATTCCAAGTCAGTATGTTTTCCTTTTGATTTTCCAAAAAAAAGGGGTTGTAGGTACTTCATTAATATTGCATGATGAGTTTATAAATTTTCTGTTGTTTATTTATTGTTGTACATCTTCGCGCTTAAGCTATTGGATTATTTCAACAAAATAGGGTTAGAAGTAGCAAAGTAATAGTTGTAGTTGTATGTAGATTTTATTAACATATTTTTTTTTTTGATTTTCAAAAACCTAAAATGAAAAATATATAAAAACAGATTTGTATTAAAGTTAGTTATTTGTTTGTGTTCTTTTCTGTGGTAAACCACAATTAAGGCTTTTAAATATGTTGGCACACGCAAAGAAAAAACACGGTTGGGAGAATCATATTCGAAGAGCATCATATATTTTTGGGTTTATGATTGTGCCAACCATAGTCGTACTATATTATGGTTATCATATTATGATAATAAAATATCCATAATTTTACCATAATATGGACCCTACAGTTATATTATGATCCAAAAATTACTATATTATGATTCTAAATAAACATATTATGATATTGAATTTATCATATTATGATTGCATGTAATTATAGTATACTCAAAATGTTATTACATTATAGTCCCCATAACTATATTATGATTTCTGGATTATCATAATATGCTCCATATAAAATCTTTATATAGAATCTTTTTGACAATAAATTTATTATTGTAAATAATATTACATGTATAAGGAATTTTCGAAAAAAACCCCTAAAAAAATCTTCTAAAGTTAAAAAAAAATAAACTGGTCTGAATAGGTCAATGTTTTAATGCCACATGAAATGTATTTTCTACCCATCTGAAATATGTCCAGTTTAAGTAAACAAAATATGATTGTTTTGTTAAGACATTTTGGTTTTTATGAAATCAAGACAATACTCGTATTTGGACTGTATATGTCAAAGTCATGTTTTATTTGATGTATAATTATTCATTAATTGTTGCCAGCATTTTATGGTTGCATAATTATCATATTTTTTTCATAGTCGGAATTTTTGTCACCGCAGTATGGTTACAGCCAATCATGTTATAAAATAGAAGGCGGCAATCATAAAATAGTGAAATATTTACTATAATAATGATGGTAGCGACCATGTTGATGGTTAGACAACCAATAATATGGTTATAACATCCATACCCGATTGCAGAAAGCACAATATAGTAGCAGTGATCATTTTGCAACCATGTTTTTTCTCTGCGTGCATCAAATGGTGAAACATAACGTTAGTTTAGAGAAAGGAAGCCCTGGTGTCATTAACCGATTTCGCCAAAAATTTTAATATGTACAAAGTCTATGAACAAAACTTAATTGCAGTTTTTTGAAAATTTTGTTAAACGAAAATTAAAGTTCAGAAATAAATTTTTTAAGTTTTTATTAAGTACATATGTAATAGCGAAGAAAAATGTCAAATGTTATACCTATCCCCTTTGTTAATTTGGCGATGGTACCTTTTAACTTAAATTTAGAGTAAAATTTATTTACTATTATTGAGATATAGATACACTCAAAATATTATGTAGTTAACTGTTTGTAGTTGAAAAAAAAAGTTTTTCGTTCTATTTAAAAATAAAGGAACATACATTTATTTTTTTCGAAGAAATATCTATATTAACTTTTTTATACATTTATTCGAAATAATTTACTATCATTTACCATTTTTTTTTCAGTTTCATTTTTGAAATTTAATATTTTTTTGAAATTTAATAAAAATTTACCCACAAAACGGAATCTTGTGGTTTATTTGTGTCCGTAAAAGTAATTACAAATTTAAATTTTGTGGTTGCTGTCTGTTTCAAAAAAAATATTAAAAAAATTTCAATTTATTTTTTTATTTAAATTGGTTGTATATATACAAAATTTTTCAATACAAATTACAAGAACTTCATAAGCACACATACATACACAAACACATTCATACAAAAAGTGTTTATAGCTTCGTATACATACATACGAGTTTGTACGAGTATATTAAAAAAACAAGTAAGAGCGGCTAAATTCGGCTATGCCGAATCTTATATACCCTTCACCATGGTTGGGAAAATAGTGAAGTTTATATATGGACATATATGGAATGGACAGATTTATATACGGACATCTTTAAGTGGAAATTTACCATTTAGTTTAGTGATAAAACTTGGACTCTGAAAGATTTATGGTTCCCGAAAATAGGTATTTTTTTAGGTTTTGGTCATAACTACTTTCAGCAAATATGTTCTACTAAAGATTTTCGATCTTTGGATATATAAGACGTATCCATAGGTCATATTACATATTAGTTTTTATAAAAATTTTGATGTTTTTAGCCCATTTATGGAGTATTTAATTACGGTCTTACCATTCTTAAGATATAAATTAATCTATTTTGTGCCACGCCCAATTCAAGGATCCCGCCCACATTTGGTCAGATGTTGTGTATTGATAACCAGATGCTTGTACCTTATTTGGAAACTTTTCCTCTTTCCGTTCTCCAATTATACAGAAAAGCTGACCAACATCGTTAAGACAATTGTGCTGGACGCGTTTTGTTAAAGAAAAATAAAAAATAACAAAAAGTCTTAAGAAAATAAAAAAAGTGTTGAAAAATATAAAAATAAAAAAAACGTTGAATAGACGGGGCTCGATCGCGCGACTAAAAGAAAAAAGTATTTGTGACAAAGCGCTTAGACCACTGAGCCATTGAAGGACATAAGCAAACGTCTTTAATAGAAGTAAATAAAGAGTTTTCGTTTAAAACAGATTTGTTTGGGTTTTACTTAAATGACAAACCTTTGTATGGATTTGTTGTTTGTGGGTAAAAGGTGAGGAGGTGAAAGACAAAAAGTTCAACAAATAAAATAAAAACAACAACAATCACGATCATAATGCCAATCAGTGTTGTCATATTTTTTTTTTCAAAAATCTTTTTAGTTCTAAAAAAAGCTTTTTACGACCACAAAAATATTTTTTTTACAAATCGTTAAAAGAAATCACTAGAACTGCATGTGTTTTATTTCTACAAAAAAGTTTGATTTAGCTGGCAAACTTGTATTTAGGATTTTATTTCGCTTTTTTATTACAAAATATTTTTAATTTATTAAGCTTAATTTTAAAAATTTGAAGATAATAAAATGGTTTAAAAATCTTTTTATAAATTCTTTTAAATCGGAGCAAAAAATATAAATAAAACCGTTTGTATTTTGTTTGTATCAGAGGGTTTTTATAAAAATGTTAATGTTTTCAGCCTATTTATGGATTATTTAATTATTAATATAAAATTTTATATAAATTAATAATTAAATGTTAAAAAAAACCAAAAATAAACAAAAAAAAAAGTCTTAAGAAAATAATAAAAAAAATGTACAAAAAAAAAGTGAATTGGACCGGGATTTAACCTCGAACCCGCGGTCTTAGAGAAAAAAAGGATTTGTGACATAGCGTCTAGACAACTGAGCTATTAAAGCTCACACAAAATCATCGTCAATAGAGGTACATATATCAAAGTCTTCGTTCATTAGAGATTTGTTTAGTTTTTATTTAAATGACAAATCTTTGTATGTGTGTTGCTTGTGTATAAAAGGTGGAGATGAAAGAAAAGAATTTTAACACATGGATGTGTTGTTATGCTCAAAATTCTACATACATATTAAACAAAGGGATTTTACTGGAAAAATTAGAGGTAGTCCTGGTTTTTTGCTAATATCTCAGCTATTTATTAACCGATCTGTCTGATTTTTAATAGCAAACAGAAATGGATCACATGTTACAGAAATAAAAAAGAATCAAGTCCTCATCATGTCTGGGTTCTTCGGAAAACCCATTTCAACACACAGACGGACAGACGGACAGATGGACAGACGGACACCGTTAAATCAACTTCGCTCTTCATAAGGACCCAGAATATATATACTTTATAGGGTCTAAGATCAATATTTTAGAAATTACAAACGGAATGACAAACTTATATATACCCTTCCACCTGTGGTGAAGGGTATAAAAAAAACAAAAAATACAAAAACGGAAATGATTTCAAATAAATGAAAAAAAAAACATTTATTTTTTAAGGATTGGTAGGTAAAATTTTGTCATTTATTTTAACTGATTATATCATTTGTTTCTTACGGATGTGTCAGTTGATTAATCAACATTTAAAAATAAATAACAAATGGCATTTAATTTAAATGAAAATTAAATAGACCGGTTTTCAAATGAAATACCATTTCTTTTAAATGATATTTTCTGTTATTTTAACTTACAAACTTTTTTAAGTGTATGAATTATATTCTAAGAATTTCTAAGGATATCGGCCCACAATTCTTCGACGAGTTCAAAGGTAATTTTTTTTTTTTTTTGGGGGTATACAAGTTAATAATGTCGCCTTGGATAACAGATGGCATAACTATTACATATGGTTTGTATCAATAATAACAAATATGAAATTTTGGAGGGTAAACATCTGTCATTATAATTCATTATTCGATAGACGCCAAAGTGTAAACACAAATTTTTTTCAATCGCTATAATAATGTCGAATTTTGTGCCTAAAAAAGATGTTTTGCGGAAAACGGCTGCTAAAAAATATCGATTGATGGTAGAAGTTTACGATCAACATGCACCAACTCAAAAAACTTGTGAATGATGCGAACTTGTATCTGTGCGATTCAAAAGTGGTGATTTCGACACAGAAGACAAAGAGAGGCCTGATCAGCCGAAAAAGTTTGAAGATGGTGAATTGGAAGCATTACTCGACGAAGATTTTTGTTAAATGCAAGAAGAACGTGCATTATCATTGGAAGTCACACGACAAGTCATTTCCCTACGTTAAAAAGCATTTGGATGAATTGAAGCCGAGAGATGTTGAAAGGCGATTTCGCATGTCGGAAATGCTGGTTGAACGCCACAAAAAGAAGTAATTTTTGCATCGTATTTTTACTGGTGATGAAAAATGGATACATTACGATTACCCCAAGTACAAAAAGTCATATGTAAAGCCCGGCCAACCAGCCAAATCAACGCCGAAGCCGAATATCCATTTCGCCAAGGTAATGCTCTGTATTTGGTGGGTGTTTTTTATTATGAGCTGTTGAAATCGGTTCAGACGATCGCAGGGGACCTGTACCGAACACAATTAATTCGTTTGAAGAGAGCAAAAAACGACCAGAATATTCGACCAGACCAGCAAAAAAAATCGACATTATTAACTTGTGTACCAAAAAAATCTCGGATTTTTCCTGAAAATGTATTTCTGAAGCATAGAATTGATATTTTTCCCAGGAAAATTTGAAATTAACCTTTATATGTACTTGGGGTCCAAATGACCCTAACCCTCCTCTAATGTTCTTTCTTCAGATACACTCACAATATTATTTCGTTAAAAACAACTTAAAATACATATTAAATTAATCAAAAATACAATCAAAAAGACGACTACTGATTTTCCATTATATTCAACCCATTTTGTTGTTTATTTTTAATTATTGTTTAATAATCGACAAAAGTAAAAACAATAGAAAGTCGTTTAAAATAACCATAAAATGTTTACTGACAAAAAAGTTAGAAAAAACTACTTTTGTGGTTTGTTTTTCAAATAGAATTTTTTTTTATTTGTATGTAATTACAAAACAGAACACAACACATGCAGATGTATATATTTTTTTGACTTTGTGTGTATGTATATTTGAATAATTTCTTGTAATTTTTATTGAAATAATTTTGTATATATACAAATTATTTTGGTAAAAAAACAAAAAACAAAAAAGAATTATATGAATTTCTATTTTTTGAAGCAGAAAACATAAAATTTTACATTAAACAGAAAATATCAACTCCTTCTGAATGTCTGTAAATTTTTATAGTTTGTTTTTTGAATTACTGATTAAAATAGTTAAAAAATATATTTCTATGAATTTCAATTGATTCTTCATTTAAAAACAAACTTTACGTATTACTTTTTAAATAAACTACAGTCGGTAACGGAAAATATATTGTGAGTGTATCGATAATATTTATACTACACTGTGGTGCAATATTATAGCCGCACCCAAATTTTCGGCATTTTTTATCTTTAACGGTGTATTTAAAAAAACTTAATAATATCAAATTGTCGGCAATAATAACGCTATAAATATTCAATAAAGTTTTTTCAAATAAGTTAATTTTATTTTAACACAAAGTTTGTTTTTTTCTTGGTGCAAAATTATAGCCGCACTTATAAATATTAATAGAAAATATTAAAAAAAATAAAAAGCAATGAATTATTTTAAAATTTTTTATACATTAGTAGTGTGTTGGGCCTCCCTTGTTAGAGATGAGCTCAAAAATTCGTTGTGGCATACTGTTGACTAGATTTAAACGAACTTCACTTGTGATGGATTTCCAAGCTTCAATTACCGCGGCTTTAAGATCCCCAATCGTGTCATATTGCTTGTTGCCACCATATATTTTGTGTACAATTATTCCCCAGATGTTTTCAATGGGGTTCTGATCAGGGGAACAGGCTGGCCATTGCAATTGAGGGATGTTGTGGGACTCTAACCACATGCGAGTATGGTTACTCTTGTGAACAGCTGCATTATCCTGCTGGAAAATCATATTTTTGTCACGATTTCGATCAAAAAATGGTTTTAGGTTTGTCTGGAGAAGAGTTGTGTACTCTGCCGAATTCATTTTGGTACTTTGGAAAGCCAACTCTAGCATGTCATCGGCACAAAACGCTCCCCAAACCATCAATGATCCACCACCAAAAATTCTTTTGGAAAAATATAGCGGTTCCTTACGTAAATCTCTCCAATATGAATTGTACCCATCCGGACCGTCTAAGTTAAACTTTTTCTCATCCGAAAAAATTATCTGTAAAAATAAATTCAAATAAATGCTGACTAGAGATAGCTAAATGTGACTTACCTTATTCCAGTACGTATTCATGTTATTTTTTGCAAAATCCAAGCGTGCACTTTTGTGCCGTGGCAGTAATCGTGGTGCATTCTTCATTTTTTGGCGGCAGATAACTGAAGACTGCTTTAGCACACGATTTACAGTCCAACGGGACACATTTAAATCACATTCGTGTGCAATTTGTTTGGCATTTTTCGTGGAGTTGCTAGCGCTTCTGATAATCTTGCGTTTATTACGACCTGAAAGTTTGGGTTTTCGTCCAGCATTTTTTTTCTTTTGTCCGTAATTTGAAGGATTTTTTAAAAAATTGCGTACCACCTTTTCAGATCGCTTTATTCTCCGAGCAATTCCTCGAAAACTAACGCCTTCTTCTTGAAAAGCAGAAATTTTGCCTTTTTCAATATCGGACAAATAACAACCGCGTGGCATTTCGAAAATTATCAAATTATTTATTATTTGCAAATTAGCGAATAATAAATAATCAAAGCAAATAAGAATAAAAGAAAAAAAAAACTAAAACTGGCTTAACCGTTAGCTGAGTAAATTGTTTTTATAATCTGCGGCTATAATTATGCACCAACAAAAAAACTAAGAATTTGTTGTAACTGTTTTTTTATATACAAAAACAAATATTTATTTGTTGTTTTTGTTATTATTTTTCAAGGTCTTTCAGATGTCATACACAGATTTCTGCAATATTTTATGTAAATGCACAAAATTGGTAAAAAGTACATGCGGCTATAATTTTGCACCACAGTGTATATATTTGACATTGATAAAAATGGCTAAAATATAAAACATGTCGAAATATAGGTCTAAGACCCCATAAAGTATATATATTCGTAATCCTTATGCAATTTTAAGTCGACTTAGCGATGTCCGTCTGTGTGTCTGACTGTCTGTTGACGACGCGAAGTCGCAAGCGGAGGGTGCCTATTTTTACCTAGATTATTGGACATCCTCCTGAGCAGTCTGGTATTGAAAATGAGCAGGATCGGTCTAGCGGTTAAAAAGTTATGAGTGAAAATGTAAAGATACCTCTAAATTTTCCATACAAGTTTGTGTATTTTAATACAATTTTCATATTTTTCACCAGTCTCTTAGAGGTGAATAATATTTTGTATTCACCTTAAAAAATTTTTTTAACCACAAACTATTTTTTTACCTCATAATTGTGTTTCCGCCATAAAATTTTTTTCGTATCCTCGTTTCAACTGGGATAGCAAAATATTACATATTTTATTTATAGACTTTCAAATAAATAGTTCTTAGGGTTTTAATTTCTAAATTTTAAGGTAACCTTAAGTGAGTGGAATATTTTAATTTATTAATTAAGCTCTGAGCTTTCAAACTACAAAATGTTGAATAAAAAAATAATAAGTTTTTCACCTCAAAAAAATTTTTTCACCTCCATAATTCTACTTCGAAAATTCGTCATAGCCGAATGTAAGCCTTTTTTATTTGTTTTTTTTTTAATTTTTAAAAATTTTGACTACATACAAAAACAAACAAAAAAAGTTTTAAAGCAGGAAAAGTAGTAAATGGTGTTTTCTATTGATATAAAATAATTGCTTTAAAAAATATTATTATTTAGCCAAAAACTACTTAATATCTGACAACTGCTTTTTTTTGGCGGTCTTGGGCATAAGAGGGTTAAATTTCGATAAAAAAAACAAAATTATAAATTAAATCATTTTCTTAAATTATTAGGCAAATATTTGTGTATTTTAAGGTTTTAAAAATTGAAGTTTTTTCTTTAAAAATATTATTTTAGACTTTGAAGAATAATTAGTTCAAGTATCATTAAAATTTTTGAAAAGTAACAAAAAAATTTAATATTACCCTCGGCATGTACCGAATTTTTGAAGGTTGTTGGAGTATAAAGGCCCAACTGAAATTGGCTTAATTGACTTAACCTACTTGTGTATACTTTAAGGCAATCGCCACAGTTCATTTTTATTACATGCTGTGCATTGCACTCAATTTCGGTAAACATTTAAAACTCATTTAAACTGATGTTTTCAATGCCTCACAGCTTTGCTATTTAAGTGTGAAAATATTTAAACACGTTTTAAAATCAATATATTTTATATTTCCACGTTTTAATAAAATGTGTGTTTCAGCAAAAAATAAAAAAAAGAAATACATACTTTTAAAAATGTTAACTGCAGATTTTATTTGGTGAAATCTACAGCAGATAAAATGATTTATAATATGGTTTAATTTTTTATAATAAACCGTGGGGGTTTAAAATTATAAATGGTATTTTAACTTTTAAATAAATGACTTCTTTAAATATAAAAAAGTTCCATTTCAATTTAATGATTAATTTAACATGGTATCCAATTGTTAAATACCATAATTTGTAATAAAAAAAGCATTGCATAATTTTGAGCGTTAGTTATTTGTTATTGTAATGGCATAATTTAGGGAGCTTTATAAAAATGTATATGAAATGAATTGAAATACTAAGATTGAGAAACAAAATGGAACGATGTTCAAGTGGAATTAAAATACTAAACAAGGGAATCGAAATGGAATGGAATGGGGAACGAGTTTAATTGAAACACTAGATAGTGATAAAGAAAGGGGAAGGAACGAGTGTAATTAAAACATTGGACAAGGGGAACAGAATTAAATTAAACTGGGAATGAGTGGAATTAAAACACTAAAATTGAGAAAGGTAATGCAACGTTGAACAAGTGAAATTAAAATACTAGATAAGGGGATTGAAATAAAATTAAACGGGGGACGAGTAGAATTGACGCACTAGATATTGTAAATGCAATTAAAAACAATAAACAAGTTAGAATGGGAACATTAGTCAAAGGGAATGAAATGGAACTAAACTGGGAACGAGTGAAATTTAAATACTAGACAAGGGCAACGAAATGAAATCGAAGGGGGAAATTACACTAAAAAAGAATTCTCCGAACTTTTCTTGTGGGTTTGGTATAAAAAATGGAAAAGTCTCCGAAAGCTCTTGGGATAAAAAACAGAAATATAAAATCTATGTTCCCAGGAATACAAGCTTATTCACTACAAAAGCGCAAAGGTGTCTCCACATTAAAGCTAGTATCGTATATTTGACAATGTTGTGTCGGTAAAACTTCAAAAATCATATACTTAATATAGTTTGTAAGTAAAAATAACAGAAAATACCATTTAAAAGAAATTCAATTTAATTTAAAAACCCGTCTACTTACTTTTCATTTAAATCAAATGGTTTTTGTTATATAATTTTAAATGTTAACAGCTGACACATCAGCAGAAAAAGCAAATAATTAATCTGTTTCAAATAAATGTAAAAATTGTACCTACACTGTAGTTTAATAAACAAGTTTTTCGTTCCATTTAAAAATAAAGGAAGATACATTTATTTTTCAAAGAAACATCTATATTAACTTTTTTATACATTTATTCGAAATAATTTACTATCATTTACCGATTTTTTTCAGTTTCATTTATTTTTTTCATTTGTTTGAAATTTAATAAAAATTTACCCACAAAACGGAAACTTGTGGTTTATTTGTGTCCGTAACAGTTATTACAAATTTAAATTTTGTTTGATGTCTGTTTCAAAAAAAATATTCAAAAAATTTCAATTTATTTTTTTTTTTAAATTGGTTGTATATATACAAAATTTTTCAATACAATTTACAAGAACTTCATAAACACACATACATATACAAATACATTCACACAAAAAGTGTTTATAGCTTCATATGCATACATACATTTTGTATTGTACGAGTATATTAAAAAAAACAAAAAGGATTGGTAGGTAAAATTTTGACATTTATTTTAACTGATTATATCAGTTGTTTCTTACAGATGTGTCAGTTGATTAATCAACATTTAAAAATAAATAACAAATGGCATTTAATTTAAATGCAAATTAAGTAGACCGGTTTTTAAATGAAATATCATTTCTTTTAAATGATATTTTCAGTTATTTTAACTTACAAACTTTTTTAAGTGTACCAATTCCGTAAAAAAATAACTAATTTATTTGTTTATTTCGAATTGTTTCCGTTTTTTGTATTTTTGTTCGTGTTTTAATCTACAAAATGTTTACTCACACAGTCTATAGACACATTTTGTATAAATGACCATATGTGTGAGTGTGTTTATGAAGTTCTTGCCTTGTAAATTTAAATAATTGGAATTTTTAGAATATTTTTTTCTTTTTTGATACAGCAAACAAAATTTTAATAACCATAACGAAATCAAATAAACCACAAATTTCCGTTTTGTGGGTAAACTTTTATTAAATTTCTAACAAATAAAAAAAAAATAATTAAAACTGAAAAAATCGGCAAATGACAGTAAATCATTTAGAACAAATGTATAAAAAAGTTAAAATAAATATTTCTTTAAAAAAAAATATATATATATATGTTCCTTTATTTTTAACTGAACTGAAACCTTTTTATTAAACTACAAACAGTACAACTATATAATATTCTGAGTGTAGTAATATAGCAATTTATAAATAAATTTTTAAAAATATAAAAATACTTAAGTTTATTGTTGATCTACATAAATCTTTATTGACATGTTCTGCTTTCGGTTTGAAATACTGAAGTTTATTATTGATCTACATAAATCTTTATTGATTTGTTCTTCTTTCGGTTTGAAATCATAAAAATATTTTCTAAATAAAAAATTATAATTTTTGTAATCATAAAGAATACACGGAAAGAGTTATTAGACACTAGCCGAACGGATCATATTTTCTAATAAGTCTTATAGTGTTAATTGTAAATATCTCATATTTAACTCAAAACTTTAAAGGGAAAAGCTATATGAGAATTATTCCATATTAATTTATTGCATAAGATGAAATTTATTTACAAAAATTATAATTTTTCATTTAGAAATTTATTTATAATCTCAAAAAATTAAACAATATTACATATATTTCTTTATTTTTAAATCTCTTTGTGTTACTTTTGTTTAAATACTTGAAACTAAAATAATAAAACACTTTAAGTAATTTATTATTTTAATACAAAATAATACATTTTGTTATTTGTTTTTATAATGTTTATATTAAAATTTATAATTTAATGACAATTTTTAAATGATTCCCTTTTAATATATTTATGACATTGTATTATCAGTGTTTAAAAACATTTTTTCAATTACAGTTGTCGATGATTTAATAAAACATTCTATTTTTTTTAACAAAATAAATGATTAATGTGAGTCATTTGAAATCGTAATTGTTTAAAAAAAAAATACACACACACAAAATATATGAAGCTGCCAACAACTGTTGTATCTGGTCATTTGATTATGTTATTAAATTAAGATATTGTTATTTTGTTCTGATTTATATATACAGGTTGGTTGAAAAGTTCCAGCGACTACGGCTGCTATGGCCTCTTCATTCGACGAAAATGCTTTCCACGAAGGAATTGTTTGAGATTTCTGAAGAGATAGTAGTCACTGGGAGCCAAATCTGGTGAATACGGTGGATGTTCAAGCAATTCGTACTTTAATTCTTTGAATTTAGCCATCGTCAAAACACTTTTGTGAGCAGGTGCATTGTCTTGATGAAAAATGATTTTTTTCTTCTTTAAACCAGGTCTTTTCTCACGAATTTTTTCATCCAGCTGATCCAAAAGGCTGCAATAATATTCAGAGTTGATTGTTTTATCTTTCTGAAGATAATCAATCAACAACATTCCTTTTGCATCCCAAAAAACTGATGCCGCAACCTTCTTTGCTGATCGTTGTGACTTCACCTGCTTTGGAGCTGAACAACCAGCTTCAGTTCACTGTAAACGTTCTTGTTTCAATTTAGGATCATGGTGGTAGATCCAAGTCTCATCCATAGTAAAAAAACGACGCAAGAAGTCGGTTTTATTCGGCCTTAAACGCTCCAAATTACGCTGAGAAATTTGTTTTCGATCCAGTTTTTGTTGAATTGTTAATGTGTGCGGCACTAACTTTCCAAACAGTTTTTTCATACGTAATTCTTCATGTAAAATATGGAGTACTCGTTCATCTGAGATGCCTATGGCATTAGCAATTTCACGCTTAGTCAAACTTGGATCTTAACTAACCATATTGTGTACCTGCTCAATGATTTCTGCTGTGGTTGCAGTTTTTGGTCGTCCTTCAGGTGGATCGTCTTTAAGGCTGGTACGACCACGTTTAAATTTACCAGCCCAAAATTCAACGGTGCGTTTTGAAGGTGAGGACTCCTTATACACTTCTAACAATTGTTCATAAATTTCCTTTGCTTTTAAACCCTTCAAAACAAAGATAATGACTGCACGATATTCAATTTTTTCCATATTAAAAAAAATCAATGACACGTCAACTTCAAATGGCTTGTAATCAAAAAAAAAGAATTGACAGAATGACTTGCAACTTTGCATGTGTTCTGAGGACAGTTATATCAACTTGAAAAAAAAAGTTTGGAGCTAGCAGTGCCATCTCTTGGTGAGCGCAGGAACTTTTCAACCAACCTGTATATCCTGTATTATTATGAAATTGTGTTGCATTAAATTATATTATGGTTTATCGATTGATATGCATTTAACTAAATTGCTGTGGGAAAATTGTGTTATATACAAACTTCCTTTTAGTGTAGGCACATGCAAAAAAAAAAAAAATAAATAAAACCTTGGGCAAACGGAAATTTAATAACTCAACATAGTTCAATACACTTAATATCATTAAAACTTAATAAATGTAAAAAAAAGTGTTAAATTCTCCCAAATTTTCAAAAAAATAATTTTAAACGGACGCTATACAATAATGTCTTAGACGGCAACAGCAAAGAACACAGTGAGCATTTTGTTTTTGCAAATCGATATTAACGATATTAGAAAATGACTCATGTAAAAAAAAAAAACGTACATTATTTTAGGGCCTGGCAAAAAAAAAGGAGCAAAAGAGGAGAAAAAGAAGTAGTGATTTTGATTCCGGTGCTGTGAAAATTTGGATCGGAATCAATAATTTTTAAATAGGGGTGTTTTCTTTTATGATTATTTTTAATTGCATCTAAAGCCCTTCTTATGGTTTAGAGAAAAATTAGATCATTTGATGTTCCCAAATATATTTTGAATTTTTATTTAGATTTTAATAAGACATAAGTATGTAATCTGGCCTTAGCCTCATTTTCACAATCTTCTGTTAGCTTCTATCTGGGAATTTACCTTCCACAAATATGGTGTTGTTTCCCATATAAATATTGAGTTTGACTGTTGGTTAAATTATAACGGGACGTTAAGTAATCGGGCCTTTTGTATAATAATTACTTTATTCGAAATTCTTGCAAATTTTTACTACAATATTTTTTTAAGAATTTAAAATCTGTGTTAGTTAAAGTGTGAAACAAATCACTTAAACTTAAACCATAGTTATAAGTGTCAAATTTATAAAGAAATATCTACCCGTTATAGATTTAAAAAGTGTTAAATTTCATAAAAAATCACATTTTTGAAAGCTGTGAAAAAAAACTTCCTTAACCCTAGTCGAACGAAAGAATTTTACAACGTTAAAAGACGGTAAAGGTACAATTGTACCTAAACATTCCTATCATTATAAATTATACCTTTCTTTCCAAAAACTCTGAAATAATAGATAATAAGCTAAAAGGAAGTCATTAATAAGTTTAAGTAATCACAAGTTTTAAATCTTGCATTTTACCAGTACCTGTAAGTATCAATTTAGTTACGTATCTACTGCTTCATAATAAGACGGGGAATCTTCTTCTGATAAAGATTCCTGATGCATCTGATGAAGATTCAGATATTGAAAATAAAATTGTCATAGAGATTAAAGAAGAACACGACTCAGATGAAAGTGCTGAAGATGACCCTACGATTCAAAGTGTCGACAGTATTTTGACCAGTAAAGATGGAACACATTGGTATAGTGCCAATGCCAAATCACGTAAAATACGCCAAAGAGGTGGACCGTCAGAAAATAGTACAACTTTTCAAATCAATGTTAACTCCAGAAATATGTGACATTATATTAATCGAAAAGCTAAAAAAAGTTTTAAAGATTTTAACAATAAGTCAGCACAAACTTTCCCTAATTCTTTTGAAACAGTATCCAAATATGGTTTCAGCGATTTACTGCAACTACAAATAGGTTTCACGCAGACCATACATGACTTTCTGGTCTTACGTTGTTTTCGTTTCTCACGTTAGCAAATATAACAGCTTCCGACGACAGGAGAGGCTTCACGTCTGCCATGAGGTACTTTGGAACCAGCTTCAAGATTTGTTGGAACATATGTCGTCTTAATGTAAATATAAAATATTTACTTATAGTTGCTTGGAAAGATCTTTCAAAAACTTTCTTCGCTGATCCTTTGTTTTGCACCTTGGATGATGTAACACTCAATACAAAGAACAACATGTATTTCATGCAAATAAATTCCAAATATTTTTTAATGTAACATGTAAATTCATGTTTATGTATGTATATTAAAACGTTCTTGTAAATAAATATAGTCAATTTGACTTTTTGTTTGTTTCTATTTCATACAAAATATATGAAGGTACAATTGTACCTTTTCAGCCTTTTAAGGATGTCAAAGCAACTAGGGGTTATTAAACAGCTAAAAGATCGACATATTTTTCTGAAATTTCGAAAATTTAATCTTAATTAAAAGTTTGGAGATGTCACTGAACTTTACATATCTATTACTTATGGAAAAAAAGTTATTGCAATTTAAAAACGAAAAAGGTACAATTGTACCTGTTCCGTTCGACTAGGGTTAAAAGAGGAAAATCAGAACTAAACGTTACTTTGCAATCAATGAAAAATTAATTCGATAAGAGTCACTTCTATTTATTTTTGCTGGGGGTGGACGTTTTAATATATCTTTAAAATGAAACGGCATAATTTAAATTTTTTCTAAATATTTATTTGGATCTTAAAGTTGTTTCCATTAAGTTTTAAAGATTATATCGTTCCAGTGGGCGCCGCCACTGTTAATGAAGATTACAGCCCTTTTTGCAGCATTTTTCATTGTTTTGGATACAACTTCAAGCAATAAAGTCTCACACTCTCACACTCATAGAATCTGTGGCTTGTTCACATAGACCCCGGACTTCAAAAAACCCCAAAGAAAAAATTTCTGAAGCGTTTTAATCTGGCGATCTTCCTGCCCACTGCAAATTGCTAAAACAAGACATTAGGCGACCCAGTAAATAAATTCTTCTAAATATCCCCTATAGTCCCAATACATCAGTTTGCGGCAATAAAAACTTGTTAATAACACTCAGAATATTATGTAGTTTACTGTTTGTAGTTTAATAAAAAAGTTTTGAGTTCAGTTAAAAATTAATTAACATACATTTATTTTTTAAAGAAATAATTATTTTAACTTTTCTATACATTTGTTCAAAATGATTTTCTGTCATTCTCAACTTTTTTCAGATTCGTTTATTTATTGCAATTTAATAAAAATGTAACCACAAAGCGGAAATTTATTGTTTTTATACCCTCCACCATATATGGTGAGGGTATATATCAGTTTGTCATTCCGTTTGTAATATGTCGAAATATAGGTTTAAGACCCTATAAAGTATATATATTCGTGATCTTTATGCAATTTTAAGACGATTTAGCGATGTCCGTCTGTCTGTCTGTTGAAATGGCGATCACGACGCGAAGACGCAAGCGGGGGTGCCTATTTTTACCCAGATTATTTAACATCCTCCCGAGCAGTTTGGTATTTAAAATGAGTGAAAATGTGAAGGTACCTCTAAATTTTCCATACAAATTTGTACAATATTTCTGTATCTATTTTTATTTTCTGTTAAGTAAGTAAAAATATTATTAAGTCTTCTTCTTGTTCGATTACATTTATTGTCTTACATACTCTGAGAATAATAACATTCTTAGAGTATATGTGTGTTACTCTAATAACAGAGCAGACGTCTGTAAATAACATTACTAAAACTAAATAACAAAAGTTCTGTTTTATAAATTTACAAAACATATTCATATTACAGTTCATGCAAAATTTAGTATATACGTATATCATCTTCAGCCCCTATGGTGGAGGGTAATCAAAGATTCGGCACAGCCGAATTTAGCCCTTTTTTACTTGTTTTGTTTCTGTTTCAAAAAATTAAAAATATTAAAAAAAATTCAGAAATTTTTTATTAAAATTGTTTGTTTATATACATAAACACACACACATAGACACTAGAGGTTTAACAGTTATTACAAAATAATTGCGTTTTTCTGAATCTCCTGTCCTTTATTAGCTTGGGGTCATATGTGACCCCATGTCCACAAGGGTTAATTATTTTATATTGTTTTTTTCCAAACCGCTAAGCTATTAAGACGAAATAAAACATTTAAAAGTGCAAAATTGATTCATTTTTAATACAAAGTACTTAAAAAAAGTAAATTTACATTATTTTATGTAAAAATCACACTTTTCTTGAAATCCACAAAAAGGAAGAGCTCGTCACCGATAGGTCCATGGGGGAATTTAACTCATAATTGGCATACTTCATCTCAAGGATATATTTAGCAAGGCCTTGAAGTGCAAAAACAATTTTTTTTTAATTGTTTAAGAAAATTTTTTTAAAAATCGAAAATGGAGTTTTGAAAATTATGCCAAAAAATTTATGCGTTTTTTGCCTTATGAGGCGACAATATTTTATATCAGAGTATTTATAAGTATAGAAAGCAAAAAACAATTATGGCTTTAATCAATTTCTGAATGTTTAAAAAATTGCCATTAAATTTCATGACCTAGTGTTTTTTTTTGGCATAAAATTTGTCTGAGGCATTTGCTATTTCTTGGCGAGTTCTTAACCGATATTGAAGTTTTGTAGCTTTTTAAAAAGCTAATTATATACTGAAATCGATTCATAGCTTAAGTGGTTGAAAAACTTAAAATATAAAACGAAATTTTCCTTAAAACTGGAAAAAAGTCACATTTTTCCCATATAAACACTCTTGAAATTTTCAATCGATTTCCGCTTCGACTTTCCTTTATACGATTGCCCCAAAACTTTAAATTTATTAATTTTATATAGAAAGGAAACAAATTATCCCCGACACTCTTCAAATTCGCCCTTTAAAAAATTGCCATATAACCTTGGTCCCCTTAATAGACACGTATGGTCATTCACACAAAATGTGTCTATAGACTGTGTGAGTATACATTTTGTAGACTAACAAACAAACAAAAATACAAAAAAAAAAAAAATGAATAATTAGTTATTTTTAACGGAATTTGTGGGTAAAATTTTAACATTTATTTTTAACTGATTAATCATTTGTTTTTTTATACTGATGTGTTTAAAAAACATTTAAAAATATATAACAAAAACCATTTGATTTAAATGAAAAGTAAGTAGGCCGGTTTCTAAATAAAATTTATTTTCTTTCTGTAATTTTAACTTACTTACTACTTGAAGTGTATTAGTAGAATCAGCCTATAAAATAAGGATTTGATCTCCTCCTGCGATTTGAACCAAGTGTATGATCCAAATTATACTTAGTGTTAATTTTAATTTAACTTTAATTTTCTTTAAATTTCCATCTTGTTCACGTTATAACAAACCACAAGTTGAAGACAGTTATTTGCCTGTGTTTCTCTGTTTGTATGTATCACTCTTCTCATAAATTGAAAATTGTTTTTTATTTGATTTCACTTGATTTCATTTCCAACAATAAAATTAAACCAACATCCTGTTTCCAGATCACATTTTCCACCATTCGAATGTAAATTGTAATAACAAAATGCATGCAGTACAAAAATCAAAATGCATATATACACTCATTCGTTTTACGACGAAAGTCTTGGGGAAACTCACTCTATTTAAAAGAATTTTTGTATGTTTTAAAAAAACTAAAAAGCAATTTTAAACTAATATTTTTAAAGTGTTAACTTTGTTTCCTGATTTAATATTCTAAATGCATTTTATGAGTCTTAAGGGAAGAAATTGGTAAAAGTACTTATGTGTACTTTAAATATATTTTTTAAACCTGTTGCTTTGAGTTTTTGCAACATATAACGATAAGTATATAAAATGAATGTTTAACACTCAAGTTTTGCACAATTTAACAATATTTTTCTTTAAATTGGGATTTATTGTTTTTTTTTTGTAGTACAGCAATGGTTTGGTTTAACCAATTCTGGTTTAAAAAAAATTACCAATTTAATGAATGTACTAAATGATTACAATTATTTAATATTTGATTAAAAAAAAAGACTGAACATTTTATCGGTCGTTAATCTTGAACTTTGCTGTTTATGAAAGAGAGTAATGTAAAACTTTTTGTGGAAATATTAGCAGGATCAATAAATTATACAACTTTTCTTTTCATTAAGTAAAGATTTTTAAAAGTTTTGTATTTTACCTCTTGCTTTTTGTCGTGAACTTTCATTCACATTTTCCATTACCATTTAAAAGAAATGATAATTTACTTAAAAATCGGTCTACTTACTTTTTATTTAAATTAAATAGTTTTTATTATTTATATTTAAATGTTGTTTAATCAACTGACACATCAGTAAAAAATAAATCTTTAATCAGTTAAAAATAAATGTTAAAGTTTTAACTACCAATAATAAATAGCAGGATCAATAAATTATAGAACTTTTCTTTTCATTATATTAAGTAAAGATTCAATATTCCTTATCGAGCTAAAGATACTTTATTTATAAAAAATTTAATTATAAATATTTGTTTATCCCAATATTTCTTCACCATATTGGGTGACTTCTTGAGAAGAAGAAAAAAAGACAATTTCCCCTGAAGACGTCACCCAATGTGGTGAAGAAATATTGGGATAAATAAATATTTATAATTAAATTTTTTATAAATAAAGGATCTTTAGCTCGATAAGGAATATTGAATGAAAATAATTATTAAGTAAAGATTTTTAAATTTTTTTTTTCTTTTGCTTCTTGTTTTTTTTTACTGAACTTTCTTTCACATTTTCCTACACTCAAAGTAGTTTGTAAGTTAACAAAAAATATCATTTAAAAGAAATGATATTTCATTTAAAAACCGGTCTACTTACTTTTCATTTAAATCAAATGGTTTTTGTTATATATTTTGAAATGTTGTTTAAACAACTGAAAAATCAGTAAAAAATAAATGATTTATTAAGTTAAAAATAAATGTTAAGTTTTACCTACGATTTCATAAAAAAATAACTTGTTATTCTTCTATTTGAAATTGTTTCCGTTTTTTGTATTTTTGTTTGTTTTTTAATTTATAAACTGTATACTTACACAGTCTTAACACACATTTTGTGTGAATGACCATATGTGTGTGTGTTTATGAAGATCTTGCAATTTGAATTGAAATATTTTTGTATATAAACAAACAATTTAAGTAAAAAACAATTTGTATTTATTAAATATATTTTTTTGTGAAACACACAGGAAACAAAGTTTAAATTTTTTAATAACTGTAATGGAAACAAATAAATCACAAATTTCTGTTTTGTGGGTAAATTTTTATTAAATTTCTAACAAATAAAAAAAATAATTGAAACTGAAAAAATCATTTAAAACAAATGTATAAAAAAGTTAAAATAAATATTTCTTTGAAAAATAAATGTTTTTTTTTTTACTGAACTGAAAACTTTTTTTATTAAACTAATAACAGTAAACTACATAATATTCTGAGTGTAGCAATTAGACAAATTAAAAACAAGAAAACTTTTTTCATAAATTCAAAAAAACATAACACTTTTTTATACTTATATTTAAGTAAAAAAAATATTATTGAATTTTTTATAAAAAATATTCAAATACTAAACCTTTAAAACAGTGCTGTTCAAAAATAAATATGTAGTTGTGTTAGTGAGAAAATGAAAATTGCACTGAAAGAAATGTTCAATGTCTTAATAGCAGTGTTAGTATCTGTATGAATTTATTTTTTTTACTGAAAATATGAATCTTGTAATGTTTTGTGTAAAACTGTTTTACAGAAATAAAAATTAAACAAAAATTTAATTTTCGAAAAGAAAAAAATAAATACATATATACATAAAGGTGGCTTTTTTTCATTGTATAAGAAACAAAAAGTTGTAGATATTTTTAATTAATATTAATGATTTCATTGTATTTACATATTAATAAAATATCTTTAATATGTTGGATTTATTATGTTATCCTGTTAAAAAAAATGCAATTTTTGGTAGGAAAAAAAAATACATTCGATCGGAATAAATGAATGAAAGATCGGACTCGAATTTTTAAAAACATTTCAACTTTTATATTAATAAAATGCGTTTTTTATTAAGTCTATTAAAGGTTTTTATAGATCTTGAATTATCATAAAATATTTTTCGTACATTGCTATTAATTTTTTTCAGTGCATTAAAAAAAAAAATCAGCATACATCCGCCACACATGTTCACTCGTCGCTGTTTCAGTGACGACTAAAAGCAAGAGCGTAAGAGCATGGGACAATTGTCCCATGAAATGAACAGCACTGCTTTAAAAGATCTTTTAATTATTTTTACTACTTTTTAAAATATTTCAACGAATTGTTAATTAAGGAGATATTTAAGATATTTAAATTACGCAAATATTCTAAACGATCGCAATTGACAATAACTTTCGTCATAAATATATGTGTAACAAAAATAAATTTACGTTATTTTGATTTTCTTTAGAACAGTGGTCCCCAACATGGGTCTCTAGCCTTACTGGTGGGGAACCACTGCTTTAAATAATTTTGGTAATACATTAACCACAAGTTAGTAAGACATTAATTAACAGTAATTTTTACTAATTTATTTATTATTATTTTTGACCATCCTCAGAACTTGTCAACAGTTATCATATGTATAAGTTTCTTTTTAATTATAAAACATTAACAACAAAATAATAATGGATGATGACAATGTACACAATCATTAAGGGCTAACACCTATGTAAAAAATTGTAGAAAAAATTTGATTTTTTTTAAAGAGAAGCAGCACTCAGGAAATACATACTTCCTACTAATTATTGGGTTGCTTTCTTTAAAAAAGGCTCAAATGTCTACGATCTTGTACTACATCTTATATTAGATATGAACTAATCTGGTACTAGTTAAGATTCCATATGACCAGATATGCTTATATCTGGCTACTAAAATCAACAAATTTTCCTGATCGCACAAATCTGTAACTAAATCTGATCAGAGGGTCAATTCTCGTTCTGTGAAAAGATGAAATGAAAAGTTTTTTCACGTTTTCATAGTACTTTTGATTCGCGTTCTGCGAAAAAATGTAAAGAAATATCAAAACGTTTTCATATGAAAAAAAAGTGGAACGAAACAAGATTTTTTCACGATTGCACAGCACTGGCGATTCTTGTTTTGTGTAACAGTGCAAACAACTGTCAAAATATTTTCATATGAAAAAATTGTTTACACAGACTATTTATAAGTGAAATAAACATGGAGAAGATTGTAAGAGGAAAGCGTGCCAGCGAAAGTCAAAAAGAGTATTAAATTAATTATTAAGAAAAGCATGTGGACATTGCAAACGATAAGTAAGTAGTTTAATAACCATAATTACACTTTTATTAATCCCATATTTACAGATTTGTAACTGCAAATGGTGCCAAATTTAGAGACGAAAAGTGTAACGAATTAGCGGCGAGCCTTAACAGTTTTAGTGGGACCCAAAAGGATAGTGAAAAATGGCAACAGTATGGCATATTTATTTATAGTTTATTTATATTCTTTATGAATTTTTTTTTTCTTTAAGTAATATTAGACTTTATACGCGCACCAAATATACTTAAAGTAAGCCGATATAAATCCATGAATTGCTTGTCGGTTGTAATTTCGAATGGATTGTGGTCAGCACGAAGTATGCGTCTCTCTCAAAAAATTCCTATAAATTATTAAATTATTTACTGCAATGAAATGCTTGTAACATCATTGTCTTACCTTTGTTCATCCGGAATTCTTTGAATAATATCCAATAATACAATTAATCCAGATATTTTTATATAATTATTTAAAATAAATTTTACGAACTTAATTCACTTTTGTTTACGTTTTTCTCTGTTTTGACATTTGCTTTAAATTTTGGATAACACAGTTACAAAATTTTCATGGGTACAGTGCGAATGAAACATTTTTTTCATAATACATACGAGAATCGCAATTTATGTATTTGTGAAAAGTTCGAGTGAAAAGTGCTTATGAAAACGAAAATGAAAAGTTTTTTTTTACTTCACATTATCACAGAACGAGAATTGACCCTCAGATCTGTCCGTAAAGTTTATCGCATATGCAATATCTAATTATATATAATCAGATCTTGTACCCGATCTAATTACATTCAATCGTATCTAATTAGACTTAGGCATATCTAATCAGATCTAATCTTTTTTTTTTGCACGGAAATTAAAATTTTAGTGGAATTTTTAATTGGACTTGCATTCCTTGATTTTATTTAATTTTTTTTGCCATTAATTTTTTATTACTAATCCGGAAAGATTTCAAGACTTTATAATATAAATAATATATATTCCTTTATTATCGGCACTGACCTAAACCTTGCATTGCATACAAATTATAAGTGAACCATGGCTTTATTTGCATACCCTGTTATCGTAAACTAACACAAAAATCCTCCAACTCATTAAGATATTTTTAATTGACATTGGTAAGATATACAATATATTTTTTTATTTGTTTATTATTTTTAAATTTAAGCGTTCTAAGTAAATATAACAACAAAATTAAACTCAATCATTTTTAAAATAAAAAAAAAAAATACTTTAACTTATCAGTAAAGTTGTCAAACTATTTATAGAATATTTAAACCTCTAACGTTTATTTGGAGTACTTACATACTTACCATCCCAGCAAAACTTTGGTAATGAGTGCGATATACATAAACTTAAAAAATTTTGTAAGTTAAAATAACTGAAAATATCATTTAAAAGAAAGGATATTTCATTTAAAAACCGGTCTACTTAATTTTCATTTAAATTAAATGCCATTTGTTATTTATTTTTAAATGTTGATTAATCAACTGACACATCCGTAAGAAACAAATGATATAATCAGTTTAAATAATTGTCAAAATTTTACCTACCAATTCCTTAAAAAATAAATGTTTTTTTCATTTATTTAAAATATTTCCGTTTTTGTATTTTTTGTTTTTTTTTTTAATATACTCGTACCATACAAAATGTATGTATGCATATAAAGCTATAAACACTTTTTGTGTTAATGTGTTTGTGTATGTATATGTGTTTGTGTATGTATATGTGTTTGTGAAGTTCTTGTAATTTGAATTGAAAAATTTTGTATATATACAACCAATTTAAATAAAAAAAAACAAATTGAAATTTTTTGAATATTTTTTTTTGAAACAGACAGCAAAAAAATTTAAATTTGTAATAAATGTTACGAACACAAATAAACCACAAGTTTCCGTTTTGTGGGTAAATTTTTATTAAATTTCAAACAAATGAAAAAAATGGTAAATGATAGTAAATTATTTGGAATAAATGTATAAAAAAGTTAATATAGATATTTCTTTGAAAAATAAATGTATGTTCCTTAATTTTTAAATGGAACGGAAAACTTTTTTTATTAAACTACAAACAGTTAACTACATAATATTCTGAGCGTATGCATAACATATATCGTTACCTTTTGCATTATGTGCAGGCATAAAGTAATGATCTAATGTATTGCATTACTATTTGTTTTTTGTTGTAAGCAAAAGCGTAATGAATGTAGGTTTCGACATTACGAACGAAAATACGAAGCTTAACTTAACATTTTTGTACAAAGCAATTAAATATTAAACTAGACTGGCAACCAGAGTTCTCAGGCTCGATTTCCATTACGACCACGTTATATTTAATAACGTTTGAAGTATTTGTAATATTTTTTTTTTTAATAAAAAATTGTTTATTTATGAAAATCTATTTTAAAGACATATTACTTTTCTCATCCTTTTATAAAAGTAACTACTTTATCACCTCTAAAGTAATCGGTCGATACATTACCTCGAGGCTCATCGCCTGTAAGATTCATTAAGGAACTAAGGTGTAAAGCAAACCATGGCTATACAATATTTTGCAATGTTAACTTTTGCTGGGTTTCAATTTTTTTGTTTAAGTTGCGTTTGTTAGTTATTAATACTTTAACGAAAAGTAATCATTTATATATTATGTTATTGTAAAGCTTGGTTAAATTTTAAGGGCCGATGTTGAATGTGAACCACACCTAAACGTCAAGTTTTTTTCTGCATTTCATTTGAAATTTCTCAATTTCAGACTAACTCAATTTGAACCATGAAAAGATACACAATCGAGCAACGCGTTAAAGTTATTCAGGCTTATTATGAAAATGGGCGTTCAAATCAAAATGCATATCGTGCACTTCGTGATTTTTTCCGTCAATTTAATCGTCCAAATGTGCGTAAAATCGGAAAAATCGAGAAAAATTTGAGCAAACCGGGTCTGTAGGAGATGTGAAAACATCAGTGCGTGCTCGTAAAGCTCGTACTGCAGAATATATTGCTGCTGTTCGCGATAGTGTGGCTGATGAGTCGCCCACCTCAACTCGTCGTCGTGCCCCACAATTGCACCTCTAACGCTCGTCGTTGATGAACATTATGCATAAAGACTTGCATTTACACGCTTACAAGGTGCAATTGACTCAAAATCTAAAGCCTCTTGACTATTCCAAACCACGTCAATGGTCGGAATGGTGGCAAGAAATGGCAACCGTGGATGATCCATTTTCGTAGAAAATCATCTTCAGTGATGAGGCACATTTTCACCTCAGTGGATTCGTCAATAAGCAGAATTGCCGCGAATGATAATCCAAGAATGATGGTCGAAAAACCAACCAATGCACCCACAAAGAGTGACTGTTTGGTGCGGTTTATGGGCTAGAGGCGTCATAGGGTCGTATTTTTTCCAAAATGAGGCCGGTCAGGCAGTTACTGTGAATGGTGTTCGCTATCGTGAGGTATGACGAACTTTTTATGACGAACTTTTTATGGCCTGAATTGGAAGATATGGATGTGCACGATATTTGGTTTTAATAGGACGGTGCCACTTGGCACACAGCTAACGAAACAATGGCTCAATGGCCGTGTTATCTCTCGTGGTGGCGATGTCAATTGGACGCCAAGATCATGTGATTTTACACCGTGGGACTTCTTTCTTTGGGGTTATTTGAAAGAAAAGGTGTACGTCGATAAGCCAGCAATAATTCAAGAGCTAAAGGATGATATAATTCGGCACATTAACGGCATAGAACCTTAATTATGCCTCAGCGTCATCAATAATTTGGACCATCGGATGGAGGTGTGCCGCCAAGGTCGCGGCGGCGATTTGGCCGATAGTTGAACCATACCATATTACCAAAATAAAAATAAATGATAATAATTTCCTAAATAATTTGTGTTTTATTCAAAATCAACAACGGCCCTTAAAATTTAATCACCCTTTATATTAGTGTGATCCAACAAACTATCAAAGTTTGAATTCGCCATCTTCACAATGTTTACCCTATTCCTTAATGTCTAACAACTCTCTGTGACAAGTTTCACCTAAATTCGTTTGTATTTAGAGGTAGTGCAAAAAGTTACCTTTTAAAAATTAGTAATTTGTTGTTAGAATTATTTATACAAAAAGTGCGGTTGACTTTAAATTTAATTATTTGCTATAATTTAATAAAACTTTCCAATATAGTCTTAATTAATGTGCATAAAGAGAATATGAGATGGAAATGTAAAAAAAAATTCAGTAACTTTAATGTAGTTCGCGACTTTTTTTTAATTTATACATAAAAATACGTATTTCAGTCAAAATATCAAAATTTTCTGAAAATATGTAAGTAAATATTTGACTGCTAACGCCTTATATTAACAAATTTCTCAAATCTAATTTTTAGTTTTATGATTTAAATTATGTGCGGCTTTTGAAAATTCAACAAAATTAATTTTTTTTGTTGTCATCGAAAAATCCGACTTTTTGTACTTTTGCCGGGATTTTCATTAGACATGATATTGTTTTTAATTTTTGAAAAGATAATAGTAATACCAACAATTTAATGTAAAATTTGAGTTTTTTAAGTTTTTCGCGTATTAAAATTAAATTGTTAACAAAAATCCTGTCTCTCATAGGAAGACATTTCGTGGACATTCAAAAAAGAATTTTGTACAGAGGTAAATACCTATCTAAAAATCAAAATATATATGAGCATACATGATCATACATGGGTCTGTATATGATCATACATGGGCATACATGGTCATATACGTCCATACATGACATCATATATGATCATATATCTTCGGATCCGAAATTTGAGGGTATATGGACGTATATGATCATATACGAGCATACATGAATAATATATGAGCTTGTATGATAATATATGTACATATATCACCATATACCCTCAAATTTCGGATTCGAAGATATATGGTTATATATGAGATCATGTATGGACGTATATGACCATGTATGATCATATACAAGCCCATGTATGATCATGTATGTTCATATATATTTCGATTTTTACATGGGTATAAGAAAATTTGAGACTTCGAATTTTATATGGATTTTATGTGCGTAATGTGATGAGTCGCGATGCTAATAAATATATTTATTTTTCTCAATTTTTAATTAATAAAACAATTACAGCATTAAAACTACATAGTCGATGTGCTACCTCTAAATAAAACGTAGTTTTTATAATTTCTTTGGCACACCATATTTTTTCCATAATGACGTATCTGTAGGGTTGTGGAGCTTATGAGTTCGAACTTTTTCTTTTGGACTACCTTATTATTTGATTATATATTTTTTTATTGGGAGGGGGGGGGGGGGGGGGAATGAAACACAAATCTAAAATGGTACAAAAAATAACTTTATGAAAAAAGTAGCATAATATCAATAATTTATATGTTAATAAACATATCGCATCACGGCTAAAAAGTTCACACATATGTTTGTACATTATGTTGACAGTTATTATTTGTAATCAAAAATTTTTGATGAAAAATTAAACAAATAAAACATTTATTAGAATTTTCTATTTCAATTATAAATGAATTTCTTTTACCAAATTCATTCGTCTGTACACGGTCCTACCCAAGTAGCAAGAAATTTTTGGTAATTATTTTTTCATAATTTTTTATAATTGAATAGTAAATAAAAAAAATACTCGATGAGATTTTAACGAGGGCGGATCAATAAGTCCATGACTTTTCGAACTTCCCTCGTAGTTATATGAAATGCAACACTGCTCCCATCAAATACCACCTGTTAGTAGACTTCTGAGCAAGTAGACTTTTGAGCAAGTTCCATCATTTACTTTGTGTTTTGAGCGCCCCGGTAGGCTAGTTGGTAGCGTGCTAGCTTATCAGTGCGGGGGTCGTGGGTTCGATTCCCGCCAGAGGCTCCGGTCTGTTTTCGCTACAACGAGCCGATGGCATTTGTTGCTAATGCTCGGTTAGGGTATTAATATATAATTTGTAATTATATAATTAATATAAACATAAATAAAATAAGTTTGTGTTTAACAGCTGTTCAAAACATACAACCTCGTGAATTTTTTTAAACATGGAAAAAAGTGAATTTTGAATGCGAAAAAAACCGCCATCGATTTTAATG
Organism: Eustalomyia histrio; assembly: GCA_949748255.1. Lineage (NCBI taxonomy): Eukaryota > Metazoa > Arthropoda > Insecta > Diptera > Anthomyiidae > Eustalomyia > Eustalomyia histrio. Next base: position 231,868,175 of record OX456523.1, read on the forward strand.
GTAAACAAGTGGTTTACTGACTTTCATACAAGTACAAATGACCCTGAACGTTCTGGACGGCCAATTGAGGTCAATACACCCAAAAATGTTGAAAAAATCCACCATATGGTGTTGGCCGATCGAAGAATAAAAGTGCGTGAGATTGTTGATGCCATAGGAATTTTATATGGCAGTGTGGTTTTGATTTTAAGTAATAAGTTGGATTTAAAAAAGCTGTCTGCTGTGCTGCGTTTGCTTTCAATTGTCCATAAACGTAATCGTGTGATGTGTGTAGTCTCAATGGCAAAATTCCATAAATTGGGCTACGAATTGGTACTTCATCCGCCATATTCTCCGGATTTAGCCCCCAGTGACTATTTCCTATTTCCAAACCTAAAGAAATGGCTCGGTGGAAAGAGATTTAGCTCCAATGATGAAATTATTCATAAAAAAATGCCTATTTTATGGACCTCGAAAAATGCTGTTTTTGCAAGGGATACAAAAATTGGAGAAACGTTGGACTAGGTGTATTGAGCTAAAAGGAGATTATGTAGAAAAATATTTTTTTTTTTTTGCAAAAAAAACTGTGCTTCTTTAAAAAAGTGGCGGACTTATTGATCCGCCCTCGTATTACAAACTTTAATTTTGTTTGCTGCCTGTTTTTAAAATAATTATTAAAAAAATTCCAATTTGTTTTTTCATTTAAATTGTATGTAAATTGTATTTAAATTCAAATTACAAGAACTTCATAAACACACACATACACACTGTGTGAGTATAATTTTTCTAGGTTAAAAAAACAAACAAAAATTTTAAGAACGGAAACGATTTAAAATTAATTAATAATCAGTAATTTTTTACGGAATTCGAAGGTAAAATTTTAACATTTATTTTTAACTGATCGATTATTTTTATTTACTGCTGTCAGTTACTTAAACAGCTTTTACAATTAAATAATAAAAACCATTTGATTGAAATGAAATGTAAGTAGACCGGTTTTTAAATGAAGTGTCATTTCTTTTAAATGGTATTTTCTGATATTTTAACTTATAATCCTTTTTAAGTGATATTCAGTGAAAGAAGATCATAGTTAAATCAGTTATTATATCGTTTTTAATTTTACAGCTTATATTTTAATTTTTAAATATGATTCTGGCTAATATATACTTTTTTGTTTTATAATTTTATTTGAAGGTTGTTTCTATTAAATTTTATGGTGTTTCAGCTTTCAATGTTCTCTGTCCTTGTTAAAGAATATGTTCCCTTTAATTTGCCTCATTTTTTCAAAACCTATTCATCGACAAATATGGAGTATCCCATGATAAATTTATTTTTTTTTTTTTTTTGGTTTGATTTTAGTTGTTATTATTCTAACTACGTTTTTGTTGTTGTTGTTGTTATTATTATAACAACGTTTATATTTATATTTTGTGGTATTTTATTTTTTGTTTTGATAAGCTTGCATAAGTATCCATGAAGTGTAGATAGTCATGTCACTGCTAAATATTTATTGAAATTTATAGGAAAAAAATACTAAAATTATTTAGGGTTTTGTCTACAAGCTCATACTAAACTAGGGTTGCAAAAGTATTGATTACTCCGGTATTAAGTACATAATACTGAAAATTTTTAAAAGTACTCAAAACTCAAAAGTAACTGGTTAATACTTTCTGAGAAGTAATTTTCCGTAGAAAACAATTTTTTTAAACAAAAATACAACCCTGAATAAAAAAGTTTTTTTTATTAATTTAAAATTTAATATCTCTTATTTGTTATTTTACACATATATATATTTGAATTGTTTTTTAAAATTTTTAAAAGTGTCAAAACTATTAAAGGCTCCTTGTATCGAGTACCGAATTAAAAAGTATTAAGCTTTATCGAGTACTTAAAAAGTATTGAAATTCTACAACTCTATACTTAACATGTACTACATAGTAGATTGTAAGTACTTTGGAAAACATGTGCAAAAACAAAAACACGAACAAAATATTTATCTGTATTATCATGTTATTTATAACATACTTGGGAATTTTTCATTACCATCGAAGTTTCATTACCTTTAGTTGACATTAATGCAAATGAAAAAAAAATATATCATTACCATTTAATGGTAAAAAAATTTTTTCCAATTAAAATTTCATTGCAATGGTAAAAAAAATGCTAACGAAATAGCACAAATGATCTAATTATAATTTTTGAAAAATCGTTTATTTACATAAAATTTATACGATTTGAAAATTATCAAAGTAATTTTATACAAAAAATAATAAAACAAAATATATGAAATTCCAAAGTACTGAAATCAGCTACTTTTTTAATTAATTTATTACAATTGTTATCAATGCAATGACAATGAAGTCATCAATTAATTATTCCACTCAATTCATTAGTCCCAACTATGATTTATAATTATTACAAAAATGTTATTTCAACAAACAAAAATATATCGTCCGTTTTTTGAGAGATCTCCAAAAAATTTCAAGTTTTTTTGTTTTGCCTTGGGTCTGACGATTTAGATTGTATTTTTCAGACAAACATAAGTACTATCAGAACATTATGTAGTTTACTGTTTGTAGTTTAATAAAAAAGTTTTCCGTTCCATTTAAAAATAAAGGAACATATATTTATTGTTCGAAGAAATATCTATATTAACTTTTTTATATATTTATTCGAAATAATTTACTATCATTTACCGATCTTTTTCAGTTTCATTTATATTTTTAATTTGTTTGAAATTTAATAAAAATTTACCCAAAAAACAGAAATTTGTGGTTTATTTGTGTCCGTAACAGTTATTACAAGTTTTAATTTTGTTTGCTGTCTGTTTCAAAAAAAAAAAAATATTAAAAAAATTTAAATTTGTTTTTTTATTTAAATTGGTTGTATATATACCGAATTTTTCAATTTAAATTACAAGAACTTTATAAACACACATACATACACAAACACATTCACACAAAAAGTGTCGATAGCTAAGCATACATACATTATGTGTTAACAAAAAAAAAAAAAAATACAAAAAGGGAAACAATTTCAAATAAATGATAAAAACTTTTATTTTTTAAGGAATCGCTAGGTAAAATTTTGACATTTAATATAACTGATTACATCATTTGTTTTTTACGGATGTGTGAGTTGATTAATCAATATTTAAAAATAATTAATTTAAATGAAAATTAAGTAGATCGGTTTTTAAATAAAATTTTCTTTTATTTTAACTTACAAACTATTTTAAGTGTATATGCTATGGAACCATGAATTGCTTTACAATTTTTGTTTTTTTTTCTAATTCCAAACACTTTCGATTTTATTCAAGTTTGACAATTTTTCAAAGTTAAAAAACAGTAAATCTGGCAATTCTGTATAGATTTTGTTAATATTAGTAAGGTTTAAATGGTAAAACAGTCTACTTAAGAAGTGCCGTTGTTATGGGACATTATTTGTGAACTGGAGACCCTCTACTGTTTAAAATTATGATTGACGTTCAGAGTTTTATCATGACCTAATATGTAGCTGAGTATCTTAACTTTATATATTCTAGTGTCTAGAGGTAATGCTAGTCGAGATAATATGTAAGCACGAGTTGAGATCATACCCTGTAGGAAAAAGGGGTCTGTTTAAGTTCGAGCACCTTTTCCGTGACCGTTGCAAACAGAAACGGTCTAGAAAAACCTATCCTGTTACCTGCCCCACCAGTGACAAGGTAGGCTTTTTCAGTCTGGTCTTTTTTACCGTTCACGAGACTGCTTACAGGGTAGGCACTTTTGGCTCGGTTTTATTTCACCAGTCGCAGGCTAGGCACTTTCAGACCTTTACTGATTTTACCGGTCACAGAACAACTCACCGTATCTATTACTTCAGACCGATCCTGTTTGCACTGGTCACGGGACTGGTGCTGGAACTTCAACTGATCCCTTTTTCCCCACAGGATAGATTTTAAAAATTGGGGATTCAGTGGTTGAATTTTTATAAAGTGATAGGACTGGTGTCAAATATTTGATCTGACAGTTTTGGGTATCACTGAATTCGATTTTCAAAATTCAAGATGGCGGATTCGATATGGCAGTAAATTTTTCTCAGTTTATCGCTTTTGTTTGAAATTATTTATCGGATATTTTGAGGGTCGCTTAATAGAAACCTGATATTATTTTTATTAAACTAAATCTGTCGTAAACCTTCGATTAAAACATAGCAACGCTATTCCAGCCAGACAGGGTGGGTTTGTTTTTTGAGAACTTGATAAAATACCTGTATTTTGCGCTTTACCGATATTTTGTTATTTACAAATGAAAAATTTTATATTTTGTAAAAATATTTGTAAACAAAATATAACACGCAGAGAAAAAACATGATTGCGGCAATCATATTCGAAGAGCGTGGTACATTTTTGGGAGTATGATTGTGCCAACCATATTCGTACTATATAATATAGTTATCATGTTACAATAATAAAATAACCATAATTTTACTATAATATGGTCCCTACAGCTATGATAAAGATCTTTAAATTTAAGAATATTTCTTTAAGAATCGTTTTCCTAATTAAAAAAATTGATATTAAAGACTTTTCAAGAAATTTTCTTTGAAAACATATTTAAATTTAATAAAAAAAAATAAACAAAAAATAAATTGTCTTTTTCTAATAGAAAAATTCTTAGATTATACACGCAAAGAGAAAACATGGTTACAATATTATTATGCTTGCTGCAATCGGGTATGTTTGTCTCAATCAAGTTATTGGTTTATAAATAGGTTCTAACCATTAATATGGACGCTATCATCATTATTATAGTAAATATTTTATTATTTCATGACATCCACTTTCTATTTTATAACATGGTTGGCTGTTACCATACTGTAGTAACAAAAATTCTGACTATGAAAACAATACGATAATTATGCAACTGTAAAATGATGGCAACAATCAATTAATTTTTCTATTAAAAAAGTCTATAGAATCTTTTTTTTTAAAAAAAGTCCATAGAAATTAAAATTTTTTTCAAGTATTTTTCAAAGAAGTTTTCTTGAAAAAGTCCTTAATATCAAATTTTTTCTTTAGGGTAAAATATTTCTTAATGAAATATTCTTAAATTTGAAGAACTTTTTTATAGTTTCGAATCATAATATAACTAGGGACCATATTATGACAAAATTGTGGTTATTTTATTATTATAATATGATTAATATATTATAATACGACTATGGTTGCCATACTCATAATCCCGAATATGATTGCTCCAACCATATTTTTTATCTGCGTATAAGGACATTTTTAAGATTTTTTTAGATAGTTCTTAGAGTCTCCGAATTTTTCTTTAAAAAAAAATCCTTAGAATCTAAGAATATTTCTACTGGAAAAAGTTCTCAGAATTTAAGAATTTTTTAAATTCTATTTTTTTTTTAATAATATATGAATTTTTTTATGTAAGAAATAGTTTGCAGAATCTGAGAACTTTACTTTAAGGAAAAGTCCGTAGAATCTAAAAATGTTTCTATAACAAAAATTTCCAAAAATCTAGTGTTTTATAAGAAATCTGTTGGTAGTATTAAACAGCTCTCATAGAATGTTGTTGTAAATACAAAAAATATATTTTTTAAAAAGGCACCAACAATGGAATTTGTATATACAAAAAACTTTTTGTAATTTTTTTGTAACTTCAATTTTTATTTTCAAAGAATTTTTCTATGAAAAGTAACAATTTACAATCATTTCAAACAAAAAATTGTTTAGAAATCGAATTTGAATTTTAACAAATATTTTTAATTACTTAAAATTTTGTGATACTTTTTTCTGTGTTTTATTTATATTCTGAGTACTTTTTTCCACAAGAAAGTCGTCTTTTTACAAGAAATTAATTAATATCTTTTTTTTTAATTATTTTTGATTTTATGAAAAGAATTAAAAAAATATAAAATATTTATATAGAATCTTTTTGATAATGAAGTGTACATTATAATATTATATGTATAAGACATTTTTGAAAATAAAACCCCCAGGTGAAAATGATCATATATAATCATTTTTACATGGGTGAGTGAACTGATACAATTTTTTTTTATGAAAAACAATACAGTCATGTTTTATTTGATCTATAATTATTCATTGATCTGACAACAATCAATGAATAATTATATATAATTATATTTTATAATTCCATGAATATATATTTTTCATAGACAGAATTTTTTGTTACCACAATATGGTTACAGCCAATTATGTTATGAAATAGAAATTGGCAATAATAAATATGGGTCGCAGTGCCGGCCACATTTTGACTTAATAATTATGATGGTAGCGATCATATTGATTTATTAACTAATTACTTGATTGTGGCAACCATACCCGAATGCAGCGAACATAATATGGTAGCAGTGATCATGTTCTAACTATGCTTTTTCTCTGCGTAAAGGAAAAATATATCACGAAAATGTAAATTAAAGTAATTTTTAAACAGGGGTCCTTTAAAACACATGCCTGGCTGTAGTAGCGCCGATTTAAGAAAGCGTCGAAGGAGAGATTTAGTTTTTTTACGATTTTTTTTTCGGTTTGTGGATCTCATTGTTTTGATATACCGGTAAAAATTAGATCAAAAGGCAAGAACCTGACAGATATGGAAATAATCAAGGCATGTATTTTTTTTATTCTTTAGTACAAATTTAATAACTTTTGTAAAAAAAATGTTTTTATATTGAAAAAACCCTGAGAAAAATATTAAGTTGTTGATTTTTGATCACTCAATGTGTTAAAAAAAAGTTCACTGTGTTCACTGCTTCTTTAAGTTTTTAGGGGTTAAAGTGTTGAAAACTTTACAAACAATCGATTTTTTTTATTTATCTAACTTTAATCTCCACCCTTTTCTTAAGATTCTGGTCGTGGTAAATTTTTACACAAACATTTTTTTTTAATATGCATAAAAACTTTTCATAAAAATAAGTTTTTGATAAAACGTTTTTTTTTTCATTTTTTTTATGCTTATCTTTTAAACTCTCAAAGACAAGACAAACAAAAGTCATATCAAAGAATAATTGATAAAAAAAATTATTTATATATTTAAAACTAGCAAAATAGCAACACAAAAAAGGAAACTAATGGACAAAAAATACTTAACAACAAAACAATTAATAAAAATTATTATAAAACATAAAAATTATATACATTAAAATATTAAGGTGGGTTTTAAAATAAGACTTAATGAAAAATTGCAATGGAAAGAAATAAAATAAAAATTTAGTAGATTTTCTTTAGTATTAAAAGGTATCAATTATTACATTAATAAGGTGACAAAATTTTTAAAATTTTATTTTATAAAAAATTGTTACTTTTTAATATTAATAAGTAAAAACGGTTTAGTTTAAATTGCTACTCACTGCAAATGGCATTGTTAAAAACAAAACAAAAAAACTTTACAAATATTTTTAAGGACACCTATGCAGTAACTGACAAACATTTCGGAGTGTATCGAATATTGAAAATTTATACAATAAATTGATTATAAAATTATGCTTTCATTCAGAATTAATTTAATAACTAATTTTAAAGTTTTTTTTTTTTGTTATACTCAGAATATTATTCAGTTTACTATTCTTAGTTTAATAACAAAGTTTTCAGTTCATTTAAAAATAAAGAAACATCCATCTATTTTTCCAAAAAAAAATATATATCTTCACTTATTTATGTATTTATTCAAAATGATTTACTGTCACTTACACTTTTTTATATATATTTTTTGGAATTTAAATTTAATAAAAATTTACCCACAAGACGGAAATTTGTGATTTATTTTTTTCCGTAACAGTTATTACAAATTAAAATTTTTGTTTCGTTGACTGTTTCAACTAAAAAAAAATATGTACACTTAAAAAAGTTTGTAAGTTAAAATAACTGAAAATATCATTTAAAAGAAATGACATTTCATTTAAAAACCGGTCTACTTATTTTTCATTTAAACTAAATGCCATTTCTTATTTATTTTTAAATGTTGATTAATCAACTGACATATCCGTAAGAAATAAATAATATAATCAGTTAAAATAAATGTCAAAATTTTACCTACCAATCCTTAAAAAATAAATGTTTTTTTTCATTTATTTGAAATTGTTTCCGTTTTTGTATTTTTTGTTTTTTTTTTTTAATATACTCGTACAATACAAAATGTATGTATGCATATGTAGCTATAGACACTTTTTGTATGAATGTGTTTGTGTATGTTGTTTGTTTATGAAGCTCTTGTAATTTGTATTGAAAACTTTTGTATATATACAACCAATTTAAATAAAAAACAAATTGAAATTTTTTGAAAATTTTTTTTTAAAGCAGACAGCATACAAAATTTAAATTTGTAATAACTGTTACGGACAGAAATAAACCACAAGTTTCTGTTTTGTGGGTAAATTTCAAACAAATGAAAAAAATAAATGAAACTGAAAAATGGTAAATGATAGTAAATTATTTCGAATAAATGTATAAAAAAGTTAATATAGATATTTCTTTGAAAAATAAATGTGTGTTCCTTTATTTTTAAATGGAACGGAAAACTTTTTTATTAAGCTACAAACAGTTAACTACATAATATTCTGAGTGTATTTTAAAAAAAATTCCTTGTTCTTTTTATTTAAATTGTTTTTATAAATACAAAATTATTTCAGTTCAAATTACAAAAGCTTCATAAACACACACATATGGTCATTCACACAAAATGTTTCTATAGACTGTGTGAGTACACTCACCAAAAAAAGTCTGCTAATCTTAGCAACACATATCTGCTGACGTGTAGTACAAAGAAATTAGTAGAAAATATTAGTAGCCACGACTAAATGTTAGTAAACCTTCTGTAAAGTGGAATTTAAAATCAAAAAAAAAAAATTTCTAAGTATTATTAATATTAGTACAATCAAATTAGTATAAAAAATTAATATGCGCTACTAAATTTTAGTAAACTCAATGAATTGAAAAATATAGCAAAATTTTATATTATAAAAAAAATAAATTATTAAAATGCACATATTAACTCAACATTTTGTTATTTATTTATATTTTACAAAAAATATTTAAGACAAAATTAAAAAAAAAAAAATCAAAGGTTTAAAAATAGTTTTAACGAATTTATCATTTTGTCTTAATTTTGCTAATTTTTGTTTAGAAAAATATTTTTAGTAAATTTTTTTTAGATTTAAAGGTCAAATTTAACATGTTTTTAGGGTTAATTTTTAGAACTAAAAAAGTTTTTAATGCTATTTCAAGTAGATGTCCTATTTTTGGACATGATTCGGTTGTGTAAAATATCTTCACTTCCGCTCCCTTTTTTTCAACCTATGTATGGAACATTTTAAGGCGATTTAAGTTTGTATATATAAGTTTTAAATATTAGATATATCATTTTTTCAATATCCACTAATTTCGAAAATTTGTAAAATGATTTCTGAAGTTAGCACCAAAAATTATTTGATATTCTGTACAAATTTTGTAATTTGTAAAATGTAAATAGCAAAAAAAAATTACTAAATAATAATTTTTTACCAAAAGACAGTACAAAAATATAGTAAAATGGGATAGAAAACTGTTTTCAAATTTTCTACTAACTTTTGTTTCTGAGTGTATACATTCTGTAGGTTAATAAATAAACAAAAATACACAAAACGAAAACAATTTTGAATAAATGAATAATCAGTTATTTTTTACGGAATTGGTAGGTAAAATTTTAACATTTTTTTAACTGACTAATCATTTGTTTTTGTTTTTTTTTTGAAACAATATTTAAAAATAAATAACAAAACCCATTTGCTTTAAATGAAAAGTAAGTAGACCAGTTTTTAAATGCAATATCATTAAGTTGTAAATATTTAAAAATTAAAAAAAAAAAATTAAATCAAGAAGCAACAATATTAAATTTTGTTATATTTTTCTTTAGTTTAAATATGTTTCTGCTTAGTTATAACATTAATTAATTTATTATAAAAATGTTTGTAAACAGATAAGGTGTTAATTTGAACATACATAATAATACATAATTGATTTAACTCTGATTTTTTTCGGTGTATGGCGTTTTTTTTATAACATTTATTACTTATTTCTTTGATCGAGCATGATATGAAGCTTATCTAATAATATTTTATTGAAAACGTTGTCTTTTTAACATGTCTAAATATAATTTAATTTTTTTAAATAGCTATTGTTAAAAATAAACTATGGTCATTTTAAGTTTTAAAGTGTTCTAGTGTTCTAGTAATAGACTTTGGAAAAATATTTATATATAGAAGTATATTCGCATGGAAAAAATTTAAGTGTTTGCTTATAAAATACTCTTCAATGAAAAATTTTTGCACAATTGCTGTTTTTTTTTTTTGTATAATAACACTCTTTACAATTGATTTTTTTTTCTATATGCAATTGAAAAAAAAAATATTTAATACAACATCTTAGTTGTATTATCAATGTTTGCACACATGTTCATTTTTATACCCCCCCCCCCCCAAAAACCCCACTGTGTTTAAGGTATATTATAAATGTAACTGTTAGTCATAACGTTTGATAAATTATCAAACTAAATCTGGACTTTTGTGTAAAAGTGTGCTGATATAATGACGATCATGAGCAAAAGAAGTAATGTAGATGGCTTAATTCATTTAAAAATATTTCATCAATTTATTTAAGTATTGATAGTGTACTAAGGATTTGCTTAATTTGAGAGAAAATTTGAAATTAGAAAATCTTTTGCAAAATACAGGTGGGCCGAAAAATATTCACTTGAGGATTATAGTGTTCCATGGCTTGTAGATATGTATTTTTCTATCTTCACGCAGATAAAAAAATTTTTGCAATATGATCACTGCTTCTATATTGTGCGTGCTGCAATGGAGTATGGTTGTCGCAACCAAGTTATTGTTTTTCTAATCATCAACATTCTCGCTACCATCATTATTTAGTAAATATTTTACTATTTTATGATTGGCACATTTTATTTTATATCATGATTGGCTGTAACCATACTGTGGTAACAAAAATTCTAACTATGAAAAAAATATGATAATTATGCAACGATCAAATGCTGGCAACAATCAATAAATAATTTTACATCAAATAAAACATGACTTTGACATTCACAGTAATAATATTGTCTTGTTTTCATAAAAACCAAAATTTTATCAGTTCAGTCATATTGTTTACTCAAACTGGACAAATATCAGATGGGTAAAAAATACCTTTCACATGTCATTAAAATATTGACCCATTAAGATCCAGTTAATTTTTTTTTAGCTTTAGAAGATTTTTTTTTAAGGGGTTTTTCGAAAATTCCTTATACATATAATATTATTTACACTAATCAATTCATTGTTAAAAAGATTCTATTGAAAGATTTTATATTTTTTAATTCTTTTCAATAAAAAAAAATTAGATTTTATTTTTTTTAATATGTTTATTAATTCATTTCTTGTAAAAAGTTCTGAAAATATTAATAAAATATTTTTTATAGGAAAAAGGCTGTAGAACCCATATTTTTTTTTTTTTTTTGTACGAAAAGGTTTCCCACACAAAATAATAGATATTTATAAATTTATCTGATAAAAACATTTTTAGATTCTATGGCCTTTTCTTTAAACTAAAATTCTCAGATTCTCCAAACTGTTTCTTAGATGAAAGTTTCTATATTCCAAAAAAAACTTAGATTTTAAGACCTTTCTTTGAAAGAAAAATTCATAGATTCTGAAGACTATTCATCATGAAAAATTTTAACATTCTAAGGACTTTTTCTAGTAGATTTTTTCTTGGATTCTAAAGACTTTTTTCTTAAAGAAAAGTTCCTAAAAACTTTCTAAAAAAAATTTTAAAAATTTCGTTAGAATCTAAGATTTTTTTATTAAAAAAGTCATTAGAATTTAAAAAAAAAATTTAAGTATTTTCTTAAAAAAAAAGTCCACAGAATCAAAGTTTTCTTAAAAGAAGAGTTTTTTAGAATCTATGATTTTTCTTCAAAAAGTCCTTAACATCATTTTTTTTAGAAAAAAAAAACATTTCTAAAGGAAATATTCTTAAATTTAAACAGCTTTTTCATAGTTTCTTAGAACTTTTCCTTAAAGAAATTTTCTTAGATTAGTGATCATATAATGATAATCCAGGAATCATAATATAGTTATGAGGGACCATAGTATGATAACATTTTGAGCATACTATGATTTCGTGCGGTCATATTATGATAAATTTAATATCATAACATGTTTATTTAGGACGATAATATTGTAATTTTTGGATAAAAATATAACTAACTGTTTAACTTTTATTATCATAATATGATAACTTTATTATAGTTTGACTATGGTTGGCACAGCCATAAACCCAAAAATATATAATGATCTTCCAATGTGATTGCCCCAACCATGTTTTTTCTTTGCGTGTGTGTATTTCACAAATATTCAAACAGAACTAACTGTTGCCATCATTTGCATAAATTATAGCATCTTCCGATAGACAGATTAGAAAAGGAAAGAGAAGTCCTAGCCTAGAATTTTCCAGTCTTTTAAACCTATAGAAATCAGGTAGGGGTAGTTTATGAACAGAGTCCATAAGCAAGGAGTCACTACCAAAAATGCTCCATCTAATTCTAGGGAAAGCTAGACATTAACAGACAAAATGTTCTGTCGTGTCCTCTTTCTGCAGACATGACACATAAGGATCATTTAGAATGCACATCCTCTCCAAATCACGAGCACAAGCGTTGTGTCGCGTAATAAGTGCAGTTAGCCTGCGGCATTATAATATGGTTATATGGAGTATCATGTAATATGATCCTAAATGATGATAATATTGTCCTCAGTGATCATAATATGATCTCAAAGTAACATATTTATAGTCATACTGTGATAATTTCGAAGCCACAATCATGTATACAATAGTATATGCATACAATATTTTTCCTGCGTGATGAATATTGTGCATTGAATTAGTAGTATAATAAATTTAAGAAAAAAATAAATTTTATAGTAAACAACTCTCTGACTAACTCTCTGATACACTCACCAAAAAAAGTCTCTAACGGCAACTGAAAATTTTCCTGTTATTACGAGAAATTTTTCTAATTTGAGCCCAGCGGTATTTTTTGCTAATCTTATCAACACAGTCTGCTGACGTGTGGTACAATGAAATTAGTAGAAAAAATTAGTAGCCGCTAATAAATTTTAGTAAATTGCTGTCAACTCAATGAATTGAAAAAAATAGAAAAGATTTTTATATAAAAACAAAATTATTAAAATGCACAAATTAACTCAATTATTTTTACATACACTTGTTACACTTTAAAGCTGCTAAATACTTTAGAAATTGCCTTACGAATTCAAATATAGAAATTTATATTTTTTTTTTATCGAGCAACATTTTTTATTTTATTTATTTCAAAAAAAAAAACAAAAAAATTTAGACAAAATTAAAAAAAAAAAAAAATCATAGGCTTAAAAAATAGTAAAAACATAAACGAATTTATCATTTTGTTTTGATTTGTTAATTTTTGTATTGAAAAATATTTTTAGTAAATTTTTTTGGATTTTTAGATCAATTGTTTTAAGTGCTGATTTTTAGAATTAAAAAAGTATTTAGAGCTATTTTAAGTGTATGTCCTATTTTTGGACATGATCGGTTTTCAAAAATTTGTAAAATGATTTCTGAAGTTAACAACAAAAATTTGTAAATATTCTGTAAGAGTTCTGTAATTAGTTAAATGTGAATAGCAAAAAAAATTACCAAATAATAATTTTTTTACTAAAAATCAGTACAAAAACAGTAAAGTAATTGAAAACCGTTTACAAATTTTATTATTAACTTTTTTTTTTTTTGAGTTTTGTTTGTTCTTAAAAATTACACAATCCTATTAGTGAAATTTTTAAATTCATATTTGATTTGATTTGATTTTTAAATAAACATTTATTGTTTCTATCACTTTTTACTTGCATAATTATCATATTTTTGTCGTAGATAGAATTTTTTTGTTACTACTGTATGGTTAATATCATCTATATTATAAAATAAAAAAGTGGCAATCATAAAATAATAAAATATTAACTACACAAATTAATGGTAGCGGCAATGTTGTTCGTTAGAACCCATTTAAAAAGTATTAACTATTTTGCGCCAACCATATGTGGATGCAGCAAACATACTTTTGTAGCAGTGATCATATTGCACCCATATTTTTTCTCAGCGTGTTTAAGGAAAAACAGCACATTAACTTATATTTATTTAAAATTTGGCTATTTCTTGTAGGATCAAAGAATAGAGTTTTAAAATTTGGAAATTACTCTTGTTCCATATAAAAATATTCAGATAGAATCCGATTTAAAAAGAATCAATCCTTCAGAACAAATTCTCAGATATTACGGCCAAATTTAGATATGTTAAAGATTAGTTAAAGAGAGGGGTCAAAAATGGTGCCAAACATGAAAGTTGTTTTGAAGATCTTTGCTATGCTAACCTTAATAAAATTAAAAATTTTCCAAACAAACAAATTTTAAATAATATTGTAACTCTTTGTTTTATTTATTTATTTAATGTTATTCAGTCTATGTTTTATGCTCTAAATACACATAGAAATAATTATTTTAAATCAAGTAGAAACAATATTATATTAAATAAAAATAGATTTGAAATATATTGTTACTTACTTTTAAAATACGAAAATAAAATTAAAAATGTTAAAATATTGTTTTAATTATAGTTTAATAAGATTCATATTTAATTTTAAAATGTTTGTAAAAATATTAGATTTAACTATGATTTTTTTCTTAACCCAAGGATCTATAAGTTTTGTCCCTCCTCCTTTCATATATCCAAATTTTATTTATACTACTAGTTTTTATTCTTATTAAAAATTTAACAATTATTTTAAATTCTATTGTTTTAATATGTTTCCATGTTCTTTTATTTAAAAATGTTAAGCAGACATGTTGTTGATTATTTCTGTATAATTAAACAACAGACAAAACTATGCAAAATTTTTTTTAATAATACAGCTGCTCAACATAGTAATTATGTAAGAGTGCTACATGCTTGCTATTATTATTATTTTAGAACTATGTATGTATAGACGTTAAGCTACACTGAAAATAATATACTTGTAATGTCTCAAAATAGCACTCCTAGTTGTCGAATTAAAATAAAATATATTGAAATAAACCAACTTTTAAATAAAATTAAGTAAATCTACAAAAGTTAAATTTCTTATATATTTTTTTAAGCATATACTTTGCAGTTGTTTTTTCTAAGTATACACATAAATTTCAGACAATACAATTAAAATATAAAATGAAAAAAAGACATAGACACAACATGAATTCATATGTAGTTTAAAAGTTCTACCACCATAAAATGGAAATTAATTCGCATAAGTTAAAGGCAAAGAGTTTAGAAAATAATTATAATGCCAACCTCTCAGTTACTGAGAAAATATACATAAAATGTGCCTGCAAATAGAAAATAATTTTTTTTCGCCTTTTTATAGATAAAATTAATATTTTTTATTGATTTTTACTTTAGTTTTTGTCATATTTATTGTAATTAAAGCACAAAACTTATCCATTTTCATTCGAAATTGAGGCTGTTATTGAGAAATTGAGAAAATAACAGTTTTTCCAGAATGTGACCATTGTTATTTTTTATTTATTACCCCATGTAAAACTCGAAATATATATGAACATACATGATAATACATTGAATTGTGTATGATCATATATGGACATACAAAAAATACAAATACATTCATGAATGGTTCAATATAAGACGGTATATGATCTCATATATGACCATATAACTTCGGATCTGATCATACATGAATAATATATAAGCATATATAATCATATATACCCTCAAATTTTGGATCCGAAGTTATATGGTCATATATAAGATCATATATTGTCATATATTGAACAATGCATGGAGGTATATGACCAATAATGTTTATATACACACAGAAAAAAATCATTGTAAAATCAATAAAAACAATATTAATTTAACAGTTTTTAATAATGATTTTGCTTCATTAGCGTTTCCTGTTAATTTAACATGATTTTACAATAAAACAAAAATTATTTTTTTTCTAATAAAAACAATTAGAAATCATGTAAAATTTACATTTTTGTTCCAGTAAGATTTAAGGGATTATCATGTAAAAATTATGTTTAAGTCCTTTAAAATCAACAGTAGAAAATGTAAAAATAACATGAATTTCATGTTGAATAAACACGAATTTCATTTAAAATTTACTATTAAATCACTTAAAATTAAAAGGAATACCATATTGAAATAACATGAAATTCCTTGTAAATTTGAAATGATTTCTATATTAAAATAACTTTAAAGTAATTTCGGTTTAGTAAAACACAATTTACATTTTATTCATTTATTTGTTTTTACATATATAAGTATAACATTAATTTAACAAAATTTACAAAAAATTTATTTCTCAAATACATTTTACCATTATTAATTGGGAAAAGATGTAAAGGTGGACTTGTAAATTTATGGAATTCTTTTAAAATTATTTCATCCTTTAACTTGCCTACTACATATGATTGGATATTATCATCAAAGTTGCGAGTTTCAACTTCATAACATAGAACATAAGTTTTAGAATAAACACTCTCCATTTACTCAAAAGAAGGTGGCTTTTGTTTGAATGCAGTAGCTCGAAATATATATTAATCTAATAAAATAAAGAGTGCAAGTTAATAATAGATCACTTTTCTAAGTTAAATAAAACTTACTAGTTCGTCATATTTGCTATTATTTTAAAGTGGTCAATCGCTAAGAAATTATTATTACTTATAGATCGCAGTTAGAAAACTCCCTTGAGAGAGAAGCTTTTAAGGCCAGTAAAATTGGTTCATCAAATTCAGAACAATCATTATGCTAAATCGAATCTGAATCGCACTATGTCCTTTACGTATTTTTCATAAAGTGTACCAGCACAAGAAAAGTTTTCTATTATTTCATCTACTATTGCTGGCAAATCTTTTGGCGATAATTTTACATTGCGATAAAAAATGTCCTCCAATAATGAGAATTTTTTCATAAAAACTTGTAATGGTTCCTTTAAAGCTGTTTTCTTAAATAAGTTTAAGACTCTAAAAAAGTAACAACAATTAATGGTTACAAAAACCTTGATTTCTTAGTTTGCCTTAGATATCTTGGAACCCTCATCTGATGTGCAAAGGGATGAACTCGGAGTGTTTGTTGGGCTAACATTAAATTGATTTTGTAACCAAGAGACTACTTTATCGGCAATCGTTTCAGACAAGGTATCGTCATCAATACCATGTTACATAGCAAAATTATGGAAAGGTTAGGCAAAACTAAACAATTAGATTATTTAAAATACTTTGTCTTTACCTCACTTTTTCTCCAAAAAATTATTTTTTTTTTCGGAAACAGGCTCGAAGCTGGTATAGCTTCCTTTATGTCCTCTTTTGATATGTATTTTAGGCTTTCAAATGTTATTTCAGCTCCTGAGCAATAATTTAGTTTTTGTTAGAAAATAAACAAAAATAGATTAAGAGATACTTACTTGTCAAATAAGGCTTTACTTCATTTACAATAAGTCAAAAGTTGTCAACAGCTCGTCTAATTGAGAACTTTGATTTGTATTTTTAACCACTGGAATATTTAAAATTAAATTTCCTTCTACATCGCTCTTGAAATTAATGGTTTCTTGAAGAGACACAAGGTTTTGTACCAGACTTTCTAAATTCTTATTATTATTGTTAGACGCAGCCATTATTATATTTTTTAGAATAAAATTCACCCACTTTGTTAAGCACACTACAATAAACACAATAAGAATGCTTGTTTTTTGTTTTTTAAAGTAGCTGTACTTTTTGAAATTTGTTTACGAGTTTTCATGAATTCATTTAATTTTACATTTTTCGTGTTATTTTTACATTGCTTAGTTGTTATTTTTATTTGATTGTAGTGTTGATTTTACAATGGTTAGTGTTGTTTTTAAACAAACCAATGTAAATTTTACTTGAAAAACTTTAATTTTTACTACAAAAATGCAATTTTAAAATTTTAACATTGACTAATGTTGGTTTTACCTTGAAAAAGGTAAAAATTAATGTGTATTTTATTTTTACGTTAACAATTTAAAAAAACAATTTTTAATTTAAAATTAACATGTTTAACTGTTGATTTTACATTGCGGTTTTTTTCTGTGTGTATACTTCGATTTTTACATGGGATTTTAATTTATATTTTGTTTTTTATTTATGGTTTGTGATAGAACTTTTCTGCAAATAATCAGAAAAAATATTAAAAAATAATTTTTTACAATGGCATCGTATGTGAGTTTATTTGGGGAATTCGTGATGTAGACACTTGCGAAATTTATAGTGAATATTACTGAATCGCTATACACTTTAAAATAGCCCAATAATTGTGACAATATTTTGATAATAACGAAAATTCTAGTGGATGGTAAATCCACGCATAATTCATAAAGCACCTTTACACCCACTCGAAATAGGTGATTGGAACTTTTCATTTCGAAGAAACTGATGGTAACACTATTGCGATGAACACCACCCACTATAGAGGCATGCTGACTAAAGTTTTCTTACCGGAAGTTGACGATCTGGATTTGGGGGATATATGGTTCTAAGTACACCCGACACAAGCGCGTGCAATCATTTGTCTCGGACTTTTTTTCTCTGAAGAAATTTGGAGGAGTTTAAAAATAAAATTGCCAACGTGCTGCGCACTAAAGTGGATCGCAAAAAATTTCATTGAATTTAAAAAACTGTTTATCGTTTAGAAAAAATCGAAACCGAGATTCCCGAAATCACTTCTAGAATTTGACATTGGATTCAAAAGTGATCAAAGTAGAAAATGTAGCTATTCTAAGAAAAATTACATATCACACGTGACGATCGGACTATAAATAGAGGCTCAGGAAAAAAAAAACAAAAGCGCGGGGTCAAGGGGCGTGGCAAAAATTTTTTTTTTGAGATCGTCTTTGCATTATCTTTAATTCAAGTGGGTGACCGGTGCAAGTATTTTAATCGACCCACCCCACTACATACAGTTATGCAAAATGTAATCAAAAGAATCCATATTTGCATCAGCGCCGACAGCGGCTCTTTTTCGGATATATTTTTTCACAATTAATTGGAACAAAATTCGTAAGTGCTAATAAACCCAATCAATTAAAAACCAAATGATTTTGTTCACTTTTAACAAAATTTATAGCGAAAAATAATCAGATTATGGTTTTTGCCCCATACTCTAATTAATTTCTGTTGAAATTTACCCAACTTATAGTAGGAAACTGCGTGCATAAATGAAAAAAAGGAACATATATTACGCGTAAATTGATGAACACAATATAGGTAAAATTACATTAAAAGTGTGTAAAATTTAAATCAAATTTAAAAATTGAAGAGTAAATTTGCCAAATTTGAGCGTAAAGAAACACGACTTTCCTGTAAATGTACACATAAAAATCGGAAAAATCCTACAAAAATGAGCATATTTTCTACTTCGATGTTGAAAAAATGTTTGTTTTGTAATAAAAAAAATAAATTTATTGTTTAGTAATTCACAATTAAAATAAAAACAATAAATTTATTGCTTAGAAACTCACAATAAGAATACAAATAATACATTTTTTGTTTAGTAATTCCAATTAATTGGTAAATTTAAAAACTAATAAAGTTTTCTTTTTTAATTTTAAAAATTTTTTAGATTAATTTTTTTTCCAATTTTAATATGTCATAGTTTTTTACCATTATAATTTAGTACAATATTTTGTGCGTAAAATTATTATTTAACAAAATAATACTAATTTTAGGCATAATGTATTTAATTGTAAGCACTACAGCGGTATTCATAAAAAATCTTAAATCAAATTTTAAATACATTTTAGTTAAAAAACATTTTAAGCCTAAAAAAGATTTATTAAAAATTCTTATTCATAATCAGTATTTTAAGTAATAAACGATTTAATTTCAATGATAACTAAACTATATGGTACTCGTTTCTATTTTTTTTTGTCGTTTTTCAAAAAAATATTGTTTTTATAAAATAAAAAGTTTATGAAAACCAGTTTATTAATTAAAAAGACAGAGTTAAAACAAAATGCCCAGTAAAAGTGTTACATAAATAATTATTTTATTGTAGACAAACAAGTATAAAAATAACCGGCTTTATTTTATTTGTTTTGATTTAACAACACACCACTAGTTTACTTTCAATAAATAATATCAAAAAATATTATTATTTCTGCTTAAATTCTTTATCCGGAGTTGAAAACGAGTCGCTCCTCTTTTTGTAAATTTTCGTCTGAAAATTTTTTTAAATTTGGCCAATAGTTTCTATTAAAGGGTGGTTAAATTTTAAGGGCCGATATTGCATGTGAACCACACCTAAACGTCAAGTTTTTTTCTGCATTTCATTTGACATTAATCAATTTCAGACTAACTAAATTTGAACCATGGAAAGATACACAATCGAGCAACGTGTTAAAGTTATTCAGGTTTATTATGAAAAGGGGCGTTCAAATCAAAATGCATTTCGTGCACTTCGTGATTTTTTTTGGACTGCATAATCGACCAAATGTGTCCACAATCGGGAGAATTGTAGGCAAATTTCAGCAAACCGGGTCTGTGAAAACACATGTGCATGCTCGCCCAGTTCGTTCTGCGGAAAACATTGCTGTTTTTCGCGATAGTGTGTCATGAGGTCGGCCAAGCATTTGCCGTGACTGGTGTTCGCTATCTTGAGATGATAACGAACTTATTTTGCAAAAATGTTTAAATGAAAATAAACACAAAGCAAAAATGTAATTTTCAAATAGGTTTAAAATAGGTTCGAACCAATTTTAAAATTAGTTTATTTACACAAGGTTTAAAAAAGGTATTTTAAGCTAAAATTCTTTTATGAATACAATTTTAGCAAATTTTGCTTAAAATTTATTTAAAATGCTGTTTAAAATTTTAATAAATACCGCTGATAGTGTCTTAAAATAATGTGTGCGCAAAAAAGTTTTACGCATTTGGTGTTTATATTTACCGAATTTTCGTAATATTGCATAAAACTTTACCCATTTTATAGTAGTTTATTTACAATCATTTTTTAGGGTGCACCCTAATCCTTCCGATTAGTGTGAAATTAAAGATTTTTTAGCAGTCACTTAGAGGCAAATAATATTTTATATTCACCTCGAAATTTTTCTTCACAACTAAATTATTTTCACCACAATATTTTTTTGTCACCAAAATTTTCTTTTTCATCACAAACATGTTTCTACATCCAAAAAGTTTTTAGAGCCATACATTTTTTCACCATAAGGAATTTTTTCTACTATACTACTTTTGTGGTACCATTAGAAACTTTAATGTAATATGTTGTTGCTTTGACTCATTTGTTCATTTCATTATTTTTCATTTAGGACTAGTTTGTTTGATATAATTTCTTTAAAATGCTGTTTTAATAAAATATATCTCTTTCATGGAATATATATTATTATTCTTCATTAAGGACAAGTTTTTGTTACGTAATTTCTTTAAAATGCTTTTTTAATAAAAAATATCTCTTTCGGGGAATATATAGTTTGTACTTTAGTATATTTTATAGCACAATTACATCCTCAAATGTAGGTTAGAGCCTAAAAATGTAAAGGTATGTCATTTCTTATAACGGAGTTATTTAGGGATATATGGGCTTCAAAGCAGTTTCAAACGCTACAAAGGAAGCTATTAATATCATTATTAGAATTACTGTAATATTTATGTTACCTCCTCAAATGGGTTTGATATTTTGTTCCAAGATTGTGTGATTTTATGAATAGAAAATTTAGAAAATGACAAAAAATATATTTTTTTCAGTTTCAAAAAATAACGAAGCCAATTAAAACTCATTGTTTATAAAGTTTGATTTTAATTTGAATCAGTTAAAATACATAAGAAAAAAAATTAAAGTGCACAAAAAAAAACTTTAAATCTTTTGTAAACTAGTGTTTTTACTTAACTTAAAATAGTATTTAAAACCAAACATGCACAAACGTGTCATTAAAAGTATGACAGGTATAAAAGGCTTTAATTGTTTTCAACGAAAAATAAACAACAAACAAAAATCCCCCTTTTGTTTTTTTTTTTTTTGTTCATTGACCGAATAATAATTAAGTAGGAATTCATAAAATGCGATATCAATCATTCAGGGTATAAAGAGAAAAATTGATACACTTGTGTTAACCACAAACGGAAGCAAATATTAATTTACAATATTTACCTTTGGTTTATAATTGACGAATTTTATTGTAGGTGCAAAATCAATTATACAAATGAAATATGACACTCAAGAAAATATTCCATAGAAATTATCTTAGAAACATATTAGTGGATGTTAAGTTAAAGATTTAACGAACTATAAAATTAATATAAAAAAAGATATTTAATTTATGTTTTAGTAACAGTGTGAAAATATTAATTAAATTTAGCAAATATGTTTGGCTTCTTGCTTTTGAGTAAATAATTATTTGAGTAATTTATTAAATTGTAGATTGATTCCCTGATTCTCAAAGACGGCGTCAAGTTGTATTTCTGTACATGAAAATTCTACTTTGTACCGCCTGTCTAAATCAGGGGCTGAATTTAGATTTATTATTTTTTTTTATTCGTATTTAGTTTGTAACATATCAAGGCGTATGATTTATATTAACTAAAAAAATAACTCATACGTTCAGTGTTATATTGTTTACATAAGAATATCAAGACATTACTCATAATGTAACAATTATGTATCAAACTAAAGACGTTACGTGGACCGGCTAACATTTCTCAATGGATTCGGGTTTTTTTTCCAAAATTTAATTTTTCTCAGTATAATCTACATATGAGCTTTTCTGAGGTTATTTGAACCCAAGCCCATTGCTTTTGATTTCCGTTTTTTATTTCGGATTACACGATATATGTACCTACCACCAAATATTTTTGAGACGCATTATTATATGTCTTTAAGTTTTAGATGAAAATAATGTATTTATTGATCATGCTAGAAATGCTTTAAGTGACCAATCGACCTGAACTCAAAATTTTGTTTTGATGTGAAGTCTAAATATTTAACAAGTTTTATTGACAGTAAACATAATTGTACACTCTAATAAATTTCTGTTAAAATTTACCCAACTTATAGTAGGAAACTGTACTCCTACTATAAATTGGGTAAATTTACTCTGTGTGCGTAAACGAAAAAAATTACACACATTATGCGTAAATTTGTACACATAGAATGGGTAATTTTACATTGAAAGTGCGTAAAAATTAAATACAATTTTAAAAATATTTCGCGAATATACTAAAATTGTGCGTAAAGACCTATTTGAAGGGTAAATATATACATGAAATGCCTAAAACTGCATTTCAATAAGCGTAAAAATATAAAAAAATTATTATATGTTTACCAACGCAATGGTTAAAATTAAACTGCATAAAAACTTTTTGTATAGGAATAAATTTATTTTTTGTTTACATAACATTTATTATATAATGAATAAATAACATGAATTATATAATGAATAAATATAATACATAATATATTTCGAATGGGTATGTGCAGTGATGGTCATCTTCAATTTAAACTAAAGTGTGCGGCAATATTGTATCCTCTTCTCCGTTTTCAAGAGCAACGTTTCCAGATATACAGATTTGATTTATCCGTACTAACATACAATGAGATGTTGTTGCCTTGACAATGTATTGACACAATTTGATTTCATGTGTTTTAAATTGTATTTCACTTGATTTGTATGGTATAATATAAATTTTCACAAATATTATATTAACTTTTTATAATTTTGAAAAATTATTCGCTTTAAGCTTTTTTATTTTTTTAAATATTTTCAAATTTTAAAATGTCAAAATAATTATTACCATTATGTAAATATATTTACAAAATTTGTGCGTAAAATTTTAATTTAACAAAAGAATATTAATCTTAGGAACAAAGCGTTTAATTTTTAACGAATTATGTCTAAAATCACTTTTTGTATATGAAAGTGTGTACAAAATATTTCTACGCACTTTGTGCGTATATTTACCGAATTTGCGTAATATTACACAAAACTTTACCCAATTGTTTGTAGTAAATTTACAAACATTTTTTAGAGTGTAGAAAAGATTATTAGAAATAAAAATAGTTTGAAGAACTAAAAAGTAAGTACAAAATAATACAAATATAGTTTAAATTATAGTTTATTAAAATTTTAAATTTTAGTTAAAAAAAAATCTACAATGGACCATCCGAAGACGCTTGTATTTTATATGGAAGAAAGGCCTAATTTTGCCAGAAGGACTCTGGTGTTCGGAGCAAACAAATTTTCCGCAGAGGAGGAAAATTTGACCAGAAAACTAAACTCCGTTTCACCCCCTATTACGCTGTTGCTGAGTGGAAAAGGTATGTGTGTGTTGTTTGTGGCTTACGTTTGCCCAAGAAACTCATATTTACATTTTTTATTTTACATCGTTTATTTTACAAGGACTTTAGCAGTGACCGCACCGAACAGACAACAGGCAACAGAAAAGCTCTTCAAACAACAATTTCACCCACAACCAATCGATAACAAAAATTTTCACAAATAAACAGACTTTCCAAATAAAAATTGATTTGTTTATTGTTATTTTTTTTATTTTATTTGTCATATACAGCTGAACACTGTTAAACAGGGTTGTTTTTGTCTTTAAGCAGTTTAGTAGTATTTTTGCTACTTTTAAAGAAAATTTTAACGATTGCTCAAAATATATGATCTGGCATCTCTGTGATTTGTAAATGCGTAAGAAACAAAAATTGACACACGTAAGTCAAGTCGATCGAAGCCTTTCGAAATAGAGAAACCCAAATTGACTCGAATTCGAGTGACTTGCTATCGTTCGACTAGTTTTTCGTTCGAGATCGAGGAACAGGCTATAAGTATGTAGATACCATCTAAAAGAAATTATATTTCATTTATAAATCGGTCTATTTACTTTTCATTTAAATCAAATTTTTTTTGTTATTTACTTTTTTAATGTTACTTAAAAAATTGTAACATCAGTAAAACACAAATGATTAGTCAGTTAAAAATATGTTAATTCGATAAAAAAAATTACTGATTATTCATTTATTTGAAATTGTTTCAGTATTTTTAAATTTTTTTGTTTGTTTTTTACTATACAAAATATAGACTCACACAGTCTATAGCAGTGGTCGGCAGAAAGATAATGTTAGTGTATTGGTGTTTTACACCGTAAGAAATTATTTTATCTTTCTAGGTAAATGAATGAATAAATGAATGAATGAATAAATAAATTAATCGTTAAGAGAAAATCCGTATTCATGGAATAAAAATAGTTCAGGTTTTTGTTTTATCTATTATAAAAAATAAAAATAATTCATAATAAATTTTACAAATATTATTTATAATATACTTTTTATTCTTAAGAAAGTACGTCATTAGGTATCACAATAGTTTCAGTAGGTTGCTATATTTCCCTGTTAGGATTACGATTGTTAAAAAAATACTTATTTCTGTTAACAAAATCAATAAGTTTTTCTATGTCAATTTCAATGTCAATATTTAGAGTGTACTTTATTTCTTCAACAAATCGGCATATACTTGATCTGTTAAAAGTAAGCATGCTACTGAATGAAATAATTGTATTTTTTGTGCTCTTAGTTGTGAGATTTGTTTACATTCGTGTTGTGTACGTGTAAATAGCTGATTGTGTTCGGTCTCTATGTGCTATCAGTGCCGATCACTAGTCTATAGACAAATTTTGTGTTAATGACTATATGTGAGTGTGCTTATGAAGTTCTTGTAATTTAAATTGAAATAATTTTGTATATTACGAGGGCGAATCAATAAGTTCGTGCCTTCTTGAACTTTCCTCGTAGTTATATGATATGCAGCACTGCTCCCATCTAGTACCACCTGTTAATAGACTACTGTCAAATTTTGAGCAAGTTCCTTCATTTACTTTGCGTTTAACAGCTGTTAAGTTCAAAACATACAACCTCGTGGATGTTTTTAAAAATGAAAAAAATTAATTTCGAGTGCTCATTTAACACTATTTTTTGCGAAAAGAACCGTCAATCAAACCAAGGAAAAGCTTAATAAATACTATGGGGACTCTGCACCATCGATTTAAATGGAAAAAAGTGGTTTACAGACTTTCGTTGTGGCCTTACAAGCACGGAAGATGCCGAACGTTTTGGACGCCCAGTTGAGGTGCCTACACCCAAAACAATTGAACAAATTCTCGATATGGTGTTGGCCGATCGAATGAAATAAATTTCATTACCATTGTTTTAATTAATGATAATGATTTAAGGATCTGATTTAATTGATCAATGACAATGTTTTTGAATTTCCTTACCATTACTAATGCACCAATTAATAGAAACAATTAGCATTATTATTATATATGTTAATATTTATTTATACGGGCTAACATTTGTATATTTTATATATTATTATTTTTTTTTGTATAAAGCTACTTTGATAGTTTTCTAATTATATAAACTTTTTTGTAAACAAATAACTTTTAAATCAATTATAATTAGTATTTTTATGCATTTGTGCTGTTTCATTACCTTAGTAATGATTTTTTTTTTCATTTGTATTAGTGTTAGCTAATGGTAAGACATTCCAATGACGCAAACAAACAAACTACAAATTTCCGTTTTGTGGGTAAATTTTTTAAAATTTCAAACAAATGAAAAAAACACAATTGAATAAAATCGGTAAATGACACTAAATCATTTTGAACAAATGTGAAAAAGAGTTAAAATAAATAAAAATTATTTTAGTTTTCTTCGATCTTCTTGATTTGTATATTGAAAATTTTTGATAAGTTTTCAATTTATATTTTTAATTTACGAAAAAATTTCCCCTGAAGAAGTCACCCAATGCGGTGACGAAATATAGGGATAAATAAATATTTATAATTATTTTTTATAAATAAAAAAAGATCTTAAGCTCAATTTAAAATAAAATAATATTTTAAAATAAATAATTCATTGAAAAAAAATCAATATTGCTTGAATTTTAACTGAATTGAAAACATTTTTTTATTAAACTACAAACAGTAAACTGAATAATATTCTGAGTGTAGGAATATTTGGTTATATTTATTACACCAATATTAATAGTCTAATTGATTTAAATTTTCCCTTAGTTTAAAAACTTGCACCCTTTTGTTGTGAATTTTCTGCACATCTCTTTATTTTTTACTTCACACTTATAAATTGGAAAAAAACATATGCACGATTTCACACAGATGAATACTTTCAGACAAAAAAAAAATTGCCACAAATAACCCAGCACATATACCAATACCAAGAAAATCTTCATATTATATCCCCTGCAAGAAAACATCTCCTGCAGCAACAAAAATTTTCGTATTTTGAAAGTTAATTCCATCAGGAGCGACTGTTATCCAAAGTCAATATGAAAGTAGTGCTTCAGCAACCATATTCTGCAAGATTAATAGTCAATATCTTAATCAAGTGGCTTCAGATCAATTTTTAGTTAAGCCGAGTGAATACACGCAAACCTATTTGGACGGGAATTCGGGTCCCTATTATTCAGTCCCTATTATTTACTCCCCTTGGTGGGAGGATTTTGCTCGCCCTAACTTCCCAAATAAAAAAAAATAAAAATATTTTTCTACTGAATTTGAATTCGGGACCTACCACTAACCACCAAAATTCAGAATTCAATAAAAGAAAAAAATCAGCTGAATATCAAATTCGTGACATATTAAGTTATTTACTATCACGATAAATAGAAGAAATTGCCAAAATATCTTCTTGACAACATATCTTCTAAATGCTTGCAGGGTTGTGTTGTGTTTAACGTTTCATAAATAAATAAATAAATAAATTTCAAAGGGAAAATTGTTTTAAACACACGTGTGGCAATCTAAAGCAATTTTACTTAACTGTAGAAAAGAAAGAGTTATGTTTTCTTTCTAAAACAGAAGAAAATTTATAATTAAAAATATAAATAGTTGCAAACTAGCTAAACCTTACCTTAACTTAATTCGGGTTTTTTTTTGAATAATTTTCAAAGACATTTTTATTCTTTCTGTAAACATAGATTAAGGTCTAGTATTATAGTTAACACTTAAATTAAAGTGTTCTCATAAATAAAAAAAAACTTTTGATTACACTGTACAACACAAAAAAATAAAAGATAACAAAGTTCCGACAATGCACGTTTTTAGCAGATTTATGTAAAAAATTACGAGAAATATATTTGTCAACTCAATTTAAAGTAACAGCTGACTACTTTTGCGGGGTTTTTACTATTTTTGCAAACACCTCAAATTTTGCAAATAAAAAAAATACAATTTTTTGTGTCAATTTCAATTAAAAAAAACTACTGACGTGTAAGAAATTTCATATTCTATCGGAGAGTGCTTGTATAATTGTTAAAAGGTGATTGACACAATAAGTTGACTTTCGGCCTTAATTACATGTCCTAATTTGGGATATGAGTCGGTTGTGTCGAGTCTTTTTTTTAAATTACCGACTTCTTTTGTTATTCATGTTCTGTATAAATAAAACACGTATGACGGAGAATGAAATTCGAGAATTCTTCAAACAAGCACAATCTGATAATAATACTTTTGGCGATGAATGCGATTTCGATACTGACAATAGAGTTCCTAATTATGCATTGCCAAAAGATGATTCCATCATTGATAAAATGTGCATTTTAATGACGATTCATTGTGTATAGAGAAGGATAACCCTTGTAACGATCCCTCGTATAAGGAGAGACTTAGTATACAATACTTGAAAGAACGTTTTGCTTCGGTCCCAATACTGCAGCGTCTTTCTGTTGATGATCAAATGTGCGCTACAAAGATGAAAGGAAATCTTATCAGTCAATATATGCCGGTAAAACCTTACAAGTGGGGAACGAAGCTGTTTGTACTTAGTGATACTTCAGTTTATTCTTAAGCTTTCGAACTATATTGAGGCGCTGGCGATAAAAAAAAATTTTGCCAAATAGTTCTGACCCTGGTGCTGCATCCAATGTCGTAGTAAGATTGTCACAAAACATTCCAAACGATATCAATCATATCCTTTACTTCAACAATTTTTATACTTCAATGGGGTTGTTAGTATAAATGGGAAGTCGTGAGATTTTCAGTTTAGGTACAGTGCGATTAAATCAAATACCACACAAAAAACTATCAACCGATGTTGAGTTGCAATTTGAAAATGTCGAACGTGGGTACCATAAAGAGGACTTTGGAACAGTTAGTAGATGTAAGCAGCGTTTTGGGGTATGACACAAGAACAGTTCGACAACTGTCCACTTACGTTGGAACACAACAATTTGTGGGCTATCCTTACTATTCTAAAGCAAGTCGTTGGGACCGTTGTGAAGCAAAAGAAAATATAGACGTGAATTGTCAAGCAATTAAAAAAAAATACAACAAGAATATGGGTGGTGTGTATTTGGTTGAAGGACTGATTGGTCGATACCATATAAAAACAAGTAAAAAAGGGCTAAATTCGGCTGTACCGAATCTTTGAATACCCTCCACCAATATCCTAAAAAGATGTTCTCTTCTGTTTTTGATACAAATAATATAAAAAAACTTTAAAAGTAAAATTATGTAGGTGAAAAAATTTTTTGAGGTGAACAACTTTTTTAGATGTGAAAAGAACTTTTTTGGTGGAAAAAAAAATTTAGAGGTGAAAAAAAATGTTTAAGGTGAAAAATTTTTTGTGGTGAAAAACAATTTTAGTGGTGGAAAAATGTTTGAGATGAATACAAAATATTAACTGCTAAGCGACTGGTGAAAAAATATGGGAGAATATGTTATGTACCAGTCGCTACTATGAAATTGTACTAAATTTGTATAGGCA
This sequence comes from Eustalomyia histrio, assembly GCA_949748255.1. Classification (NCBI taxonomy): domain Eukaryota; kingdom Metazoa; phylum Arthropoda; class Insecta; order Diptera; family Anthomyiidae; genus Eustalomyia; species Eustalomyia histrio. Next base: position 231,898,050 of record OX456523.1, read on the forward strand.
ATTTAGAGGCACCTTTACATTTTCACTAGTTTTTTTAAACATGGACTGCACAAAAAACACATTTTAAAGTAAAATTTTTGTTTGTTTAGCTCTGCAGCTGAATATGCCTAATGGAGAGAATGCACTTTCTGATGCGCCACGTGTTAATAAATAGTTGCAACGAATGTTCTTTCTTCAAAAAATTGAAGTGTGTTTGTCTAATGGAGAGAATACAGCAAAGAAATTTATTTGTTAAAAAAGAACATGAGTTGTAACTATTTGTCAATAGATGGCCCACCAGAAGGTGCATTCTCTCCATTAGGCATATTTTACTGTAGAGCTAGTCTCCATTAGCCATATTGTGCTACAATATGCAGTAGAATATTATTGATTTTCAATTTTCTTTGTAACATAAATGAATATTTGCCATAAACTATAAAAATATATGTTTTATGTGCATATTATACCTTAATTTTTTAAATCAATATTCATTTAGATCTTTAAGAGCACAATATTGCACTTTATTCATCTGTATTTTTTTAATAAAAGAAAAAATTAACATAAATATACATTTGTCAATCCCTCAATTCTCAAAAATACAAATGGAATAAAAAAAATACTATTTTCCTCTATGAAAATTTCTTTTTTGACATAAAAATGTGAAACAAATGCTTTTATTACGTCAAACATTTGAAAAATTGACTTTAAAATTATGTAATAAGTCTACTAGCAACATCTGAATGCATTATAATTTTTAAGTATGTAGTTAATTTAATATTTTTGGTAAATGAAGTGATTGAAAGCCTAATCCAAGGCTATATCGCCATGGGGCAGGTTATAGTTTTAATGTGATTTTGCGCCACCTATTCAAAAGTAGCGGCACTAAACCAATTATGCATTTTGCTCTTTCTTTATATATAAATTTCTTTGGACCTAGCCATGTGCCAAAGACATTTATACATAAATATAGAGCTAAATACATAATTGCTTTAGTGTCTATACTTAGCAGTAGATGGCACTTAATTAAATAGATAATAATACCCTTCGCCATGCCTAGGTTGCATGGCCCTGGATTCGGCTTTCAATTGTCTTAGTAACCATAGATATGAGATTTAATACATATTTAAAATTCTAGTACATTAAGCTGTCACTAGCAGACTTATTTCAAAATACTAAAGTCAATTTTTGAAATGTTCGACGTGATAAAAGCATTTGTTTCACATTTTCTGTAAAAAAAAAAACTAATTTTAATCGATCAAAATGGTATTTTTTCGTTAAATTTGTATAATTTTGAAGTATTGAGGCATTGGAAAATCCATATTTATGTTAATTCTATCTTTAAAAAAAATAAATACACATACGAAAAATTTCAATACTGTGCTCTTGAACATCTAAATGAATATTGATTTAGAAAATTAAAGTATAATATACACATAAAACATATATTTTGCATAGCTTTTGGCAAACATTCTTTTATGTTACGAACGAAATAGAAAATCAATAATACCCTGTTGTATATTGTAGCAGAATATGCCTAACAGGGAGAATTTTTTTTCAAATGCGCCACCTATTGGGAAATAGTTTAACTAATGTTCTTTCTTTAACAAATTAATGTCTTTGATTTATGTAACATAACTTTTGTTATTTAGTTTTAGTAATGTTATTTACAGAGGTCTGCTCTGTTAGCGACTTTAACATTTTTACTTACTTAACAGAAAAAAAAAATAGATACAGAAAAATTGTACCAATTTGTATGGAAAATTTAGAGGTACCTTCACATTTTCACTCATAACTTTTGAACCGCTTGACCGATTTCGCTCATTTTAAATACCAAACTGCTCGGGAGGATGTTCAATAATCTGGGTAAAAATTGGCACCCCCGCTTGCGTCTTTGCGTCGTGATCGCCATTTCAACAAACAGACAGACAGACAGACGGACATCGCTAAATCGACTTAAAATTGCATAAGGATCACGAATATATATACTTTATGGGGTCTTAAACCTATATTTCGACATATTACAAACGGAATGACAAACTGATATATACCCTCACCATATATGGTGGAGGGTATAATGAAAATCAGAAAGTGGACAAGCAGAATATTTTATCATATTTTAGATAAAGCTATGCGTTTATACTGTCTTCATAATAGACTGAATAACTCCCTGGAAGTGGCAGAAACACTTTGCTTCATTCGTTCGACCCACCCTCCCAAACGTGGTCGTCCAACTTCTTCTACACCACCACCAAAGGCTAAAAAGGTGTACCGGCCTGTGGAAAATATCAGATACGATCAAAAAGTCCATTCGTGTGAATTTTCTGACCGCTCTGGCAAGAAAAGGTGCAATGTTCCCGGATGTAAATCGGAAACTTAAGCATTTTGCGATAAATGTAAGATTAATTTATGCAATTCAACAACAAATAAATGTTCTTTTAAACTTTCATAATAAAGAATAAATCAAAACTTACAACTTATTTTAATAAAATGATGTTGTTCCATATTTGAATCAATATTTACCTGTCTACTAGTTTGAAACGGTTATGCATAGGTCCGCCTCAAGGCGAAGTTGAAATTATTACCTGTAAAAGTTTAACGAAGCATCAAATCAAAAAAATTGCTTCAAATTCGTAAATTATTGGTCAAAAAATAAATATATATGCATAAGAGTGTTAAGATAATTATTTTTTTTTTTTTGAGGAAATTGAAAGTATTCCCCACACATTAAAAAGACATCTGAGTTGCTATAAGTACAGATGAAAATTTTTTCTTGGTTTTGTATAAAATGATTTAGCACAACATTTAATCTTGCATAAAATATGTAAAGTTATTAACACAAAAGTCACGGATATAATAAAACCAGTAAAGTTGTTATATACTTTCAATGCCAAGAGCATTAAAGAGAATTATAATGGGATGCACACTTTAGGCGACTTACACCATTTATCATAATTAGGTCGTCTGTTGACTAACGACATTAACAGTCATCACATTTAATTTTAATTAAGCAACAATTAATCGTTGACATTTTTAATGATGTTTAGAAAAAATAGTTTTGCATAAATTTTTATTGTTTTTAATGTCTTTCTATTTAATTTTGCTTTTTGATAGTAAATTCCTTGTTTTTATTTTCCCCAGGTAAAAATAAAAATATATACAAATGTATTCTCGCATATTGTTTAATGTATATGAATCATATATGAGAGTATGTGACACTAATGGACGCATATATTTATCCATTTTTGGGAATATATGGAATCTTACATGTTATTACATGTCATAAATTGTCCTACACTCACAATATTATTTCGTTAAAAATAACTTAAAATACATATTAAATTAATCGAAAATACAATCAACCCATTTTGTTGTTTATTTTCAATCATTGTTTAATAATCGACAAAAGTAAAAACAATAGAAAGTCGTTTAAAACAACCATTAAATTTTTACTGACAAAAAGTTAGAAAAAACTACTTTTGTGGTTTGAAAGTTTTTTTTTATTTGTGTGTAATTACAAAACAGAACACAACACATGCAGGTGTATATTGGCTTTGTGTGTATGTATATATATTTGAATAATTGCTTGTAATTTTTATTGAAATAATTTTGTATATATACAAACTATTTTGGTAAAAAAACAAAATGGAATTATATGAATTTATATTTTTTGAAACAGAAAACATAAAATTTAACATTTAACTGAAAATATCAACTCCTACTGAATGTCTGTAAATTTTTATAGTTTGTTTTTTGAATGAAAATATATTTCTATGAATTTCAATTGATTCTTCATTTAAAAACAAACTTTACGTATTACTTTTTAAATAAACTGCAGTCGGTAACGAAAAATATATTGTGAGTGTATTAATGATCATATGTTATTTCATTTTTTATTTATTTGTTATTTTGATTTATTTACTTTTGAATTGTTTGATTCAAACTTCAAAATTACAATGTCAAAATACTTATATTTATTTTATTTGTAATTTAACACTTGTAGTTTTGTAAAAATGCAAATTAAATGTACTTAAAAAATTGTGAATTGAACGACTAAAGTAAAATTATTTCCCATTTTTGAATTCTTTTTATCTTAGTGGTCTACTTTTGTGGTTTTTAAGGGCTGTGCCCATAAGGTTAAAATATTCAACAAAAAAATTTCAGAAGTACATTTAGATTGCCTTTTGACAGGACTACAAATAATAACTTACAATTTTATTTTATTTTATTTTATTTTACAGCTATGGGATGAATTTTTCGTCTGTTCATCTAAGAAAAACTAGTTGTCTTTTTACCAAGATTTTTCGTTGAATATTTTAACCCCTTACCACCCACTTATGTGGGAAATTTATTATTATCTCTTTTAAAAAATATTAAAAGTAGACTACTATGAGGAAATTTTCCCTAAAAATGGGATAAAAAGGTTTAAAATATTCAAGGATTTTACTTTAGGTGTTCAAACAACAAATAATTTTTACATCTACATTGTAAAATTTTGTCTTTGGCAATCACAAGTGAAATTTACAGAATATTTGAACCTATAGTACTCCATATTAAAGTAACTTTTTTCGTACTTCTTGAAAAAAGGTAAAGGTTACAGCATTTTACAATGGGAATATTTCATAAAATTTCATTGTGAGTATCCAAAGACTGAATTTATCTCAGATGAATTGTTAAAGTATTGTTTAACAAATGGATATTATAAACTGTCATAAAATATGACTGCACACATTTCCAAACCCATAGGCTATTTTTATATGACAAATATACCATCATATATCATCTTTTATGATCATAAATCTACATATTATCACAATTTTCGTTAATATTCATATATGAAACCATATACACATATATGCTCATATATTATTCTAGTATGCTTATATTATTCTAGTATGCTTATATATACAGACATACATATACTCTCAAATTTTTGGATCCGATGGTATGCATGGACTATGCATGGACGTATGTATATGATCGTGTATACCCATGTATGATTATATACCGATCTATGTAGGATCAAGTATATTTATATATATTGTATTTCGTTTTTATACCCTTCACCACAGGTGGATGGGTATATATAAGTTTGTCATTCCGTTTGTAATTTCTACAATATTGATCTTAGACCCTATAAAGTATATATATATACTGGGTCCTTATGAAGAGCGAAGTTAATTTAACGATGTCCGTCTGTCCGTCTGTGTGTTGAAATGGGTTTTCCGAACACCCCAGACATGATAAGGACTGGATTGTTATATATTTCTGTTACATGTGATCCATTTCTGTTTGCTATTGAAAATCAGCCAGATCGGTTGATAAATGGCTGATATATTAGCAAAAAAACCAGGACTACCTCTAATTTTTTTTTCGTAAAATCCCTTTTTTTTATATATATGTTGAATATTACGCATAACAAACACATCAATTTGTTGAAATTCTTTTCTTTCACCTCTTCACCTTTTATACACAAACAGCAAACACATACACAGATTTGTCATTTAAATAAAAACCAAACAAATTCCTATTGAACAAAAACTGTTTATTTAATTCTATTCACGATGATTCCATAAGACCTTAATAGCTCAGTTGTCTAAACGCTATGTCACAAATACTTTTTTTCCTCTAAGACGCGGGTTCGATTCCTACACAAGTCACAATTCAATATTTTTTTGTACATTTTTTTTTATTTTCTTAAGACTTTTTTTTGTTTATTTTTTGTTTTTTTTTTAACATATAATAATTAATTTAAATAAAATTTTATATTAATAATTAAATAATCCATAAATAGGCTAAAAACATCAAAATTTTTATAAAAACCCTCTGATACAAACAAAATACAAACGGTTTTATTTCTATTTTTTGCTCCGATTTAAAAAAATGTATAAAAAGATTGTTAAACCATTTTATTTCTCATATATTATTTTATTTCTCATATATTTTTTTAGAGCTGTAATATGACCTACGGATACGTCTTATATAGCAAAAGATCGAAAATTTTTAATATAACATATTTGCTAAAAAACTCGGAAATATCGGTTCAGATACCAAAAATTTATGCCCAAATACCTATTTTCTAGAACCATAAATCTTCCCGAGTCCAAGTTTATCACCAAACTAAATGGTTAATTTCCTCTTAAAGGCGCCCGTATATAAATCTGTCCATTCCATATATGTCCATATATAAACTTCAGTTTTTTCCCAACCATGGTGAATGGTATATAAGATTCGGCATAGCCGAATTTAGCCGCTCTTACTTGTTTTATATGGAAATGTATGATTTTGTGGAACTTTAATATGAATTTTTACACTTCTCTCTTAATAGGCAATCTTAATTCATTTAAAAATATTGCAAAAATTGTATATTTGTAAAAATAGAATAGATTATATAAAGTCGCCGGATAATATGCCGTCATTTTGCTTTTCAAACAACAGCAATTGTCGCTATCGACCCAGTTGTGATCAATCTCTTACAATGACTCGTTTAAGGCAGTGTTGTACATCTGTCTTTGAAGATGCCTTGGTAAAATATGGGTTAATTGTATAAATAGGAATTCAAAGAGATTTTTAATAACTTAAGTACTTTTTATTTTAAAATACATTTTAATGTCGACATTTTTTTTGTTGTGGTTTTTATTTAAAATCCGATGTCAAAGAAACTTTTTGATTTCAGCTGCTCGGTTTTATTTACTTTGTCATACTTTAACAACATTATTGTGCAACATTAAAATCTTTTCTTTTTATTATAATATAAACTTCAATTTATTTTTTTCTTAAAGTAAATATTTTTGTTGCATATGACAAGTCTAAGATTAATGTCAAAATAAAAACTGTGAATGATAGTCATCATATAAACAAAAAAAAAAAAACTGTCATGCCATCTGTCTTGTACATGTATATGCTGTAACTTCATGGTAAAGATGTCTTCATAGAGTTTTATTTCATTTCCACTTAAAGTAAGACAAAAAACAATCACTTCAGTTAAAATAAAAACATATTTTTTCGATTAACCCTTTCAGTGCCATTAGGGCAATATTGCATTTTTTGAAATTTTTAAAAATTTTGTTTTTATATTGTATGTACAGGTTGGTTGAAAAGTTCCTGCGCTCGAAATGAAAGAATACTGTTTTTGTTACGAAATATATATTTTTATTCAATATAATCTCCTAAAAGCTCAATACACTTGTTCCAATGATCTTCCAATAATTTTATCCCATCCTTATAATGGTTTTCCGGAAGCTCTGCAAAATAACCGTCTACGGCTGCTATAGCCTCTTCATTCGACGAAAAATGCTTTCCACGAAGCAATTGTTTGAGATTTCTGAAGAGATAGTAGTCACTGGGAGCCAAATCTTGTGAATACGGTGGATGTTCAAGCAATTCGTACTTTAATTCTTTGAATTTAGCCATCGTCAAAACACTTTTGTGAGCAGGTGCATTGTCTTGATGAAAAATGATTTTTTTCTTTTTTAAACCAGGTCTTTTTTCACGAATTTTTTCATCCAGCTGATGCAAAAGGCTGCAATAATATTAAGAGTTGATTGTTTTACCTTTCTGAAGATAATCAATCAACAAAATTCCTTTTGCATCCCAAAAAACTGATGCCATAATCTTCTTTGCTGATCGTTGTGACTTCACCTGCTTTCGAGCTGAACAACCAGCTTCAGTCCACTGTAAACGTTCTTGTTTCAATTTAGGATCATGGTGGTAGATCCAAGTCTCATCCGTAGTTATAAAACGACGCAAGAAGTCGGTTTTATTCGGCTTAAAACGCTTCAAATTACGCTGAGAAATTTGTTTTCGATCCAGTTTTTGTTGAATTGTTAATGTGTGCGGCACTAACTTTCAAACAGTTTTTTCATACGTAATTCTTCATGTAAAATATGGAGTACTCGTTCGTCTTCACTAACCATATTATTTACCTGCTGAATGATTTTTGCTGTGGTTGCAGTTTTTGGTCGTCCTTCGCGTGGATTGTCTTTAAGGCTGGTACGACCACGTTTAAATTCACCAGCCCAAAATTCAACGGTGCGTTTTGAATGTGAGGACTTCTTATACACTTTTAACAATTGTTCATAAATTTCCTTTGCTTTTAAACCCTTCAAAACAAAGAATCTAATGACTGCACGATATTCAATTTTTTCCATATTAAAAAAAATCAATGACACGTCAACTTCAAATGGCTTGTAAACAAGGATAGAATTGACAGAATGACTTGCAACTTTGCATGTGTTCTCAGGACAGTTATACCAACTTGAGAAAAAAAAGTTTGGAGCTAGCAGTGCCATCTCTTGGTGAACTTTTCAACCAACCTGTAATTTACTTAACTAAGTTACTTTATTCAGATAAAAAACTTTGCCAAATTTTGTCATAAACAAGAAATCATTGCATATCTTTTGTCATTTTTCAAATGTTTAACATGCCAATCTTGTGCAACTTCTTCATTCTTTTTAAGCTAGTCTTAATTAAAAAATTTTTGGATTAATTTCAGTATTAGAAAGAAACCGAAATAGCTGAAATCAAAATACCCTTAAAATATTCTCACTGAAATACCCTCAAAGCCAATACTTATAACCAAAATATTTCGATTGTAATCCCTGTTTATACACCCTTTACTCTTAAGTAAATATGTTAAAAGAATTTAATTACATAAGCTGCAACAAATATCAATTTAATTTATCTTTGGCTCCAAGAGCACAAACTCTTATCTTAATTATTTTAGCAAACATATTGATGTTCTTATATACATGTATATTACATACGGTCGTCTAAGAAAAAGAGATTTTAATAAAATCACTAATGCATATAAGAGGCTTTCCATATCAACTGCCTAGAAAATTACAGTATTTATTGTCTTATTTAATATGAATCAATTTTTAATTTTACTTCCAAAAAATATTTTAGATGTATATTAAATTACAAGGACTTACGCCATTTGGCATAAAAAAAGTTAATATTTGTTGATGATTTGTTAAATAATAACTGCACTCACAACATTATTTCGTTAAAAATAATCTAAAATAAATTTTAAATTAATCGAAAATACAATCAAAAAGAGGACAACTGATTTTTCATTTTATTCAGCCCATTTTGTTGTTTATTTTCAAGCATTGTTTAATAATCGACAAAAGTAGTAACAGCAATCCGAAAGTCGTTTAAAACAACCATAAATTTTTAACTGACAAAACGTTAAAAAAAAAGATTTTTGTGGTTTGTTTATTTGTATGTAATTTTTTTTTATTTGTATGTAATTTTACAAAAAACATCACACAAAGATGTATATATTTTCATTTTCAATGTGTGTATTTATATCAATGTGTGTATCTATATTATGTGTGTATCTACAGGTTGGTTGAAAAGTTCCTGCGCTCACCAAGAGATGAGACTGCTCCAAACTTTTTTTTCTCAAGTTGGTATAACTGTCCTGAGAACACATGCAAAGTTGCAAGTCGTTCTGTCAATTCTTTCTTTGTTTACAAGCCATTTGAAGTTGACGTGTCATTGATTTTTTTTAATATGGAAAAAATTGAATATCGTGCAGTTATTAGATTCTTTGTTTTTAAGAGTTTAAAAGCAAAGGAAATTTATGAACAATTGTAAGAAGTGTATAAGGAGTACTCACCTTCAAAACGCACCGTTGAATTTTGGGCTGTTGAATTTAAACGTACGTACCAGCCTTGAAGACGATCCACGCGAAGGACGACCAAAAACTGCAACTACAGCAGAAATCATTGAGCAGGTACATAATATGGTTAGTGAAGATCCAAGTTTGACTAAGCGTGAAATTGCTAATGCCATAGGCATCTCAGACGAACGAGTATTCCATATTTTAAATGAAGAATTACGTATGAAAAAACTGTTTGGAAAGTTAGTGCCGCACACATTAACAATTCAACAAAAACTGTATCGAAAACAAATTTCTCAGCGTAATTTGGAGCATTTTAAGCCGAATAAAACCGACTTCTTGCGTCGTTTTATAACTATGGATGAGACTTGGATCTACCACCATGATCCTTAATTGAAACAAGAACGTTTACAGTGGACTGAAGCTGTTTGTTCAGCTCCAAAGCAGGTGAAGTCACAACGATCAGCAAAGAAGGTTATGGCATCAGTTTTTTGGGATGCAAAAGGAATTTTGTTGATTGATTATCTTCAGAAAGGTTAAACAATCAACTCTGAATATTATTGCCGAATGAAGAGGCCATAGCAGCCGTAGACGGTTATTTTGAAAACCATAATAAGGATGGGATAAAAATATTGGAAGATCATTGGAACAAGTGTATTGGGCATCTAGGAGATTATATTGAATAAAAAAATATATTTCGTAACAAAAACAGTATTCTTTCATTTCGAGCGCAGGAACTTTTCAACCAACCTGTATATTATTTAAATAATTTCTTGCAATTTTTATTGAAATAATTTTGTATATAAACAAACTATTTTGGTAAAAAAAATAAAAAGGAATTATATGAATTTCTATTTTTAAAAACAGAAAACATAAAATTTTACATTTAACAGAAAATATCAACTCCTTCTGTATGTCTGTAAATTTTTTTAGTTGATTTTATGATGACTGATTCAAATAGTTAAAAAATATATTTCTATGAATTTCAATTGAATCTACGTATTACTTTTTAAATTAACTACAGTCGGTAATGGAAAATATATTGTTAGTGTTATAATTTTAATCTTCGGCAATTTTTACTTTTCTATGCTGTGGCGGTTTTTGGAATTTAATGTGGCGGATCCCCCATGGTGGAATTTTTTTTTAATGTGAGTGAATTCACAATTATGCAGCAAATCAATATTACCTTAGTGACCCTTTTTGACTCTTCCCGCAGGAATTTCCGAAAATCCCGCCTGAGGTCTACGTAAGAGGAAAAGCCCTTGTAACAAATTTCAGTTTTCTAATTCTGGCGACTTTGGGAGGCCGTGGAGGGGAAGATTTTTCCCTTTTTTGCACCTTCTCGCAGGATTTTAATTAAATACTGTCTTAGATGATGTCTATGCGGGAGGTGGATTTCTTGATACTAAATTTTATATTGCTAGCTTCCGGGATTTGAGCAGGTCCCTTCCCATAGCCCTTCCCGTAGTGTGTTATCTGTGTGGCGCTTTTTTGCCCCTTCCCGTAGGAACTTTCAAAATCCCGCCTTAGGGAATGTCTACGCCGGAACAGGAAACCATGTACCAAATTTTTACTTCCTAACTCTGGTGGTTTTGCTAGGCCGTCAGGGGCAAATGTTCCCCTTTTTGTATCTCTCCGTAGGATTTTACAAAACTCCCGTCTTAGTTGATGTCGGAGGTGAAACCTTCAAACCAATTTTGAATTTGCTAGCTCCAGAGGTTTGAGCAGGCCGCCAAGGGTAGACCTTTCTCCTTTTTAACCCTTCTCGTAGGAGTTTTCAAAAAACCCTACTGAGTTGATGTCGAAGCCGGAGGAGGAACCTTGATAACAAATTTCAAATTTGCTAGCTCCTGAGGTTTAGGCAGGACGTTAAGGCGGAGAATTTTCTCTTTTTCGCCTCTCCCCGTAGGCTTTTCAAAAATCCCGTCTAGGAGGAGCCTTTACACCAAATTTCAACTTCTTAGCTCTAGCGGTTTGAGCAGACCGTTGAAGGCGAAACGTATTGCCCCCTGGCAAAAATTTCCAAATATACCTTATCAGTGATTCCAGGGACCATATATTTTATATTTCAAGGGTTTGAGACATGCGTCTAAGGGAGGTTTTCTCCCTATTTGCTCCTCCCATCTTAGCGGACGTCTACGCTGGAAAGAGCACCTAACTACCAAGTTTCAGATTCCTAGCTCCAGCGGTTAGGGCTGGATGATGTTTAGTCAGTCAGTAACTTTATTCCTTTATACATAGAAATGCAAAAATATGGAACAATTTAGTTTGATATTCTAAAAAGTTTCAAAATGTTTCAGCGTATTACTGAACTTTGTTTTGGAAAAAAATGTTCATTAAATATTGTGAATCCGAAATATTCAACAAAAGAGTTGGCAACCCTGTAGCTTAAACATCAAAATTTCTTAACTTCTGCTATAAGTGAATTTTATTTTATTAAAAACTCGTTAAACCCTTGTTTATAAACATAAACATTTTATAACTTTATAAAACAAAGTGCAAAGAACAAGATTATATTAAAGAATGCCTGGCAAAGCTCGTCGCAGTTTAAAGAAAACAATTGTTATTAATTGTGGTCAATGTAGAATGGAGGTAAAGGAAAATGAAAATAGTATTGAGTGTGACAAGTGCGCCAAAACATTTCATGTAAAATGTACTAGCCTAAATAAACAACAATTTACATATTTGGTAGACAATGAGAGTGAAGAATTTTTTTGCAGCATCTGTAATGAAAGCAGTGGAAGTGTTAAAGAAGAATTGAGTGAAATAAAACAACAATTAAAAAAACTCGATCAGCTGTCTGAGCTAAAAGAAACCATTATATTTATGTCTAAACAATATGATGACATTCTACGAGGGGTGTCTGAAAATAAAAAGAAAATTAATGCAGTACAAAAAGAAAATCGTATTTTGAAAACTGAAGTTAAAATGTTAAAGGAATCTGTTAAAATTTTAAATGATGAACGTGTGAAGAACAATTGTTTAATTAGAGGAGTAAATGTCAAAGATAATGCTACAGCAGTTGATACACTGAATGATATTTCCAAAGATGTTGGAGTAACTTTAAACGAAGATGATGTTGAGGATGCATATATTATTAAAAATAGAAATCCTTTAAACAAAAAACACACTCTCGTTGTAAAATTTGAATCTAAAAAATCTAAAGATAAGCTCATGTCAGCAAAATCCAAATTAAAAGATAATGATGTTACAAAAGATGTTTATATTAATGATTATCTGAGTAAACAAACTCTAAACGTTTTAAAATATGCTAAATCCTTAAAAAATGTGGATTATCTATCAATTTACACCTATAATGGGAAAGTATATGTGAAGAAAAGCGCAATATCTAAGCCAAAATTGATAAGAAGTGAGGAGGAAGTTGATGATTTACTATTAGAGGCCACAACAAATCAAAAGAACCGTAGATCAAATCTTCAAGCTGCTGTTATAAGGGAAGAAACTGATGAGGATGATAACTGTTCTCCTTTTATGTCACCAGCTAAATAGATTAAGTATAAAACCATTTTCTTTTTATTTTTGAAAAACATTAAAGATTAATATTATCTCTTTCTTTTAAATGAATAATAAACATTTTTTAAATTTTAATACTTTTAAATCTTATTATGAAACGTTTAACTTTCCTTTATTAAATATTATTTCTGTTAACATGCGAAGCATTTCCTCTATTGAAAAATTTAACAAGTTTAAGATTATGATTTCAAAACTTCCAAAACTACCAAGCGTTATAGCTGTTCAGGAGACATGGTTCTCTTTAGATTTGGCTAAAATTTATAACATTTTTGGATATAACGTGGTACATTGCTGTAGATCAGATGGATATGGAGGAACGTCAATTTTCATACACAACAGTGTAGAATATATGGTCGAAACATGCGAAAGCAAGGATTTTATTGAAAGAATAACAATATCGTTAGAAAGTCACAAGATTAATGGTAAATCGTTAAAATTTACGTCGTTTTATAGATCGCAAAAGTGTTGTTTTAGTAAACTTTCAAGTTTTCTTGAAAATTTATTAACCAGTTGTGGTCGACATCCCAGCATAATTGTTTGTGATTCAAATATTGATTTTTTACTAAACCCATTATCACTTGAATTGAGGGATATATTATTAAGCTTAAACTACAAAAACTGCCATACGTTGATAACGCGCCCTGAATCTAATACATGCATTGATAATGTGTATAGTAACATAACAGAAGATATTTTTATAGATACAATTGCATGTAGTTTAACTGATCACAATTTAGTATCATGTAGAATTTAAACTCCTGCTAATAATTCTGAATATGTTGAAACAATAAGGCAAGTTTGTGATTATGATTTAGCAAGGCAGAATCTTGAAAATCTTTTGCAATCTTATCAAGAAACTGGTAATCCATCAGAAGATTCTTCTCGAATAATAGCATGTATCTCGAATGCAACTATAAGTTCTACTATAGAGAAGAGTGAAATAAAATTAATAAAAAATGAAATGACTCCTTGGTTGAATAAAAATCTACTAAAGCTAATACATCATAAAAAGCAGTTATTAAAGATGCGAAGAAGAGGCAGATGTGATGTCGAAAGTAGGTTGAAAAGACTGAGTAATGTTATTAGGAAGGCTTGCAGAGAATGTATGAATAGCTATTATTTTAATAATTTGAGTCAAATTCAACAGAAACCAAAAAAATGTTGGAAGTTTTTAAACGAAAACCTTGGTCGAAAAAGAAAAAGTGAAATAAATATTAAGGATGATAATGGGTATCTGATTGCAAAAGATAGAAAAAGTGACGTTTTTAACCAATATTTTCTTCAAATTCCAAGAACCTTGAAGCAACAAATTGGGTACTTACCTGGGGACCATTGCAATAGCCTGCGAACACTAAATCAATGCCGATATAGTTTTAATTTTACCCATACATCTGAACTAGAAATCTCGGAAATTATTTCGAAATTGGATCTTACCAAGAGTTGTGGATACGACAATATTTCACCAAAAATGGTGTTTCAATGCAAGGATATAATTTCTCCTTATTTTTCAAGAATTTACAATAGTATGATTGATACCTCAGTGTACCCTGATAGTTTGAAAATAGCTAAAATTGTTCCGATACCTAAAGAAAATAATGCTACACTGGTAGAAAAGTTTAGACCAATAGCACTGCTGCCTTTAATTGATAAAGTTTTTGAAAAAATTCTTTACAAACAACTATCATGTTATTTAAATGAACACAATTTGCTATATGGATGTCAATACGGATTCAAAAAAGGATGTGGAACAGAAGAAGCTGTAGTTAATGTAATAAATAACATATGTCAAGGGATAGATAATGGTTTTAGTGGCGTGGCAGGTATCTTTTATGATTTTTCCAAGGCGTTTGATCTTGTAGATCATGATATTATGATTGAGAAACTGCGGTATTATGGTGTTGAAAGAAGAGCGTTATACTTATTAAAAAGTTATTTAACAAACCGAAAACAATATGTTGAAGTGAATTGTTACAAGAGTTATATGGGTAATGTTGAATATGGAGTTCCCCAAGGAAGTGTGTTGGGTCCATTACTTTTTACCTTGTATCTGAATGACATACAAAATCTGCGACTTTTTGGTAAATTAATCATGTTTGCTGATGACCTTAGTGTTTTTTATCCCTATAAACATGAAATTGCATTAAAAGCACATATGGAATATGATGCAGCAATGATTACTGAGTATGCGAGAATAAATAAATTGATATTAAATGCTGAAAAAACTAAACTAATTAGATTTCGGCCATACATGGTGCATAATCAAAATTTTAGCATTTTTGTCGATGGAAAAGAAATTTGTGAAACACTTTCAACAAAATATCTCGGTGTAATATTACAAAGTAATCTTTCTTGGGAAATGCACATCCAACAATTGAAATCTAAAATTGTATCTGCTACTGGTTTGCTTTATAAATTTAAAAATAAATTTACTACGGAAACAAAAATGATAATTTATCAAGCGTTGATTCACAGCTACTTAAATTATTTGCATATTATATATGCTTACAAGAAAAGTAATCAGTTTAAATCACTTCAAAGAGCTCAAAATAAGGCGCTAAAAACAGTTTTTAATCTACCGATAACTTTTTCAACTTTAAATTTATATAGAGATGTATCCAAAACAGTTCTTCCTGTATATGGGTTATACAAAATGGAACTTCTACTATATGTTTTTAAATCACTCAACGGTGTTGGTTACCATACTATTTCGTTCTCAAGAAATCAAACTGCGTTCAATACAAGAAATGCTATGTATCTAAGAGTAGCAAGATGTCGATTGGAAACAACGAATCAAAGAGTAGAGCACGTAGGTAGTTTGGAATATAATCATCTTCCAGATATATTAAAAAACATTGAAAGAATTTCAATTTTTAAAAGGAATATCAAAGAATATTTATTAGAAAATATTGAAATGCTTCTATTGTAAAAATTATCTCTTTTTAAATAAATTTTATAACTTTTGTATATAGATATTATTTACTTTTTTTTTATTTTTATACAATTTGTATTATTTTTGTTAAGTTTAAAACAATAATTTTGTAAATTTTGCCAACTCGCCTCAATAATGTCCAAGCGACGCGAGGCACTATCTATTGTAATAAAAATAAATAAATAAAAAAAAAATAAAAAAAAAAAAAAAAAAAAAAAAAGTTCAAATATTTGTAATGAAAGCCCAGAAGGACACAAATTACTCTTTTCTTTATTTTCCAAATTTCAGCTAAATCCGTGGGTAATACCGGGGATACCTTCCTTGTTAGTTTATGATTTATTTACATACGGGGACCCGATTTACTCCCGTGTATGTCATATAAAATAATTTGAAAAACATATTTTTAATCAGGAAGCTTAAACTTTTTGATTTCAACTGTTTTTACTACGGGGAGGAGTTTA
Organism: Eustalomyia histrio; assembly: GCA_949748255.1. Classification (NCBI taxonomy): domain Eukaryota; kingdom Metazoa; phylum Arthropoda; class Insecta; order Diptera; family Anthomyiidae; genus Eustalomyia; species Eustalomyia histrio. Next base: position 231,914,578 of record OX456523.1, read on the forward strand.
ATGTAGACCAGTGTAATATGAACTTATCCAAAAAAAATACTTTGAATTTTTATAAAAAATAACATTCTATATTTATTAAATAATAAGATCATTGTCTAAAAACCCAGAAAACAGACTCGTGCTGACAACCGAATTTGTTGACAATCGAATGGCTCAATTGCAGCAACCGAATTATTTGGTTGTGACAACCAATTTGTTATTGAGGCAACCGAAATACTGTTGTCACAAGAAAATTATTTATGTCTTAATTGGTTTTCAATTGTCACAACCGAAAAATTCAGTTACCACAACAGAACCATTCAATTGGCTAGTCAGCACCAATCTGTTTTTTATGTGAACGAAGTGACAAAACTTTTATTTGTGATATCTGTTATAAATTCCAAAGATGTTCCAAATTGACAAGTTTAGAGAAAAAAAAATAATACACAGAGGAAACAGATTCAACAATAACAATAACAACAATAAAATGTATCGGTGGCTCCAACCATTCGGTTGGCAAGCAATTCGGTTGTGACAATGAATCTGTTTTCTCTGTGTACATTTTAAAATTTGATTTAAGAACTTCAAACCATTTGCATTATAAATTTTATGGGATTTTCTATATTTTACTAAAGCACATTTTACGCAATAATCAAACCTAGTGTTTGGTTTTAAAAACAAGTTAACGCAAGTACTTTTCAAAAATTGCTTGTTTTTGGTTATAGTGTAAATGTAGTATAAAATCAATCTAAAATCATTAGCGTATGAGTGATATTTTATTATATTTAAATATCACTCATACGTCATGTAGACATATTATGTTAAACAAATTTACATATTCACACATGTGGAAAGTTGAAAATTATTTTTGCTTATGGATATCCCCCACACAACAAATTGTTGAAATATTATACCCAAAAATATTTGTTAGTATCGTTTTTCAAATCAATCTGCTCAAGAATTTGGTTCCACTAGCGCATGAAATTGTAATTTAAGCTGTAGCTGATCAGAAACTGTTTCCTGAACAAGTTTCACAACTAATTCTTGAAAAACCGATCCTAATTTGTATGAAAAAAGTTAAAATGGTTTTGCAGAATATTTTGCTGGGTTACATAAGATAAAATGCCATTACTATTTGGTTATTTATACAATACATTAAATTTTTTCTTGGATTTATTTATTAAAACATTTTTTTGCCGAAAGTGAATTATTAATTTTTTTGAGCACCATATAAGTGACTTTTCTACGAGTATATCCTTATTGTTCTAAAACATTACATATACGATATGTTAGCGCGGTGATGAATCAAGTCATGTGTTTAAAAAATTTGCAATTATAAAAAAAGTATATTTACAACAGTATCGGAAAAAAACTGAAAATACAGCTCCTTGTAGGATTCTTCAAAAAAAAACTGGACTTTAATCTTTCATCAGCGTAGAAACGACATGTTGAAAGTTTGATTTTTTTTTTGAGTTTGATAACCCACACAAGTTTTTGTTATAGATGAAAAAACTTTGAAAAAGATTTTGCGTTGCTCAAGGAATGTTTAAATATGTTCTTTTTCGTATATATGAGGTATTCTTTATCAGCTGGACCAACCTTCTATCCGAAATTGGTGTAGGTTTAATTTATATATTTAAAAATATAGTAACGTGTAGGTCGAATTTTTTTAACTTATCGAATTCTTTTGAATTTTTTAACTTCCGGATATTTGGGATTGGTAAATAAGAATGTAAATTTCAATTTTAGAAAGTCCAAATGCTTTAAAATAGCGTTTTTTATTTCAGTGGATTCGCCATTTCGAATTTTAAAAATAACAGATTCATTGTGAAGAGTTTAAAGTGAATTCAGTAACACAGATAAAATTATTGGCAAAAAAAAAATTTAATTAATTTCTTTAAATTTACATAAACAACATAGTCTATGTAGTGTTTGTATGCATCAGAATGTATACACATCAGTGTTGCCAGATAAGGGGATTTGGCTTTAGATTTGACAATTTATTAATAAAAAAAAAATTTAATTTGGATGGATCTTCCAGATTGATAATCGAAGGCTATTTCTGATAAATTATAATGACGTATGGGTTTTAATGCAGAACTTGATAATTCATTTTATTTCATATTATTAATTTTATGAATCAATTTTGACTCTATTGAATAATCTTTTTTTTTTTGTGATTCTGTTTGGCAACGATTTTTGGTTATTTGTTTTATTAAAATTTAATCAATTCGATGTATTCTATGAAAAGGAATCAACAAAAATCAAATTGATCCTCTGAATCTGATATTAATTTAATAAAGTAGAAAATTATTCAAACAAAGAACAAAATTTTGCAAATCGATACGTTAAAAATTGAATCAAATTTAAAAATTAAATCAAGGAATAATGTTTTCAAAGGTCAATTTTAAAACTTAAAAAAATTGATTATTTAACAATTTGTTAAGGATTTTTTTTGAAGGATACGCATGATTAAGTTGGTACCATAATAGTTTTTGTGGTGCTATTGGAACCTCAAAAGTACTATGGTACTATAAACTATTTGGTACAAAGTATTTAGAAATGTTCATGCGTTGATGAACTTACACACAAACATATATATATTTGATAAAAAAAAAATATACTGAAAATTTGATTAATATTTCAATTGATTTGAATATGGAACTTCAATCAAAAATTTGACTAAAATTTTAATTGATTTGAATATGGAATTTTAATCAAAAATTTGAATAAAATTTTAATTGATTTTTGGTTAGAACTTTAATTAAGGTTTTAATTAAAACTTTAATTGAAGATGTTGAAGATTTTTGATTAAAAATTAAATTGATATGATTAAAAAAATAATTTCTTTTATAAATTATTTTATTGTAAAGAAACATGAAAATTTTTATTAGTAAATTATAGAGAATAAAAATTGATAAGTTCCACAGAGCCAGCAGGATAAAATACTTAGTATTCATTTACAAAATAACAGATCAACAATTCATAAAACTCCATAATTGAAAAGTTTCAATTAATTAAAAAACAATTAATTTATATAACAATATCTTTTGCTGGTCCAAATTCAATTAAATTATTAATTGTATTAATAAACATTTTTTGAAACTCGATTTTAGTTTTTTCTGTGTACCTTAAAAAATATATACGCCATATTAAATTACCAAAAATTACGCCACTCGTTATTCAAAAGTAATAAATGCTTTGTTAAATTATAACGGATGATGTTAACATTAATCAATTTTGAAGAGAAGGGTTTTTCGGTTCTTTGAATACTTTGTTAACCGTATCGCCGACCGATTGATTCCGCCATACTGAATTGAAAAGAGACGCCACTCGCCTCTGAAATGTAAATAATTACACGGTGTTACAAAAAAGAATGAAGTCGAAATCCCTGGGATATAATATTACTTTTCTGGTAGGTATTGTCGAGTAGAACAAGAATCTGTATTTGGAATTTTCCAGGCACGTCAGAATTTTGAGATACGGGTAAAAATCCGGTTTTTCGGACCTCTATGCACTTAATAACGGGTAACTCAGTTGGTTCTCAACCGATTTTAATTTTATAAACGGATTTGGATAGAAGATACTTATACCTTTAAAATGATATATATGATTATATGGTTTGATCCAAAAATATGTGTGTATTTCTGCACCAAAGTCATTTTTTTACCACTTTTTTCGACATTTTTTAACTTTGGCGATATTTTTACGCACTTTTTTATATGGTAACCGTAAATCTTTATAATTTATATTAGTAGCATATTTAGTTAGGAGTAAAATGCAATTTACGGTTTTAAAATCCGTTAAAAAATGACTAAGTTATTAAATATTGTATCAAACCAAAATTCTTGCAAAATACAAATTTCTTAATATGATATTCCTACGCATTATTTTATACAGAAATTTTACTGAGTAAAATTCAACTTTGTTTTAAAAAATCCGTTAGAAATTAAGAGAGTTATTAATTTTGTTTTTAAACCTAAATTTTTGCATAATTGCTTGCACATTATTTTTCTAGTTTTTTTTTTGCTCTCTGTCTAGTGATGTTTTGCTAGAAGTTAGCAGGTAAAATTTTGTAAATGCAATGTGGAGCAAATTGGGACAACAGAGTTTGCCAAACTTTGTTTGCTTGGAGTCAGATTGTTATTTGTACAGAACTTTACAATCCGAAAACTGAAAATGTTAAATCTGCGATAATTTTCCAGTTATGAGCGGTATAGTTGATATTTCTAAGTATTTTTGTCATCACTTCGTAGGTTTCTTTAGTGTTTGTAGCATACGCGATTGGAACAGATGTTAACTTATTCTGGTTATGTAATAAAACTGCTTTCAAGCCTAGAGATAACAAATAAGATTTTATAAAACAGAAATAAAAAATTTTTTTGGATTAAACATACTTTTACATGAACCATCAATGAAGAGTCGCCATTCGTCTGCCTTATAGTTTTGATTTAGTGCCGAAAATAATTTGGGTACATCTGGTCACTCCTTCTACAAGTTGTTACACGAAAATCTTGATCCACCAAATTCCACTGTTTTAATCGTGACCCGAGAATTTCACATTGTCGTTTTGACAAATGTAAATCACGAATAAGATCGCTGAAATCTGCATTGGAAATTAGATGCCGTTCCATTGAAGAATACTTAGGTGGAAGGTACTCTTCATCTTGCAAATCTTTTTCAATTTCAATAGCAGCTTTGCTAGTTGTGGGAACTTCATCACTTACATATATCGGTTTTGTTACTGTTAAAACAATGCGTATTTGACACTTTTGCGCGTTTTAAAAGAGTAACCTTTTGTAAAAAAATTTTTTATTTCTGTTTTATAAAATCTTATTTGTTATCTCTAGGCTTGAAAGCAGTTTTATTACATAACCAGAATAAGTTACCATCTGTTCCAATCGCGTATGCTACAAACACTAAAGAAACCTACGAAGTGATGACAAAAATACTTAGAAATATCAACTATACCGCTCATAAATGGAAAATTATCGCAGATTTAAAGGTTTTAACTATTAGGTTTTAACTATAGGTTTTAACATTTTCAGTTTTCGGATTGTTAAGTTCTCTACAAATAACAATCTGACTCCAAGCAAAAAAAGTTTGGCAAACTCTGTCGTCCCAATTTGCTCCACATTGCATTTACAAAATTTTACCTGCTAACTTCTAGCAAAACATCACTAGACAGAGAGCAAAAAAAACTAGAAAAATAATGTGCAAGCAATTATGCAAAAATTTAGGTTTAAAAACAAAATTAATAACTCTCTTAATTTCTAACGGATTTTTTAAAACAAAGTTGTAATAAAGGGGTTTTAATCCTTTATTATTTATTTAATTATATTTTAAAAAGTGATCACCGGTTCGAATAAGGCAGAAAAACGCCAGTATTCGCCCTCGGTATAAGCTAGTCACAATGGTCACCAAGGTCCTCTTGCGACTTAGCTTTTATTGTTTTATGTTTTTGTAATGAAAGACGCGTTATAAATTTAACAGATCTTTATTTGTTAATGTTTGCATCAGGAGTGACAAAAATGATTAAATAACTTAACCAGCTAACCTCTCGTCAAATTAAAAATGTAATTCCAGTAAATTAAAGAGATCAGTTAGATAAAAACAAATAATTGGAATATAGAGAATGAGTGTAACTAAAACATATTCTGGAGTTGTAACACAAAAAAAAATATATAAATTATTAGGGTGTCCCTTTCCTTACGGTAAAAATAGAAATGACAAAAAATAATAATAAACATAAATACAATAAATATTCAGTAAAAGGTAAAAACAAATAATATTTATGTAAAATGATAATTTAGGCCGTTACAACCTCCCCCTCTGGTGCATTAATCGTCCCGATGATGCGACCAGGATTCTGATAAATAGCACTTTATTTCAGCGGCAGCGTTTTCCTCTAAGCAATTGCATAAAGTGTTGTCGTGTTGACTTCTTAGATGTTGTCCACGAGTTTGTTGTTTATTTGACATTGCCGTTTATTATTTTTTTTACGCTAGCAACTGATGATACCGATGATTGAAGTTTGGGTTTATTACCAACATGTTGTTGAAATTGTTGCATTTGTTGTATAAATAAAAGTTGCTCATTTGTTTGTTGTTAAATTTTTGTTAATTTTGTTATTTCTGTACTTTTCGTTGATTGGTGTAGCTTACGTTGTTGTTAACGTTGTTGTGTTTTATAACGATTAAATTTTGTTGTAAAAGTAAATTCTGTTGTTGTATATTTTGTTGTTGGACTTACTGTTGTTGATTTTTAATTTTCTATTGTTGTCTATTTTGTTGCTTGGTGTAACTTACGTTGTTGCAGACATACGTGTTGTGTTTATAACGATTAAATTTTGTTGTTGAATTTTAATAATCTGTTGTTGCATATTTTGTTGTTGAATATTTTGTTGTTAAATTTTCTTCATTTTGTTGTTGAAATTTTTGTTGTAGCATTTTCTGCCATTTTGTTTTTGTTGTTGAAATTTTTGTTGTAGCATTTTCTGCCATTTTGTTTTTGTTGTTGACAATTTTTGTTGTAGCATTTTCTGCCATTTTGTTTTTGTTGTTGAAATTTTTGTTGTAGCATTTTCTGCCATTTTGTTTTTGTTGTTGACAATTTTTGTTGTAGCATTTTCTGCCATTTTGTTTTTGTTGTTGAAATTTTTGTTGTAGCATTTTCTGCATTTTGTTTTTGTTGTTGAAATTTTTGTTGTAGCATTTCCTGCATTTTGTTTTTGTTGTTGAAATTTTTGTTGTAGCATTTTCTGCCATTTTGTTTTTGTTGTTGAAATTTTCGTTGTAGCATTTTCTGCCATTTTGTTTTTGTTGTTGAAATTTTTGTTGTAGCATTTTCTGCCATTTTGTTGTTGATAATTTTGTTGTAGCATTTCCTGCATTTTGTTTTTGTTGTAGCATTTTCTGCCATTTTGTTTTTGTTGTTGAAATTTTTGTTGTAGCATTTTCTGCCATTTTGTTTTTGTTGTAGCATTTTCTGCCATTTTGTTTTTGTTGTAGCATTTTCTGCCATTTTGTTTTTGTTGTAGCATTTTCTGCCATTTTGTTTTTGTTGTAGCATTTTCTGCCATTTTGTTTTTGTTGTAGCATTTTCTGCCATTTTGTTGAAATCACCATGTTGTTGCATTTTTAGCTGATGATTTAGATTTTAAAATTTCTGCTTACAAATTTACTGCGGATAATTTTGAAGTCACCCTCCCCCTGCAATATTTCAGCCTTACTTGTATAAGATTCAAAATTTAATAAATTGTGGGTAGGAACAACTTTTGTGCAAATGTAATAATTTTCTTTACGAATATAAAAAGTTTAATAATTTTTTTTTTTTTTTTAAAGCATAATTATCAGAATTATTTTTATTTGTTTATTATTTTCTTATGCGTTAAGCTCTAACGCTTTTGTAACTGGAGATTCATTTTTGGATTTCTTTAATGGAGGAAATAAATCAGAATGTGTAGGCATTTCGAAGTCTTTTGGCAATGAATCTTCGAATATTTTCGATATACCTCCTGGAGAGTAATCATTTGAGTATATTGATTGCAACGTTAGCGTATGTTGAGAATCATTTTTGTTATTTGATTCGAACCATGACATAAAATCATCAATGTGACTTTTGTTGGAAGAACTTGTATTGTCTTTCACTTCGTTTGTATAATTAAAATTAATAGTGTCTAGAACTAATGACGATTTGTGTTTGAACTCAAAAACTTTCTTCGGTTCATCCTTATAGTGCCATGTTCTTTGTGCCAAATCCATAACCACGCCAGCTTGCTCTAAGAAATCAATTCCCAGCAATGTTTTGTTATTTTTAGCCTTTGGCAGGCAAATAAAACGAATTCGCTTCAAGCGATTACCGATTAAAATATCAACTATTGTTGAGTAAACTTGCTCACTTTTGGTTATTCCATCAGCCAGGGTTACTTCCGCAAAAACTTCTTGGAACTTTACCTCTTTATCTTGTAACTTTTTATACAAGTAATATCCAGCCACACTTGTTCTGGCAGCTGTGTCCAGATAAGCAGTACCTTTCAAGCCATTAATATTGATTTCCACAGTCGGAACATCACGGCCAACATTTGACGTCTGGATATGGTTGAAATCCATTTCTTTCGGACTTTCAATTACCGTTTGGTAGTTACAAGTAGGACAATTTGATCTGTAAAAGCCTACCGCTCCACAGCCGTAACAATTCAGGTTATTCTCTTCGGGCTTCTTCTTCTTTTCCATCTCAACACGTTTGTAACACACATCGGCTGTGTGATTCTTTTTTCGACAAAAAGAACACCGTGTTTTTGGGTTTTCTTTAGGATCCAAAGACTCACTGAACGTTTTTGGGTTGTTTTCTGGGTTAGTTTCTATGTTTGAGAGTTCTATATCACGTGCTTTTAAAAGAAGGTCTTGGAATGTTCTGACACTTTCTCGTTGGATTTTTTCACGTATTTTTATACTAATAAGTGAAAATACCATGTTGATAATCGTGCTTTCTGGAAGCCTTTCTTTTAGCTGCGCAAATAAACTTCTCTTTCTGCATATAAAGCTATCAGTAGATTCAAATGGTTTTTGTTTGTCTTGAAATATTTCAGCATATATCCTCCAATCAGGCTTAGGGGGTGCAAATGCGCTACGAAGGAGCTCTATTGCTTCATTGAACGTTTTGGCCTCATGCTTTACGCCTTGCCACCATGATGATGCATATCCTTCGAGCAATAACGGTAAGCTTAATAGGGCCATGTCATCTGTTATATTTTCAGCTTGTTTAAATACCAAAATAGTTGCTATGAAGTCCTCCACCTTATATGTATTACGACCACCATTAAAACGGGCACTACAGGAGCTGAATGTCGAATTGATTTCTTGTCGTACATGTAAACTTCCTAATAGGTTGGTGAATTGGCGTTCTGTAAGATTAATGCTAGGGGGTCCATTCATTCCAATATTTTTATTTTGGTTGCTATTTTGATTATCAGAGCTTTGCATATTGGATGCATGATTTAATAAATTAGCGGGAACAACGTTTGGTGAAACTACATTTTGATTTGAAGCATTTACATTTATTGAATTTTGGGAATTCATGGTTTTTCTAGGCATTTTACCAAAAACCCTATATTTAAAATCTCATTTATGTGTTTCCCCACTTCCTTGAAAAATTTTGTTCGGAAACCCTATTTTTATTGGCTTCTCTTAGAACAAATAAACTTGTGAAAGTACACTCAGAATATTATGTAGTTAACTGTTTGTAGTTTAATAAAAAAGTTTTCCGTTCCATTTAAAAATAAAGGAAGATACATTTATTTTTCAAAGAAACATCTATATTAACTTTTTTATACATTTATTTGAAATAATTTACTATCATTTACTGATTTTTTTCAGTTTCATTTATTTTTTTCATTTGTTTGAAATTTAATAAAAAGTTACCCACAAAACGGAAACTTGTGGTTTATTTGTATCCGTTACAGTTATTACAAATTTAAATTTTGTTTGCTGTCTGTTTCAAAAAAAAATATTCAAAAAATTTCAATTTGTTTTTTTACTTAAATTGGTTGTATATATACAAAATTTTTCAATACAATTTACAAGAACTTCATAAACACACAAACATATACAAATACATTCTCACAAAAAGTGTTTATAGCATCATATGCATACATACATTTTGTATTGTACGAGTATATTAAAAAAAAAAAACAAAAAATACAAAAACGGAAATAATTTCAAATAAATGAAAAAAACATTTATTTTTTAAGGATTGGTGGGTAAAATTTTGACATTTATTTTAACTGATTATATCAGTTGTTTCTTACGGATGTGTCAGTTGATTAATCAACATTTAAAAATAAATAACAAATGGCATTTAATTTAAATGAAAATTAAGTAGACCGGTTTTTAAATGAAATATCATTTCTTTTAAATGATATTTTCAGTTATTTTAACTTACAAACTTTTTTAAGTGTAGCAATAATTTGAACGATCAAAACAAAATATTGATGAAAACAACAAATTTTAATATGCGGTACACAACAAATTAAGAAAACAAGAACCGTTTACTTAACAACAACACTTTACTGTGATGATAATGATGATAACAACCGTTGTAATGCAAAAACAATAACTGTTTGTTTCACAAAAAAATTTGGTTTGATGCTTCTCCAAAGTTGATTGTACGGTTAAATTTGCTGCTAATTTTGTAAAAAAAAAAAATTTTTGCGATGATTTATTTTTGCAAAACTTTTTATTTTCTAAAAACTTATTAGAAAATTTTTACGTTGGGCGCCAATTGTAATAAAGGGGTTTTAATCCTTTATTATTTATTTAATTATATTTTAAAAAGTGATCACCGGTTCGAATAAGGCAGAAAAACGCCAGTATTCGCCCTCGGTATAAGCTAGTCACAATGGTCACCAAGGTCCTCTTGCGACTTAGCTTTTATTGTTTTATGTTTTTGTAATGAAAGACGCGTTATAAATTTAACAGATCTTTATTTGTTAATGTTTGCATCAGGAGTGACAAAAATGATTAAATAACTTAACCAGCTAACCTCTCGTCAAATTAAAAATGTAATTCCAGTAAATTAAAGAGATCAGTTAGATAAAAACAAATAATTGGAATATAGAGAATGAGTGTAACTAAAACATATTCTGGAGTTGTAACACAAAAAAAAATATATAAATTATTAGGGTGTCCCTTTCCTTACGGTAAAAATAGAAATGACAAAAAATAATAATAAACATAAATACAATAAATATTCAGTAAAAGGTAAAAACAAATAATATTTATGTAAAATGATAATTTAGGCCGTTACAAAGTTGAATTTTACTCAGTAAAATTTCTGTATAAAATAATGCGTAGGAATATCATATTAAGAAATTTGTATTTTGCAAGAATTTTGGTTTGATACAATATTTAATAACTTAGTCATTTTTTAACGGATTTTAAAACCGTAAATTGCATTTTACTCCTAACTAAATATGCTACTAATATAAATTATAAAGCTTTACGGTTCCCATATAAAAAAGTGCGTAAAAATATCGCCAAAGTTAAAAAATGTCGAAAAAAGTGGTAAAAAAATGACTTTGGTGCAGAAATACACACATATTTTTGGATCAAACCATATAATCATATATATCATTTTAAAGGTATAAGTATCTTCTATCCAAATCCGTTTATAAAATTAAAATCGGTTGAGAACCAACTGAGTTACCCGTTATGAAGTGCATAGAGGTCCGAAAAACCGGTTTTTTACCCGTATCTCAAAATTCTGACGTGCCTGGAAAATTTCAAATACAGATTTTTGTTCTACTCGACAATTCCTATCAGAAAATTAATATAATATCCCAGGGATTTTTTTTTGTAACACCGTGTTATTAAAATTATTACCGGTAATTTAAATTTGTCCAACACCGAGTGGCGGGTTTTGGAATTCAATGTGGCTGATTTATTTAAATTAACAAAAAATCTATATATGATCCGCTATTTTCAAAATAACTTTTTGTTTAACTATCCCCAAAACCTGAGAATAAAAAATTAAAGAAAATCCGAATAAAATTTTAAAGAACTCCATGCATGCGTCGTTGAAAAGTAGTTATTTTTAAATGATTTTTTAAATTAAACCTGATAAATTAAACCTACACCAATTTTGGAAAGAAGGGTGACACAGTGGACATAGACTACCTCATATATTAGATGTATACATTTACAAAATAATTTTTTTAAATTTCATATACTGCGCTTAGAGTGCAAGTACTCCGAATATTAACCCTTTTAGATACTATATGAAATAAGTGATTGATTTTCCACGTGGAACCTTTGGGAACTATTATGGCGTTTCGATTTTTTCTTTTGATGAAAATCAATTATTATAGCACAGAGCCAATATAATATTTCGCCTGTGACAACAGAACATCAGTTACGACAACTATACTTTGACCAAAGAGTATGTGTTTTAGAGAGAGATTTTGATGCTGACGGTTCTTCCGATATATTTGTGAAATATCCCCCAAGAGATAAACCCATAAAAAACCATACTCATAAAAAAACGCTACTAAAAATAATGTGTACAGCTTGGTTAACTAAGATAAGCATAAAGGGAGTCTGCTTTTACTGTTACAAAAGAATTTCTGCAGCCTCAACAAAAATTCGGTAGAGATAACTGAAAATTCAATTGGCAACGAAGTCGATTGTCAGTACGCATCTGTGTGAATTCATTCGCTTCTTCTCTCTTAAATTTTCACAAACGTAGAAAGTACTTTTACAAATTTCAGCAAAAAAAAAAAAAAAAACAATTTGAAATAGTTTGCAGGTCAAACTATATACGCTGAGAGACTTATCTGCATGATATTACTGAATTTTTACATTCAATCAATGAAGTTTCGCTAAAACTGGTGCTTTGAAACTTTCCATGTAAAAGTCTAAATATATATGCAAATACAATGAATTGTTCAATATATGATCATACATGATCTCATATATGATAATATATCTTCGGATCAGATAATTTGAGGGTATATGGTAATATATGGTCATATATGATCATATATGAGCATACATGATTAATATATGAGCATATATGAATCATATATGAACATTTACGAATCATATATGAACATTTATGAATCATAAATGAGCATACGCTATAATGTACGAGAAAATATCCACAAATTCCGGATCTGAAGATATACGATCATATATGAACTATACATGCACCCATATACGTAAAAGACCATGTATGTTTATATACACATTTTTCACATAGTCAATATTATTTCTTTTCGGCCAATATCATATTTCGTTGAGAAGAAAATCGTGAATAAAAAGGTTTTGTAGAATTATTGATAATTCCCAAGCAACTTAAGGCCAATGAAATGTATTTAAAGGGGCTCTCCAAAGGATGTGCAAAACATATAAAATTATGTTACATTTTTTAAGTTGTGTTTTTAAAACACCCTCTCCTATAAGATATTCCCTAATTTCAGCTTCTTCGGCGTTCTCACTTGATTAAGGGTACAATGGCGTTTTAAGTGTTAAAATTCTGGTTGTAAATGAAAAATTGTTAGTGTGGTAAGAATTTTAGTTTATTTCAAAACATGCCAGTTGTAGCTAATAAGTGGTTATATGTATAACAAATTACCTGGTAATGGTGACCAGTTACTTTTCTTATTACTTTTATGTGTTTATCGAATTTTTCTTGGGCTTTATTAATTTAAATCATTGTTACTTATGTTCTGTTGCCCCTGGCATATTTATGTATAAAAGAAAATAAAGTATTAACTTTTTACAGAATATTAAACGAATATTTTCTCCATGTAGGACAATAAATACTGTAAAGGCTAAAACATAGTTGACTTAAGTGATTTAAGTTTTGTTTCAGTATGAAACGACATTTTAAAATAAACACATTTTTTTAAAAATTTTGAATTTTTTTTAGCTTAAGTCACTTAAGCTAATTCTGTTTCTGTTATAAGTTTAAAAATTAATACGACATACTTATTCCTGTAATGGAAAGCAAATTATATTCATACCAGAGTTGCTAAAATATTAAGTCTAACGACTGTTTTTCAAAATATTAATTTAAAAAATTCATAATATTACTTTCGATTTAAAATAATGATATAAATCATTATATCATTATTTCAAATCCTCCCAACAATCTGGTTTTCTTATTCCAACACAATGCACTGCATTAGTAGAAGCATTCCCTGCGTGTTGGTCTATCGTAAAAAAAAGAATCGTTGTAAATATATTGCGACATTTTAAACTACCAAAGAAAAGCTACTTCAATTTTCACCCATGGTCACAGTTTCATAAATATCAATGAAAGATTTCAACATCAATAATAATGAAAATGAAACTTCCTACATATTTGACCGTCATTTCTTAAGAAATACTTTACTTTTTGCTTTTATTGGATATAAAAAAATTCTCTGAGACCTACCAAATTTCTTCAAGTAAAAGATTTCTGATGTTTTCTTACAGAGAAAGAATGTAATAATCTACCAAACAAAAATTATTTCCTTCTAAATTATTGATCCGATCTTAAACATCTACTCATATTAGTTTTAATATTAAAAAAAACTATTATGAAAACAATATTTTCATAAAAATGCAATTAAATCACGTGCTGCAGAACAATTTCTAATATTTAATTGAATACACATCATTTTTTTTATATATATTTTACAGAACACGTTCTAAGATGCTAAAAAAATTCATCAGAATGTGCTTAAGAATCAATTTTTCCTATTAGAAAATCACAGATACTAAGAAGCTTTTTTATAGAAAACACCTCAAAATACTAGAGTTTTTAAATTCTTCTAGTGTAATTTAATTAAAAGATTCTTCCAAAAATTATATCTGTTAAATCTCTTAAATTCTGAAAATTCTACAATTCTATCTGTCGTATTTTTTACTACTACTATTTTTTCTGAAAATCTTCGGATTTAAATGTTTTTATTTAAATATAAAAGAAAAAAACAGTAAAAAATCCTCAAGGGGTCCGTGAAGTAAAAATTAGTGCGAACTACTGTTTTATACCTTACATCCCCAAGAAGGCGGAAAAAATTTAAACCGTACATGGCTTCTTTCAAAGTAATTAAGAAGAGAAGGAACCCATTATTTTATGTGTGTTAAAATATGTGTCTAAAAAATAATGATACTTAATAATTAATGCTGTTTGTATTTACCCAAGTTTATTGTACAATTATTTTTCTGCAGATAGAGCAGAAATATACTTTTGCTACCCTAGAGGCGTGTTTTGAGATTGTTTGTCATTAAATTGATTAATGAACTGGTCTATAAAATGCAGCTTTTGTTTCTTTATCAAAAAGATTTTTAGTTTTTATTCTACTTTCACAGTTGGGGTTTGGTTTAATATTGTTAGATTCGTATAACATTGTACGAACACAAAGAATAGAGGTACATTACAAATTACACTAGCTTACAAGGTTTGTGCTAATGGTATTTAAAGAATTTCTGTTGCAGTAAAAGAATAGAAAACAAATGTGAGCTCGTTATTTCTAGTTAGGGCTCTAAGGGCGTCGGGACCTCAAAAACCAATGACTATTCATTTAAATTAATCATAAATTTACGTGTTTTAAGAGTGTAATTGCCCAAAAAAAAGAAGAGAAAGAAGAGAAAAAGAAGCAGTGATTTTTTTTCGGTGTTGTGAAAATTTGAATCGGAATTTTTACATAGGGGTGTCAAAGGGCAAAAGTTTTCTTTTACAATCCTTTTTCATTGCATCTAAAGCCCTTTGTATGGTTTAATAAAAAATTTGATCTTTTGATGTTCCCAAATAAATTTTGAATTTTAAATTTGTAATTTATATTTTAACAGGACATCAGTAATCGGACCTTATTCTCATTTTCACAATCTTCCATTAGCTTCTACCTGGGAATTTAACTGCCACATATGTTGTTGTTTTCCATAAAAAGTTTAAGTTTGACTGTTGGTTAAATTATAACGGGGCATTCTGTAATAGGGCCTTATTTATTAAATTACTTTATTCGAAATTCTTGCAATTTTTACTAAAATAATTTTTTACTTTTTGCAACAATAATAAAAATAATTTAAAAATTGAAACAAATCACTTATACTTAAACCATAGTTATAAATGTCAAATTTATATAGAAATATCGATGATTAATATTAATATTAATGTTTAACTATGACTGTTTTTAAAAGTGTTAAATTTCATTCAAAATCACTGAAAAATAACTGCCTTAGAAGAAGAAAATCAGAACTAAACAATACCTTGGAATCAATGAAAAATTAATTCCTTAATAATCACTTCCATTTATTTTTGCTGGGTGCAAGTATGTTAAAGGATTTTTTTAGGACCTTAAAAATTTTACTCTAACTTGTAAAATTTTAAAACTTTAAAATATTCTTGTTAATATGATTATTTTGAATTTACATATTAAGGCCCTGTGCGAGGTGGCTAAATATATTGTAAACAAAATACAAATTGACAAAAGGGGTTAAAATTTCTTTGAAATATATTTGAACATATTTTCACATTTTCCATACATGTTTAAAGATCTCAACACATGCCTAAAATTGGTAGGTACTTGTAATGTGAAAAATAAGTTATGTAAACCAAAATGTAAAATAAGATCATGAACAAATAATAGCTTTAATTAAAAATTTATAAAAATCGGTTAACAATAATAAACAAATTTATTTTTCTCTTTCTTTATTTCCCAGCAAAACTTTGGTAATGGGTGCGATATTCTCATGCGTTACCTTGCAATTATAGCTCCTTTTTAATTATTTGCAAGTATAAAGTAATATGTTACTGATTATTGTTTACGTAATATATGATTTATAAATGTAAAGTAATAATTGAAATATTTTTGAAAATCTATTTATAGATACATTACTTTGTGTTTTTTTGTAAGCAGAAGGGTAATGTATGTTTGTTTTGATAACACTAGCGAAAAAACGAAGCGCAACAATTCATTTAATTTTAAAGCAATCATAGTATGCGTCGATAGCTCAGTGGGTAAAGTTCTTGGCTGGCAACCAGAGTTCTCTGGTTCGATCCTCATCATGACCACATTATTTTTAATAACGTTTAAAATATTTGTAATAATTTTTTTTTTATAAAAATTCCTCTTTTTTAAAAATCTATTTTTAGACACATTACTTTTTCCATTCTCGTAACCATATAAGTAACCCCTTACATTATCACCTCTAAAGTAATGGGTATATACATTACTTTGAGGCTCATCGCCTGTAAAATTCATCAATGAAGTAAGGTGTAGAGTAATCCATGAGCCCCTATGGCTACACATTACTTTACACATTATTTGGTAATGTGTGGTTTTCTGGAATATATTTATATATTTTCAATAAAATCGTACTTCCTCATTATAAGTAGTTATATAATAAAATGCTAAAACTTACATACAAAAAAAAAGAAAAAAAAAATATTTCATATCATACAAAAACAAAATCAACATTGATGATCGCTTTCGTCAATGTTTACCAGCAAAGCATACGAAAGTGTTGTTGCTTTGCACTTGCGTGTATACAGTGACAAAAAAAATAATAAGGCAATGTTGTTTGTGGATTTCGTATTACTATTTCTGAGTGCTCTATGTATATTAAAACACACAGCTTATAGCTAAGTGCTTTTACAAAAACAAATGAGCACCAAGATCAAAGGGCTTGGACACCCTTGGTGTAAACTATTTCTTTTACTAGGTAATAATTTACCTGAAATAGTTCCAACCCTTTACCAAAATTTTGCTGGTTAGTGTTATTTCGTTTGAATTAATAATTCAATAATTTGAACATTTTTATCACATTGGGTATTTTTCCTCAAACAATATAATAAACATACATTTCGTTTATTTCTATTTATTTTAATGACGTTTTGATAACACTTTAATACGAAATAAATAAGTGTCAATAATATTTTGAAAATTTATTGGCATTTACTTATTTAGAAAATTTGTCATTTTATATATTTGTAGAAGGCGGTAGCACCAAATGAATAATTTGGTATCACAAGGGTCGTCTCCTAGAGAGTAAAATTAAAGGAGTGGATTTTTTTTTAGCTTTATAAGCAGCAGGAGTTAAAAATTTTATTAAGATCTTAGTGTCTGCCTGAGTAGATCTTCCTTTTCAGAACAAAATTAGTTTACGATAGAATCTTATTTTTCAAAGAAAGGGCAACAGAGTGAAACCTCCATTTATCTCAAAACACTAATTTGAGAATATGACACTGGAAGTTGCGAAGCATTTTTAGTCGTAATCCTCAGAAAAATGGGCTCTGTTGAAAGGGCTGAATATAATATGTTATTGTATTGCATGTATATTGTTGTTGTATTTTTGTTCATCTGAGACATTTATATATCAAATCTTAGAGTATTAATTTAGCTTAACAGATCTATAAAATTAAAATCAAAACTTTTCGATTTTAAGGGTGGGTGCGAACTGGCTAAATTCAGGTTTACAAATTTCTATTGAATTTGAAAAATTTTCCAAACAGTTTTTGTATTTGTATTTAGTTTAGAATTTAATTTAGCCAGTTCGCACCCACCCTTAATTATTTTTTGTAAAATTTTTTCCTATTTTTAATTATTTACCCATCAGGCACTCTTCATATGTAGGGGTACTAAAACAAATGTTATAATTTTTGCTCTAAAGCGGCCTCTACTGAAAATATTAGTAACCAAAATTTAAATTTTGTATAAATTCCAAAAAACTTAACTTTGTATACAAAACTAGAATAAATGTTAAGTTCCTTGATCATAGCGATTTAAATCTTTTTTTTTTTTTGAAAAATATGTTTGCTGACCTTTTGTTAAAACTGTGATGTGACAACCCTCTCCCTGAATAATTTTTATGTTTTTTTTTAACCTGGAATTCTTGAGTAATGATTTATCTAGTGTTGTGAAAACAAAGCACAAGAGAAAATATACAAAATATTTATGTTTCATAACCTCATTTATTGGATAAAATGAATTGAGTATTATTTCAAAAAAAATTTGAAATAATACTCAAAAATCTTTTTTGACCACAGGCATTCATATTCCGCTTTAAGAGTTGCAAAAATCAATAATTAGTCTCCCCTCTACTGTAATGTTTCTTAGTCAACCCACTTTTAATAGGTACTCAAGTTTTGGGTGTTGGTGATGAATCGGCTTAAATATCTGCCATCTGTTGTGGGCCTAATAGACCGCTAGTGCAGTGGTCATATGATATCTGTTAACGCATAGGATCAAATATAGGGCACTCAGTATTCCGGTGTTCAACTGTCCACAGAGGTTAGGTATCTAAGAGTTACGCTAGCTCTAGTTAACTGTGGACGCTCTTTATGTTATGTTGGACATGATACGCCTAAACATGGCGAGTCTATGAAATTCCTATGCAGACTCTGAAGGAATGGCATCTGACACATAGGTTGCAACACAATGCAAGGTGCTATCGATTAGAAGATCTGAGGATTTTGGCCTAATTTCTAAAGCATTTATATAATATGATACTCTCTGTCAAATTCAATTAAAGATATGGTTTAATAATTCTTCTGACCATTATTAATTTTTAACTGGGGATTATGGTTAAAATCATGAGATAGATTTTTTTGTTTGGCAGTTATGACTGAAATTTTTTATGCACATTTTTTTAATTTAAAAATAAATGTAAAAAAAGAAGTCATACAAAAAATATATTTTAAAAACAAGGTATAGTATATATTAAGAAAATGTAGAAATAAATTCCATAGTTATGACCAATTATTTTATGGTATTTTCTTTACTAAATGAATGTACAGGTTGGTTGAAAAGTTCCTGCGCTCGAAATGAAAGAATACTGTTTTTGTTACGAAATATATTTTTTTATTCAATATAATCTCCTAGAATCTCAATACACTTGTTACAATGATCTTCCAATAATTTTATCCCATCCTTATAATGGTTTTCCGGAAGCTCTGCAAAATAACCGTCTACGGCTGCTATGGCCTCTTCATTCGACGAAAAATGCTTTCCACGAAGGAATTGTTTGAGATTTCTGAAGAGTTAGTAGTCACTGGGAGCCAAATCTGGTAAATATGGTGGATGTTCCAGCAATTCGTACTTTAATTCTTTGAATTTAGCCATCGTCAAAACACTTTTGTGAGCAGGTGCATTGTCTTGATGAAAAATGATTTTTTTCTTCTTTAAACCAGGTCTTTTCTCACGAATTTTTTCATCCAGCTGATCCAATAGGCTGCAATAATATTCAGAGTTGATTGTTTTACCTTTCTGAAGATAATCAATCAACAAAATTCCTTTTGCATCCCAAAAAACTGATGCCATAACCTTCTTTGCTGATCGTTGTGACTTTACCTGCTTTGGAGCTGAACAACCAGCTTCAGTCCACTGTAAACGTTCTTGTTTCAATTTAGGATCATGGTGGTAGATCCAAGTCTCATCCATAGTTAAAAAACGACGCAAGAAGTCGGTTTTATTCGGCTTAAAACGCTCCAAATTACGCTGATAAATTTGTTTTCAATCCAGTTTTTGTTGAATTTTTAATGTGTGCGGCACTAACTTTCCAAATAGTTTTTTCATACGTAATTCTTCATGTAAAATATGGAGTAGTCGTTCGTCTGAGATGCCTATGGTATTAGCAATTTCACGTTTAGTCAAACTTAGATCTTCACTAACCATATTATGTACCTGCTCAATGATTTCTGCTGTGGTTGCAATTTTTGGTCGTCCTTCGCGTGGATCGTCTTTAAGGCTGGTACGACCACGTTTAAATTTACCAGCCCAAAATTCAACGGTGCGTTTTGAATGTGAGGACTCCTTATAAACTTCTAACAATTGTTCATAAATTTATTTTGCTTTTAAACCCTTTTAAACGAAGAATCTAATGACCGCACAATATTCAATTATTTCCATATTAAAAAAAAAATCAATGACACGTCAACTTCAAATGGCTTGTAAACAAAGAAAGAATTGACAGAATGACTTGCAACTTTGCATGTGTTCTCAGGACAGTTATACCAACTTGAGAAAAAAAAAGTTTGGAGCTAGCAGTGCCATCTCTTGGTGAGCGCAGGAACTTTTCAACCAACCTGTATAATGGATGTATGGATGTTGTCATCAGTCGAAACAGAATCAAATTCTGACTCGATGTAACAGTTTGCAAATTTAAAAAAAATTGTTTGATGAAATTTGTTACTAAAGTTGCTGTTGACCCAAGCACAAACTCTATGGATCCATATACAGACATACCTCCCCTATCAAGATTGAAGCCGGACATGTAGAATATATCACACTCTAGATCAAGTTTAATTTTGAGAGGCGATCCAAATTCACTGAAGGATTTTGTTTGTTTTTTCTGAATGGGGCGGAAAATATAGAGATTAATCTGAACGAAATTGTCAAAAAAAAAAGTTTGCCGAAAAAGTTCATTCAATCGGGAAGGTGGGTTTATATGGGGACTATATCTAAATATGGCCTGATTTTCTTTAAATTTGGTATAATTTAAGTTGTCTTTCATGTGTCTACTCCTACAAAAATGTCTGACTCTACTGCCAGAGACATATTGACAAATAAATTTAAAGTTAATTTTTTTTTTGTGTGTGAAAAGTTGTGACTATCGGATTTCAAAATAGTCTTATGAGAGTCACGACACGGCAAAAGTAGAAATAGGCTACTAAGTCTGATATTTTTTTGGTAGTTACAAACATTATACCCAAACTACCAAGTGGACTATGTTATAAAAATTCTATGTTGCTTTCTGTAATTGCTTTCTGTAAACTAGTGTTATCATTCGTTATTAGTCCCATTTGTTGCAAGTGTGATTGTCATTTCTTAAAAATTTTGTTTATAATCTAAATTAATATCTAAATACAAAGTTTGAAACAAGTGTTAATACTTCAACACTACATTTTCTTAGAATACAATACTTTTGGTAAATCAACTTCAGATATTGTGAAGCACTATTAACCCCCTACGGACCAAGACCACCAAAAAAAAGCTGTTGTAAGATATTAAGTAGTTTTTTTTACTAAATAATATTTTTTTATTATAGCAATTACTTGATATTGATAAAAAAAACATAATTTATTACTTTTTCTACCTTTAAACTTTTTTTGATCAAAATTTGCTTAATTTGAAAAAAAAAATATATTTAACTTTTTAAAATAGCAAAAAATTATTTAAAAATATCAAAAAAAAAAATTAAATTTAATAAGGGGATTAGTAATATCAAATTCTGAAATAACAAATCAAAAAGTAAAATTTTCAATATCCTAAAAAAAATTTCACAAATCTATGCTGGATGCAATTTTTCTTAATTTCTTTCTAACAAACTTATTTTTTTAAGTGTATACAATATATAAAAATTAAACAAAATTACCTTACAAATCGTTGGTTTATAAATATATTTGTTTTTATTTTTATTTATTTTAATAATGCAATAAACTTTTTTAATTCGTTTGCTGTTTTTGTCTTGATTTGAGTTTTAAAACTTTTTATTGAATTTTTATTATTTAGTTTTTTTAATACTTTTTTTTTTGCTTATGTTTGGAAATAAATATATTTTAAAATTATTTAGTGGAAATTGCGTTAATATAATTATTATTTTTTAAAAATTATTTTTCTTTTTAAAATTTCTTTTATTTATTTTTTTTTAACTTTTAAAGGAATTTTGATACTTTTCTTCACTTTTGTTTAATTTGTTATTTTTTCACTTTTTTTTATTTATTATTTATATTCTTCTATACATTTAATGGTTTTTGGAATGCTTCCAAAAATTTGTTTAATACATGTAATTAATTTTTTCTACACATTTCTTAAAGGGGGGTTAATGCTTTAACAAATGAATTATAAAGAAATTATTTGAAGCGTTAAAAATTCAAATAAAACACTGATATTTGATTATTGAATCGAATTTTTTTAATGCAAAGACTTTAAATTTCTTCAGCCAGAACCGCCAGGGCTGTCACTCTGTTAGTGGCCTTTAAAAACTTCCAAAATTGTCTGACATTGTGGGCTTTAAGTAATTATTATTGAAAATAAAAAGGTATGGCGATTTTAATTGTCAAATAAATTGTCTAATCCTTATCCGGGTTTTTATTTTTTATTTTCTTTTTTAAATTAAGTTACAGGGGTGTCATGATATTTCAAAAATTTGCAAATTTCTTTAACTATTTGCTATCAAACAATGTGTACTTTAAAGCTGATATCGGAAAAAAAATTAGCAAAAAATTTTCGGAGAGTATTTATACACTTTGATAAGTGTTTGAAATTTAAATTTTTTGGGGTATTTCAAAATAAAATTTTAAAAATTTGGAATTTTTTTTTTTTTTTTCTCAAGTATTTACCCTCCTTAATAAATAAAAGCATTAAACTTGATGTACGTTTAATCGTCTAAACATTCAACAAAATTATATTTATTTCCCGTTAAAACCAATAGAATAGAAAAATGCTATTTGATGTCTGTTATTTAATTTTGACCACAACAATAGTAAAACAATTAAGGCGGCGTCAATGAGTTTACACCGAAAAATTGAATGAACGTAATAAAAATCAACATACAATTATTTATGACTAAGAAATCCACACAATAAATATCGGCTAAAAAGCTTTATTATCATTTATATTTCGTTAGTTTTGTTTATGTTTTTTTTTTTTAATCTAAAAATAAAATAGATGTTGACCGTTCGTTTGGCTATAATATTAACAACTGTTTAGTTGGTTTTATATTTCTTTGGCAAAAGGTTCTGATGATTTGAAAAAGCAACAATCAAACATAAAATTCTAACAGTAGTGTTATCATTCTTATCAGTTTGTTAGTTATTAAAGAAAACCCAGAGCAGCAACAAAATAAAAAGCTTTTCAACAATTTTTCATTAAAAGAATTTTAAAAAGCTAACATATACTGTTATTAACAGTTGGTTTAAAATATATAACGGTTGTTGTTTTTTTAACTGTTATATGAATACAAAAATTCATATACAAAATAATTATTTGTGTATTGTTTATAAAGAACTCGTATGTATTATTTAATTAAAACTAACATTCAAGTAGGTGTTATAATTCTCATTTTCTTTTTTGTCGCATTATTTAGAAAATATAAAATATACAGGTTGGTTGAAAAGTTCCTGCGCTCACCAAGAGATGGCACTGCTAGCTCCAAACTTTTTTTTTGTCAAGTTGGTATAACTGTCCTGAGAACACATGCAAAGTTGCAAGTCATTCTGTTAGATCTTTCTTTGTTTACAAGCCATTTGAAGTTGACGTGTCATTGATTTTTTTTAATATGGAAAAAATTGAATATCGTGCGGTCTTTAGATTCTTTGTTTTGAAGGGTTTAAAAGCAAAAGAAATTTGTGAACAATTGTTAAAAGTGTATAAAGAGTCCTCACCTTCAAAACGCACCGTTGAATTTCGGGCTGGTGAATTTAAACGTGGTCATACCAGCCTTGAAGACGATCCACGCGAAGGACGACCAAAAACTGCAACCACAGCAGAAATCATTGAGCAGGTACATAATAAGGTAAATGAAGATCCAAGTTTGACTAAGCGTGAAATTGCTAATGCCATAGGCATCTCAGACGAACGAGTACTCCATATTTTACATGAAGAATTACGTATGAAAAGACTGTTTGGAAAGTTAGTGCCGCACACATTAACAATTCAACAAAAACTGGATCGAAAACAAATTTCTCAGCGTAATTTGGAGCGTTTAAAGCCGAATAAAACCGACGTCTTGCGTGGTTTTATACCTATGGATGAGACTTGAATCTACCACCATGATCCTTAATTGAAACAAGAACGTTTACAGTGGACTGAAGCTGGTTGTTCAGCTCCAAAGCAGGTGAAGTCAAAACGATCAGCAAAGAAGGTAATGGCATCAGTTTTTTTTTGGATGCAAAAGGAATTTTGTTGATTGATTATCTTCAGAAAGGTAAAACAATAACTCTGAATGTTATTGCAGCCTTTTGGATCAGCTGGATGAAAAAATTCGTGAGAAAAGACCTGGTTTAAAGAAGAAGAAAATCATTTTTCATCAAGACAATGCACCTGCTCACAAAAGTGTTTTGACGATGGCTAAATTCAAAGAATTAAAGTACGAATTGCTTGAACATCCACCGTATTCACCAGATTTGGTGAATCTCAAACAATTCCTTCGTGGAAAGCATTTTTCGTCGAATGAAGAGGCCATAGCAGCCGTAGACGGTTATTTTGCAGAGCTTCCGGAAAACCATTATAAGGATGGGATAAAATTATTGGAAGATCATTGGAACAAGTGTACTGAGCTTATAGGAGATTATATTGAATAAAAAAATATATTTCGTAACAAAAACAGTTTTCTTTCATTTCGAGCGCAGGAACTTTTCAACCAACCTGTAAATATAAGTACCATAAAAATATCAAAGCATCTTTATGAATTTTTTGGAATACTATTTAAATTTGAGATTGCATTTAAACACCATTATGCTTAATCGCGGTTACGGTTAAAATTGGGGCTGCCAATGATTAATCGCATTTCCTATGAAACCCTTTTAATACAAAATTAATAGATTTTTGCCGAATTCGAACAAAATTATTAATATTCAGATCAGACAAAAATATAAGTCAACCATATAATCAAACTTGAGCTAACTCTTCAAGGTTCCATCTAACTTGAGCTTAAATGCTGTTAAGACCCACATAATAGTAGATATCTGGTTGAAATTTGGACCTAGTCTCCATGTAAACCCACCTTACCGGTATTTGCTTAAATCAATTTTTTCGGAAATTTCATTCACATTTATATCTATATTTGCTGCTCTTCATAAAATAAGGATTAAGATCATTCGCGGAATTTGAATCTATTACCAAAATATGATCCAAATTATGCTTGGTGTTGCACGAATTAAATTTATATACACTTTAGGTTATAATGATTTTAAACTGATGTTTGTAACTACCAAAAATATCGGTCTGTGGACCACCAATCGTCTCATAATAATTTTCTGATTTGTTTTAACGATGGCCGTCAGACCGTGTCCATGTAAATTTTGTAATCAAACTGAAGTTAGCAAATATAAAGATATTTGGATGAAATTTGGCTGGTCATGGACGAACGCGATTGAATTTTTGTGAATCAGACATTACAACCCATATAAAGGTTCTTTCTGAATTGGGCTTAAATGGTATTTAGATGCACTAAACCGTAGGTGTCTGGACTGACAATGTTATATAATGACCATAAATCGCGCCTTCGAATTTGAACAAAATCGGACCATATGTGGACCTAGTTTTCATATAAATCAAGTGGTAAATTACATTCAATGCAATTTGGTACATAAGTTTCTATTAGCACAGGGACAACCCGTTTTGAATTTAGCTAGAATCGTTCTTTATTCAGACCTACCTCTTAAATGTTATATGGGACCATATATTATGCGTCCAAATTTAAAGAAAATCGGATCATATTTAAACCTGATTCCCATAAAAATCCATCTTCGCAGTATTTTAACTTTTTATGCAATCTCGGAATTGCTACCGCGTCCTGAAATTTTACCTAAATTATATAGAGTATTCAAAACGAAACCTGTTTCGATTAACCGACAAAAACTTGTCGGCATCTTGCATAAAGTATGCACTCAAAATATATTTTCTGTTACCCACAGTAGTTTGCCTGCGGGAAAATTACCTATCCCAGAACACGTCACGTGACCGGGTCACGGGACCGGTGACTTTAACATGGGCTTGTCCTAGGAGGAAGTCAATTGCTCTCTGTGACATGTCACAGGACTGGTCTAAAAGGAAATGTCATGACTTTTAAGCTGGTCACGTGATAGGCAATTTAGGAACCTGTCCTCTTTTTACCAATCTCGTGATTTGTATTTTCGCAACCAGTCCAGTTTTGACCCACCACGGGACAGGTCCCAATTCCCAACTGACGGCTTTTTTCCCGCAGGGAAAAAACTATAAATTTACAGACATTCAGTGGAGTTCATATTTTCTGTTAAATGTAAAATTTTATGTTTTCTGTTTCAAAATATAGAAATTTATATAATTCCTTTTTGTTTTTTTACAAACAAAATTGTTTCAATAAAAATTACAAGAAATTATTTAAATATATATACACAAATAGAAAATAAAAATATATACATCTGTGTGTGTTGTGTTTTGTAAAATAACATACAAATGAAAAAAATTTTTCAATTCGAAAAACAAACCAAAAAAATCATTTTTTTTCTACGTTTTGTCAGTTAAAAATTTATGGTTATTTTAAACGACATTCGATTGATTTTACTACTTTTGTCGATTATTAAACAATGATTGAAAATAAACAACAAAATGGATGAATATAATTTTCGATTAATTTAAAATGTATTTAGTTTTTAACGAAATAATATTGTGAGTGTAATATTGTCGGGCTGCATAATTTCATTAAGTTTGCGACTAATGCAAAATGTTAGGATTTACTATAAATTATCAATCCCAGCTTTGAGTTTTATATTCCCAAAATTAGGCGTCCATGCGATAAAAAATACCCACATTTCTTTTAGCAATTTAGAATTTCTTAATAATATCAATTTGCGCACTTTATAAGATTTTTGAAAATTTTTGTCAGATTTTGGATGATTTTGGGTCTCTATCTACTGCCCCACAGACACTTACATTAAAGTTGTTATATTATTTTGAATATAAATATGTATATATTTTGAATATAAATATGTATATGAAAAAAAAACGCTAAAATATAATACATTTCAAAATTTTGTTGTAGTAATAAATAATATCGGTTGTTAATTCTAATATTTTATTAGAATTACCAAAATTGTGGGAATTAATGATTGATTGCACTAATTTTGATAAACAATTTTACATTATACTAAAATTGTTTGAAAAAACTAATATTTTAGATAGTGCAATAGTATTTATTGAAACAGAACTAATATTATAGTTTTGGTGCAAATATTCTGGTCAAATGACAAAAACCTTCAATAAATTAAAGTCAATGTTGAAGATAATATTCTTACAATATTAATTAGAAAAAAAAATATTTTGGCTGATGTGACAATGTGTCAGATAATTTGATATACAAAAATAACCTTCCGAGGTTTTTTGGCTGTAATTAAAAAAAAAATTAAAAACTTTGATTCTTCTTGTGGATTATTTTTATTTGGTCTTTTAATTTTTTTACATCAAGTCGAGAATATGATGTCATGTAAATGGCCGCCGCCACAGTTGATTGTCATTTGAGCCCTTTTTATGGCATTTTCCATTACTTTGGCCAAAACTTCCGGCGATAGGTCCTCACATTCTTGACGGATATTGTCTTTAAGAGCTGCAAGAGTCTGAGGCTTGTTGACATAAACCCGCGACTTCAAAAAGCCCCACAAAAAGAAGTCTGGAGCGGTCAAATCAGGCGATCTTGCTGGCCAGTGCAAATCGCCAAAACGGGAGATTAGTCGCCGGGAAATGCATCCTTCAGCATATCGGTTGTGGCACGTGCAGTGTGTGGCGTTGCACCGTCGTGTTGGAAAAAGGTCCGATGACTCCTCCAGCGAAAACAGCACACCATACAGTGACTTTGAGCAGGTATAATGGCTCTTCGTGGGTTACACGCGGATTTTCAGTGCCCCAGAAGCGTAAATTTCGCTAAGATGGAAATGGGCCTCATCACTCATGATTATTTTTGATGAAAAATCATCTTCATTATTGCTCAAATAAATAGTCACCAATATTCCGCGTTCTGCAGCTGTGTAGCGTAACATTGTTTATTAACGTGTATTTCGCATGTGTTTACTACATAAATGTCAAAACAGAACTGACATTAGGGGCCAATCGCAAAATTTACAGCATTTTCTGACAGGAGGATTACTTTTGCGCCACCTTGTAATTTCTGTTTATAATTAAATTCCAATAAAAAACTTTAGTACGTACCATAAAATATTTTAAATAACGATACAATTTTGGTAATTGCGCTAAAATTCCAACCAATTTATTTTCTGAGTGTTTAACCCCGCCTAAAGTAAAATTCCGACATAATCTTTAAAATGCCAGATACATGAATATTTTTTTGTTTGTCTCCTCTACCAGAATATCCATTGTGAGAACCCAGTAATTTTTTTCGTGTTGTACTGTCATAATCCTAAATAATTTTTTACTATTTGACTTTTATTAATTTAGTGGCTTGTAAAAAATTAATTGTCCTCAAATTTTTATTATAATCTCATAAAAAATAAAATTATTTTATTTTTAATTTATTCTTTTTTTACCATTTATTTATAATTTCTTTATTACATTTTTTTTTTTACAATACAAACATTTTATTATTTTATATTTTAATTTCTTTGTTAGTTACACAAAAATTACAATTATATTACTTAAGCATTACATATATATTCTTATTATTAAATTATGTATCAATCATAATTGTGTTAGAAAAATATTTAGAAAAAATGCATATATTTTTTATAGATTACTTGTTGTTGTTTAAAAACAATTAACAAATATTTATTTGGCTTTTTTTTTGGTTTTGTTATTCTAAATTTTGTAGAGGTGGGCTAAAAGTTGCAACTACCATTTATAAAATTTGTGTTGTTGTTGTTGCTATTTATTGCAATTACATACACTTACCAACACAATTATACAAAGCTTTTTTTTAAGTGAGTGTAGGGAGGATATGTGGTGGTGGGAGAATTTATTGTTTTTCTTTTGTTCTTTTCTTAAGGAAGAGCTTTAACTAACTACTTAGCCATACCACTACTTACATATAAATATTTAATAATTGTTTCATTTTATTTTGTTATTGTTAAACAATGTTACTTAGTTTTTGTTTTTGAAAATTTTTATTGTTCACCATTTTGTAGTTTATCTAAATTAGTAAAAATTATTGTATATACAATATCCATTAATTTAATCCAGGCTTCAGTTTGTTTCTCATTTAAATTACAGGCCGCTGTTAAAACTTCTAATATAACCTCTTTAAGTTCCTGTTGTAAAAAAAAAATTAATAAATTAATTTTTAAAAACTTTTAGTTTTGAATTTTAAATTCATTAAGCCTATATGACACTTGCTAGTTTCTAAATTCTATTTTTTTTTGCCATCAATGCAAATCATATCAAGGACACTGCCCTACCGACTTTAATTTGACAGATTGCTATTTTTCTATAAGTTGGTTTGATCTCTCTTAAAAACTAGCATGTCTCATATAGGTTTTAGTAGTTTAATAACGCTGTCCAACAAATTAAGACTTTTTGAATGGAACAGAATAGCGATTAATCGTAAACAGCTTTATTTACAACAATGGTGTTTTTGGTGACCCCCACTGAAATTTTCCGGCAAACATTTTTGTAGAATATTTTAATCCTTAAATGTGCTTTTTTAAAAGATATTTTTTGATTTTCTCGAAAAAGGGTCAAATTGACCGATAAAGAGACCAGTTAGAGGGTTAAGATCTTCCACAAAAATAATCCTCATACAATTCCACAATACAACTCTGACCATAAGAATTCTCTCAGACATTAACTTACAGCATTTTTTTCATATAGTATAATGCTCCCTTCGACCGAAAAATGAAAACTTTGTCCCACTGTAAAAAAATACTCAGACGTGCTGGACCATAAGTTTGTTCTACAAAAATGATCTACTCAACATACTCTTTCAGAATTATAGGGTCGCTATTCTGTTCCAAAAATGCTGTTGGACAGTGTAATTACATCAATTAATATTAATTAGTCTTTAGTGTTAAAAACTTACATTAAATGATTGTTTTTCAATTTGACGATGAAAATGTGTAGTGGCTATTTTTGACCACATTTCCTCAAGTTTTGGTCCCGCCCAATCATGACCCAAAGATTGTATAGAGTCATCAAACACTTTTATAATACGAGTAGCATGAGCTTTAAAGCGGGAATTGTTCTATAAATAATAAAGAAAAGTAAATGGGTTATTATAATAATTTAAAATAAAAAAAAAAAATATATGAATTAATGATAATTAAAAGTCAAGAAAACTCAGATTTGCAGAATTTTTCGGCCATTTATTTTGAAAAAAACCGTAAAAGTAGGCAACACTTTTTATGACCACAAATTGATCTAAGTGCGATTCTCCAAAAAAATAAAATAGTTTAAATGAATTAAATATGTAATTAAAAATAAATGAAAAAGCACGTTAAAACTGGTCTACTTAGTTTTCACTTAAACTTAAAAGAACTTTTCACTTATTTTGAAATACTAATAAATAAGCTTCAATATCCGTAAAAATGCACGATTTTTTATTTATTTTATCTGTTAACAAACTAAAAACAATGATATTTCCGTCATTTATTTCTCTTAGCTATCAACTAATTAACTACAAAATCCGTAAAAAGTAATGATTTTTTTCTTATAATTCGCTCTATAAAAATAAACGATTTTTATTTATTTTGTGTATTTTAACTTTCAGTCTAAAAAAAAAAATAAAAAAAATTTTTTTTAACAAAACAATTTAAATGAAAATATTTACTGTAACAGAAAATCCGTATTTATATGTACATTTTTTTAAGAAATGCCTAAAAAATGTAAAAAAATATTTTTTCTTTATATTTTTACTATTTTATCATTTTAAAACAAATGTACGTATAATTTTTAAAATAAAATACAGTCACACTCGCAAAAAAAAAGTCTGTAATGGCAACTGAAAATTTTGTTGTTATTACTTGAAATTTTGCTAATTTGAGCCCAGCGGTTTTTTTTGCTAATCTTAGTAACACTTGTCTGCTGACGTGTAGTACAATGAAAGTAGTAGAAAAATTAGTAGCCGCTACTTAATTTTAGTATACTTTTTGTAAAGTGGAATTTAAAATCTGTTTGCTAAATCAGCAAAAAAAAATTACTTAATATTAGTACAAAATTTTTAAATTTATTTTTTTTTTTTGCATCGAGCATCAAATTTTTTTATTTTATTTATTTTTTCAAATAATATTTTATACAAAATTAAAAACAAAATCAAAGGCTTAAAAATCTTAAAAATTGTTAAAAGATAAACGAATTGACTATTTTGTTTTTATGTTTTGAAAAATATTTTGTTAATTTTTTTTTTACTTTTAAGGTTAAATTTCAATTGTTTTTAAGGCTGATTTTTAGAACTAAAAAAACTTTTTAGTGCTATTTTAAGTGGATGTCCTATTTTCAGACATGAGTCGGTATATTCACTTCCGATCCCTTTTTTAATCTATGTAACATTTTTAGGCAATTTAAGTTTTTAAAATTAGTTTTTAAATTAGCAAATTTCTTTGCAAATCGGTTTTAAATAATTTGTAAAATCATTTCTGAAATAAGCAACAAAAATTTGTAAATATTCTGTAAAAACTCCTTAATTTGTAAAATGTAAATAGCAGAAAGATTTGCCAAATAATAATTTTTTAACTAAAAATTAGTACAAAAATAGTAAAGTGGGATTGAAAACCCTTTACAAATTTTTCTACTAACTTTTTTTTTCTGAGTGCAGTTACTGTAAAAATATTTTAAGTGTACAAATATTTTTAGTTTCAATATCATTTTTTATCTACTGACTAGATAAAGGCCAGATATTTTTGATAACTGACAATGGAAAATTTCATTCAAAATTCATTACAATTGAAAGTATTTTGAAAATCTTGAAAAAAAATGCTCGAAAAAAAAATTAATAAAAATTTGAAGAAATATAAAAATATCTATAACAAAAATCGATATCTGTGTAAAAATCGAGATAAATATCACACATAGATAAGATCGATATATATCTATAAAATCGGCAAATATAGGTAAAATCAATTAATATGGAACTAAAATCTGTTAAATGGATGTTATAAAAGTCAATTAACCTGATATACAGGGTGGGCCATTTAAAATTTTAAATTTGAATCGGCCATAAAAAAAATTCAAATTTCTGGTCTTATTGGAAAGGTTGAACTTTGCCATTAAGGAATGGAACACAATAGCTTTGCTCAATAGGCTGAAGATTGCTTGGCAGGAGATGAAAAAATTGTGTTTTCAGATGAAGCTCATTTTCATCACGGTGGCTACGTCAATAAGCAAAATTGCCGCGTATGTCGTTCAAAGAACCCACACCAGAGAACTGCAAAATCAACTTTTTTTCTTGATTTAATCATACACAAAAATTCTTGTTCACATTTAATAATTCAACAAAATTCACTGTAGAATAAAATCAGCATCATCTTACGGAACGCGTAATTCGGTTTTTCGTATTCCTAATAAAAATTCTAAAAAAACGTATTTTAGACCCACCCTAATATACATATAACATTTATGAAATGTGTTTCTACAAAACCACCCCCTTTTTATAGATAAGAAACTATTTTGTTTTAATTATGATTACACTCATACACGTTGTTTGTTGTTTTTTCTGATTTATTCTACATTCTGCACGTCGTTTAATTGATTTAAAATCATCAGCAAATATGTGTGTTGGAGTATATTCAGCGTTTGAACGCAAACAATCAGCAAATGCAGTTCTCTGACCCACACGTGACTATTGAGAAGCCAATGCATCCGCAACGAGTCACTGTTTGATATGGATTTTGGGCTGTCGGCATCATTAGGCCATTTTTATTCGAAAATGAGCAAGAAGCTGGCGTTGACGTCAACGATGAGTGCCATACTCAACGAATTTTCGTTTCCAAAAATTCAAGAGAATGACATGGACGACATTTGGTTTCAACAAAACGGGGCCACATGTCACACAGCCAACGCAACCATCGATATTTTTCCCACTGTTCTTGAATAATCAGCCAAAAATTGTGATGTCAATTGGCCGCCTCGGAGCTGTGATTTTAGCCCTTTGGATTATTTTCTGTGGGGAGCCATTAAGGATAAATGTTACGCAAACCATCCAGAGACAATTGAAGCGTTGAAACATGAAATCGAAGTTGCCATTGAAGAGATTCGAGCCGAAACAATCGAAAATGTACTGAAATGTACATTCTTGAATGACAAAGTTCAACCTTCCCAATAAAACCAGAAATTTGAAAAAAATAATCAGTACTTTTTTCACCCTGTTTAAAATTAATGATTACTTTTTAAATTTAAAAAGTAGGCATCTCGAAAACTAAGCGAGAAATGGCAAAACGGACAAAATTTTGCTGTAGTAGAGTATCAATATAAAATTTTTTTTTTAATTATTTGTTTTAAATTGATTAATTATTAATAGCAATGAAATTTTAAAAACGTTAGCATTAATTAATGAAATCAAACAATTACAAACATTATCATTATTTAAAAAGCATGCTAATGAAAATAATTTAATTTCTGTTGATATCAATGCAATGCTAATGAAATCATCAATTAAAAAGTCTATTCAATTAATTAGCTCCATGTATAGTTTTGACTAACGGTAATGAAAAATTACCAGGTGTGACTTAAAATAAATATATAATGTGTACGCAATTACAAAACACCTTTTAATTTATTTAAATTCATAGTACACTTTAAGGGTTTTCTATAACACAAATTGATTGCATGCTTTGGAGATTTAATGCCACATAATAATCAAACATTTTAGTACTTACACTTAACTCATCTATTGGCAGATCTTTGAATGCTGAAAATTTCTGCAAATTGGACGGATATTTTGTAAAGAATTGTAACAATATCGCCGCACCAGATTCCGAAGGAGTAGCAGCGGGTATTTCCCATGTTTTTTTAATCTCATACACTTCATCGCTATTCATGATGTTAGATATATATTAATTTTTTAAACCTGCCAGAAACCGTTAATGAAAAGATCTCAAATCTGAAATTATAAAGAATTAAATAAATATATATATATTTATATATTTTTTTTCATTTAAACAATAAAGCTGTGTATTTTATAGAGCAGTTTTAAATCATTTTATGTTTTTATTGTTGACATCCATGTTTATGTCAAATGATATTTCTCTTGTAACTACACAAAACAATTTAAACTTTCTGTCAGTTGTAATTCGTTTATTGTATTAATTCACTTATTTCATATTTTTTATTTTCATGATGTCAAGTAGATAGACTTTTTAAATGTTTGCTATAGTGTTTTTAATGATTGCTGTCATTTTTGTAAACATGACAAAGTAATATTATTTTGTAACAAAATAATAAAAGAATAATTCATTTTTTTCTCTCTCTCAATTTGACACGTGATAAAGTCAATGGCTGCTGTTAATAACATAAAAAATATACTTGTGTGTCACTTGTTGAAAAATTTTCAGATTTTGGGACAATTAAGGTGTATTTATTATGATGAAGTAATCTATTTAATTTTTTGAAAAAAAAATATATATTCAGAACCTAAGATATTGTATTTGCACAAATTTTTTAAATACTAAGACAGTTTATAAGATGTATAGTTTCCAAATACAATTTTAAATTAATTCGTTAAATTTTTATGGTACATTGTGAAAATTTAAGTATTTTAAATTTTAAGGACTGTATTATATGACTTTTTAAAAAGTTTAACAAATAAAAAAAATGCAACTCTGCCATAAGTAATACAGGGCGAAGAACATACACAAACCCTGTAGTGTTATATTATTGATAGAAACAATTCATTTGAGTTTACAAAGAAAGCCTTTATTGCCAATTATTTGTGTATTGTTAGATAAAAACTAAATAGCATAATGACACAATTTAAATTTCGTATTAAATACATATTTATATACAAAAAAAAATTACTCTTTAAGTATATTTGCGGCTCCCCAGCCATATGAACATGGAAACAAGTGTTTAAATAAGTAGTTATAGCACAACAATTATTATTTATGAAGGAGTTTCATTAAAGTAATCCAGTAGTCTACGTTTATATGATAGAAATGAATATGAATAAAGTTTTAGACTGTTTGGCAGATTATTCCAAATTTGATAGACACGAACAATAAAAGATCGATCAAATATTGAAAAATGTCTAAAAGGTACATCAATCTGAACGTTCCTTGTTGAATAAATAAATGAAAACTCATTCACTAGGTATTCCGCAATTTAATAATTTTATAAAAAAGAAGTACGAAATTTTAAGTAGTTATCGAAACTACATCTTAAAAACTCAGGAACAAGCTCCGTTACACGATCATGTTCATAAATTCTCAAATTAAATACATAACGAACAGCTTTTCTGACAATTTTCTCAAGATTATTATATAACCAGGTCCCAGAGAAGGCCTCAAGGCCATAATTAAATTGGGACATAATTAGGGAATGAGCTAGGCGATGTCTTACATGTCTAGGTGTATATTGTTTTAATGAGTATAATCTTCTTAGAGTACGACAAATTTTATTGAAAAGAGAATTTATGTGATTGTTGAAACTTAGTCTGGAATCCAAAAAAATACCGAGATATCTAAGAGAATCCATATACTTAATTACCTGCACGCAAAGAAAAAACATGGTTCAATATGATCCCTTCTACTATATTGAGCTTGCTGCAATCGGGTATAGTTGCCACAACCAAGTTATTGGTTTTCTAATCATCAAATGGTCGCTACGAACATTATTTAGTAAATATTTTACTATTTTATGATTGGCTCCTTATATTTTATATCATGATTGGCTGTAACCATACTGTAGTTACAAAAATTCTGAATGTGAAAAAAATGTGATAATTATGCAACGACATAATGCTGCCAACAATTAATAAATAATTATACATCAAATAAAACATGACTTTAACATTTACAGTCATAATATTGTCTTGTTTTCATAAAAACCAAAATTTGATCAGTTAAGTCATTTTGTTTTTACTACAAAATGTCTTAAAAAACAATCATATATTGTTTACTAAATCTGGACAAATCTGGAAAATATCTTTCACGTGTAATTAAATTGACTCATTAAGATCCAGTTAATTTTTTTTAGCATTCGAAGATTTTTTTAAAGATATAATAATATTAATTATACTAATTAATTCATTGTCAAAAGGATTCTATTAAAACATTTTATATTTTTTAATTCTTTTCAATGAGATTTTTTCTTAAATATGTTTATTAATTTATTTCTTGTAAAAAGTTACCAACATATTAATAAAATATTTTTTATAAGAAAAAGTCCGTAGAACACACGATTTTTTTTTTTGTATGAAATAATAGATATTTATAAATTTATCTGATAAAAACATTTTAAGATTTTATGGACTTTTCCTTAAACTAAAATTTTCAAATTCTCCAAACTGTTTCTTAGATAAAAGGTTATATATTCCAAAAAAACTTAGATTCTAAGACCTTTCTTTGGAAAAAAAATTATAGATTCTGAAGAAAATACTTAGATTCTAAGGACTTTTTCTAGTAGAAATATTCTTAGATTCTATAGACATTTTCTTAAAGAAAAATTTCTAAAAACTTTCTAAAAAAATCTTAAAAATGTCTTAGATTTTTTATTAAAAAAGTCATTAGAATTTAAAAAAAAAAGTTTTAAGTATTTTTCTTAAAAAAAGTCCACATAATCAAAGTTTTCTTAAAAGAAAAGTTCTTAGAATCTATGATATTTTCCTTAACAATTTTTATGATAAATTCAATAACATATTTATTCAGGTCAATAATATGATAATTTATGAACCATAATATAACTGTAGGGACCATATTATGGTAAAGATATGGTTAGTTTATTATCATAATATGATAACTATATTATAGTACGACCATGGTTGGCACAACCATAAACCCAAAAATATGTGATGCTCTTCGAATATGATTGCCCCAACCATGTTTTTTCTTTGCGTGTGGTTATTTATATATATCCTAGGGTAAATAACATGCCTGTTCTGTATATGAAAAGCAATTGCCTTAGTCTTAGTGGAATTGATCTCAAGACAATTTAGGGACATCCAATTGGATATTAAATTAAGATGGTTATTCAAGCAGGTCTCAAAGCGGTTAATATAATCAGAACCGGGAGTATACAATATCATAATATCATCAGCAAATATATATGAATGGCAAAAATTGTTGTCCAAAAGTGAAAAACAATCATTTAAATATGTGAGGAATAAGATGGGACACAACACAGACCATTGAGGCACCTATAGAGGAATTTAACCCATTGATGGAAACAAACTGAGACCGTCCCAGCAGGTAAGAATAAACCAACTTACAAGAAGATTTAGAAAAATTGAAATTTTCCTGAAGATTCCTTATAAGAACGTTATGATTAATGCGATCAAACGCTTTGTTTAGATCCAGAGAGACCATTATGCAATGCTTACGATTATCAAGTTGTCTTCTTACAGTATCAGTAAGAGAAAGAAGTAATGACGTTGTGTTACGATTTCGCCTGAAGGCGTATTGGTTTGGATGAATCAAAGAGAAATTTCCGCAATGAGCTAAAATTTGTACCTTCATTATACTTTCAATGATTTTCGACATTGCAGGTAAAATTGTAATTGGCCTTAAATTATTAATATTATAAGTACCACTCTTTAATATTGGCACAACACGTCCCAGTTTCCATGCAGTCGGAAATTTTGACGTTGTAAATATAGAATTTATAATATGAAGAAGCAGGCTAGATATAAATAGGAAAATCAATTTTATGAATTTAATGGGAACTTTATCATAACCAGTCGCATTAGATTTAATGGAGTTAATGGCCAGCAAAAGATCACATTCCGTTATGGGATCAAATGAAAACGAATTGGGGTTGTCAATGAAATTGTCAAAATTGAATTCACCCAGATGGTTTGGGTTTAGATTATTCAAAAAAGTAGTAGCTATAGATTCAACATCAGATTCATATATTTCAGAATTCTCCCGACCAACACAACCTAACCTGCGAATCCTACTCCACATTTGAGTATTATTAACATCTCTACGAGACTTTCTTATGATAAATTTGGTTTTATTTCTCAGTCTACAGTAAGCTCTCCAGTTTGCTGCGGTACGATACCTTAAATACGCTCCATAGGCTCGATCCCTTGATGATCTAGACTCAACAATTGCTCTAGAGTTCATCCAAACAGAATCATCATATTTTGATATAATTCTTGATGTAAGAACACAATTATGGAGATCATTCACTAAATCATTTAAGGAGGAAAGTTGAGAGTCTACATCAATAGTAGAAAAGTTTGGTGATACATTAAAATGATCAAGATGATGATAAAAATCATCATAATTTATCCTGTTATAATCTTTGATTTCAATTCAATCACTACGTGTTTGCGAGGGAAATTCAATAGAAACAATTATAAAGCAGTGGTAAGAAGAAAAAAATGGGAATTGAAATTGAGTACTATAAGAAAGTCTGGAAGGTTGACTTAAGAGAAAGTAGTCTATCAATATATCTGGGTGGCTTGGGTTACCGAGCAGTCGCATAGAAATCTATCAACCCTAGTTTGAATCCAGGCGCGACTATTTATTATTATGAAAAAATTGTCAATAAAATATTAATTTTTTTCTAAATGATATTTTTTTTTGTTTTAAAATAATTATTAGGCCCATTATATGTATACAGTATACCGTACCTTAACAAGTTCGAATTTAAATTATTTTTGCAAGCAGTTTCGAAAAAAAAAATATTTTGCCGAACGTAGAGATCGCTTTTTTAAATTTTTCGTTATATCGTTGGCATTTACAGACGAATCTTAAAGTGTGATATATTGAGATTTCAGCTCCTACCATTCCAATGTACGATCCTAATATCAGAAAATTAAAGTTCGCAAAAAATCATTAAATTTTTCCAAGGAAGTATTTCGATAATTCCGGCAGAACAATCTTAGAATTTTTTCTTGACCGCATGTAGGGGTTACCTTTTTCGTCGGAGTACTTGAGGTCCATGGCCTTAGGAGTAAGTCATTGGTCTTCTTGAGACAATAACATCGATATATCATGTTTTAAGACCCAACTTCAAATGCCGAAGATATAATGAAAAATTTAAAAAGGCGTAGGGGTCTCAATCGGTAACTGTTTTCATTTTGAAGCAATATTTTAACGGTTACAGTACCTCTCTAAGGATAGCCACTGAAAAATCAAGAAAGTTGCACAATCTCGTTAAGAAGTGGAGTTAAAAGTGACCCCAGTTTTCATTTTGCCTTTCTTTCAAATTGGTTTAAAAAAAAAAACCAAATGCAAATGCAAATAAAGATCAGAAGAGGTATTTTGAAGTTCTGTTCAGTGGAATAAAAATAAACTGTATTTTCGCTCTGACACTCGAAATATTTTTACAATAACTGTAGTTTATTTAAAAAGTTAACCTTACCTTCGTTTTTAAATAATTAAATAGTTAACATACAAAAAAATATATTTGTTCTTGGTAATAAATATTCAAGCCAAGGTCAATTTTATATAAAAAAATTTTATTTTTTATTCCAATATTTCGCTTTCTCAATGGATATCTTCTGTAGGGATTTTTTATTTTCTTATTTTAAGTTTTTTTCTTATTTTAAGTTAAGAAGCTATCTACTAAGATAGCGAAATATTGGATAAGAAATAAATATTATTTTTATAAAATTGACCTTGGGCTGGTTACTAAGAACTAATATTAAAAAGGTCGAAGAAATCGAACTGAATTATTTAAGAAATATATTTTTTAAAAATTATTTTAATAAATAAATTACATAAATATACGGATTTTCTGTTGCAGTTTATAGTTTTCATTTAAAATAATTTGTTTAAAAAAAATGTTTTTTATTTTTTTATATTTAAATAATAAATAAAAAGTCCTTTATATTTACAAACTTTGTCGTTAATTTTTATGTCATTTAAAAAAGCAAAATAAACGAATTGTAGTTAATAAAATGAAAAAATTATTACTTGTAAACGGATTTTGTAGTTATTTAGTTAACAGTTAAAAGAAATAAACAAAGGACATGTTATGTTAGTTTTAACGAATTTGTAGCTAGTTTGTTAACGGTTAACATAAATAAAAAAATCATTTATTATTTACGGATATTGTAAATTAATTAATTAACAATTAAAAATAAATGAAAATTTCGTTTGATTTAAATGCAAAGTTAGTAGACCGGTTTTTAACCGGGTTTTTCATTTATTTCAGTTAATTCATTTTAGTTAATTTAAACTGCAAACTATTTTGAGTGTAGCTACAACGTTTACAAATTTAAACAAAAGCTACATTAAACATAATTAAATTTTAATAAAAATAAACTGTTATTGTTCCTTATATTTGCTGTGCCATCGAATGTCTGTTAGCTAAACTATTAACGAACAAATCTGAAGAAGTTTTGCTAGAATTCAAAATGTATAAGCATTGAGTTTTTAACGTTGCTAATTATCCACTTTAAAAGTTAAAAATAATGTGTAAGTTTTTGCCTAAAATACAAATTATTGTATTTTTTTAGTTAACGGGTGTACGTTAAGGCAAAATACAGCTTCTTCAACAAACCCCTAAAAATTAGATTGTGCTTCTATGTTTCTTAATTTTGTATCTGCTATCACATACTTAATTAAAATTTTTTGTAATTATGTATATATTTTAAATGTAATCTGTAAAGGCTAAGCCCGATAGATGAAATAAATAAAAAAAAAAAATAAAAAAATACTTAACTTTTATTAAGGGTTCGTTGCTTCGTTCCAGGAAACTTTCCGTATTAGTAAAAATTTGTTATTCAACGAAAAATTAAGCTACCATATGAAAATACTATTACATTGTTAACTAACACATGTAGAGTACATAGCTAATATGAAAACACAAAGATAACAAAATAAATTGAAGAAGATTGTTTGAGACCCTAAACGAGGGCAGGTCAATAAGTCCATGACTTTACGTGATTTCCCTCCTCTTAGTTGATTTCTGTCCAAATTTAAACAAGCTCCGTCATTTAGTTTGTGTTTGACGGCCATTGATAGCAGAGTATCGCGTGATTTGAGGAGAAAATGGAAAAAAGTGAATTTGATGTGCTCATTAAGCATTTTTTTTTTGCGGAAAAAAAACCATCATTCAAACTAAGATTTGGCTTGAAAATACTAAGATCCCATAGTATTTTCAAGCTTAATCTTAGTTTGAGTGATGTTTTTTCCGCAAGAAAAAATGCTTAATGAGTACAAGAAATTCACTGCACCAACAATTTCAGTGGTAAAAAAAGTGGTTTACTGAATATCGTTGTGGACGTACAAGCACGGAAGATGCCGAACGTTCTGGACGCCCAGTTAATTTCTCTACACACGAGACAATTGGCATCTCACATTGGGTATGAGAAAATTTTCCGCTAGATAGGCACCGTCTCTGCTCACAATCGACCACAAACTCAGTCGCCTGACAGCTTCGTTTCCAGGACAAAAAAGCATAAATTAGACCACGTATTGCAACCTCATACGCACTATTCTCTGGACTTAGCACCGAGTGACTATTTCTTGTTTTTAAACCTGCGCCTTGTTTCTGTATTTCCCGCATCGATAAAGTTTTCGTAAAATACATGTAAAATGCAACCTTGTTCGGCTTTCTATAGGCTGAGTCACAGGTAATTAAATATATATTAATCTAAAGAAGATAATAATGAGCTTTATTCATGTTATTTATTTATTTATCTATCTAATAAGAAATTTTATAAAATTATATGTGTCCACACCTTTAATAGTTAAAAGCTCAAAAAAATTTTCAGTAAAAATCATCAAATTACAAAAATTTATTAAGTCACATGAACTAAAGTAATCATGAATTTCTCGATGCGAAAACTTCTCACATAAGATACAGAAGAAATAGCTCAGCGGAAAGAGATTTGACTGCAACGATGTAATCATCTTACAAACAAATACCTATTTTGATGAACTCGATAAATCTTATTTTTTGGAAGGGATAAAAAAATTGAAGAAATGTTGGTTCATTCAATATGTCACGGAATTATAGACCCGCCCTCGTACTAAAATAATACAGTAACAATCTATAACACTGAGAAAACATTTATGCAAACAAAATTTAATTAAATGAAAATGAACAAAATGGTGACATGAAATAATCCCAACAGATATTATCCCAATTTCCGATGTTGACTATATATCCGGTAAAATTTATCGGATATAAAACCCAAACTGGAAACATTTTCTGCCGTAGTCCTTATACTATATTCAAATTTTGTACTAAGTTCATCAAATTATTTGGTAAAAAAATATTTTGTGGGTAGACGGCATTTGTCCGGACTTAGGGTTTTCTTTTTTAGGTTACAACATTCAAAGTTTCTGGTTGTCGTAAGCAAAATTATTCCAGAAAGACTTAAAATATATTATTTCAACCGAAATATATTGGTGACTCTTAACCAAACTATTTGGTAGGCCGAAAATTCTTTTGTCATAATGTAATTGTATTCTCTGTAAAATAAATATAGTTTAGGGCACAATCCGAGTAAAACGCTAAAAACACACATGGCTGTAATGACCACATTACTATTTCTTTACATAATCCCAAAACCAGAAATTGCAATAATATCCCTTGGGGTAATGTCCGAGCACCTGAACCAAAAGGGTAAAATGAAAACATTAATAAAGAAAAAAAAAAATAATGAAAAATAACCTTAACACAATACATAAGACAGGTGGTTATGAACGTGACATGCATAAAGAATGTCAACAACACAAATATGTTGTGTACAATAAGGAAACTTTTTAAACAATTGTTAGACAATAAATGACAACACAGATACACTCATACATACATACATACATATGTTTGTAGATAAGTTATTTCATTGTAAAATTAAGTACGGTAATGTAACCTTGTGAGCTACTCTGTATTATACTTATAACATACACGTACTACATACAACCACCATTATCTCTACCTTTATTACTACCACTTGCATAAAAGCAAACAAAGCCAACCCAATGTACCATATAACAATCAAACTGCAATACAACTTGAGAATAACCTTATATAAATAGTGTGTTTTAAGCTTTTCTTAATTTCGCTTATTATAATGTTTATAAAATTTTAATTCACAAGCAGTATTTAACAATGCTTGAGAAAAGATTATTGTACATAACTTTTTCTAAAGAATGCATATTGAACAATGCAATATGACGATTGAAATAGAAATATTTTTCAATACATTCTATTCTTGTTGTCTTTGTTCTACGCTTTTAATGCATACAACAAGTGGCATTGCTTTTTCTTTAATTTTGTCAAACGTGTACATTTAGTTGTAAATATTATATAGTGAACGCGCAATTGCATATTAAATTTAATTATTTTTATTTATGGTTAAAATTAATTATTATTATTTATATTTAAAATTAATTATAATTTTTTATATTTGAAATTAATTATTATTTATTTTTAAAATTAAAATAAAAAATAAATGAAATTAAA
Organism: Eustalomyia histrio; assembly: GCA_949748255.1. Taxonomy (NCBI): domain Eukaryota; kingdom Metazoa; phylum Arthropoda; class Insecta; order Diptera; family Anthomyiidae; genus Eustalomyia; species Eustalomyia histrio. The sequence continues at coordinate 231,958,259 of OX456523.1, forward strand.
GAAAATAATTATGATTTCTCCTTTTCAACTATAATTAATATATTATTTTTGTAAGCTTATTCTACAATTGCAAGAATAATCTTATAGTAATCATACACACATAATATTTTCATGAGGGTTCCGTTTTGATTTTTCTACAATTGTTACGATAGCCTTTTTTAATATATTCTCAAGTCTTTTTCAAGCTTAAGGCTTGTGTTTGTAAGCTTATAATAATATTTTTCTCAAGTCATTTGGTATGTTGGGAACATAAAACATACACACAATAACAAAGAATAATACACTTGAAGATAAGAGTTTGTAAAATACCTTAACCTAACTAAAATACCTTAATCCGCTGTTAAGGCTTTTCCTTTTAAAACCACTGATTTATTTCATTCACAATCAGATAAAGAAACTTTATTCAATCAAATTAATTTCTTTTACACCATAAAATCGCCACTTTTTTGCCGAGTCTTTGCCAAATTGATGATCTACATCAAACTGAGGGCATATCTCTGGGCGCTCATTTATATATGCAAAAACGCCCTTTTGTGGAAAATACTAGAAATATCCAAATTTTTTTTCCAGCCTTATCTAGAAATATTTAGAATATAATGTCGCCAACAGATTTTTTAATTTGCTAGTGAAGAGTTGCCACACTGAACTGATTTACACTTTCAGATTTCAAGGGTTAATGGAGATTAATGAATCGAATTTCCATAACAATAAATATATTCCCAATGAATGAAGATATTTTTAAATTTTTAATTCTGTTTGTTTTTTACATTTTTATGAAAAATATAAGAAATTTCGATTCCCGAATAAAAAAGTTTAGATTTAACATAATCATATAATAATATCTTGGGTATACAAATTAATAATTTTGATATTTTTGCTTGAAAAATGCATTTATTATAATAACAAATTGAAATGATACATTATTTAAAGTATTGTCCATTGTTAGCCACTACATTTTCCCATCTTTCTGGTAGCATATGGATTCTGCGCCAAAAGAACTGCTCGGGTTTTGAGGTAAAAAATGAATCAAGCCAATTTCTAATACCCTGCTCTGAAGTGAAGCGTATTCCAGTAAGAGCATACTGCATCGATTAAAACAAATGGTAGTAGGAAGGGGCAAGGTCTGGGCTATAAGGCGGGTGAGCCAAAACTTCCAATCCAATGTTTTCCAAATAGTTTTTGACCGGTCTTGCAACATGTGGCCGAGCGTTGTCATGATTAAAGATTTTGGCCTAGTATCTGGTCGAATATTCTGGTCGTTTTTCGTTGATTGCTCTTTTTAAACGAATCAAACAGGTCCCCTGTGATCGTCTGACCCAATTTCAAGAGCTCATAATACAAAACACCCTTCTGATCCCACCAAATACAGAGCATTACCTTGAATATTCGGCTTCGGCGTTGATTTTGCTGGTTGGCCGGACTTTACATATGACTTTTTGCGCTTAGGGTTATCGTAAGGTATCCATTTTTTATCACCAGTAACAAACGATGCAAAATGACTTCTTTTTGTAGCGTTCAAGCAGCATTTCCGACATGCGAAATCGCCTTTCAACGTCTCTTAACTTCAATTCATATGGGACCCAATTTCCTTGCTTTTGAATGAATCTCAATGCTTTTAATCGTAGGAAAATGACTTGTTGTGTGACTCCCAACGATAATGCATGTTCTTCTTGCGTTTGATAACAATATTCATCGAGTAATGCTTACAATTCCTCATCTTCAAACTTTTTCGGCTGACCAGGCCTCTCCTTGTCTTCTATATCGAAATTACTACTTTTGAATCGCCCAAACCATCGTTCACAAGTTTTTTGAGTTGGTGCATGTCAGACTTCAACATGTTTTTTAGGCACAAAATTCGACATTATTATAGCAATTGAAAAAAATGTGTATTTACACTTTGGCGTCAATTGATTACTGAATTATAGTGACAGATGTTTACCCTCCAAAATACCATATTTTTTATTATTGACACAAACTATATGCCATCTGTTGTCCAAATTGACATTATTCACTTGTATACCCAATATTATCATATATATATATTGGCATATGTCAGTATGCATTACCATATATAATTTTATATTACATATATAACCACATCTAGTTATATATTGATCTTTTTAAAATTAGGTTCTATCATATAAAAATATATATAACACTATATATAATTTCGTATTTTTATGCATGGATTATTATGAGTGTAGCATTGTCGTGATGTAGCATTGACACAAGGATTTTGCATATTTTTTCAAAAATCGCCTACAACTTCCGGCAAACAATCAATCCAATCAACCAATCTTCATTAATAATCTGGTACACGGTACACTCATAATAATCCATGGATAACATTACGAAAACAATTTTGTTAAAAAAACTATTTTTTTCCGTACATTTCACAAAAAGTTTTCGTTACTTTGACATAAATTTCGTATTTTTATATATGGATTGTTATGAGTGTAGTAAGTAACATGACCCGTTATACTACAATAAAAATAACAATAAAAAAACAAACGATTATTTTCTTTGAAACACCTCTAATACCAAAAAATTTTGTTGGGGTTGGTCCATTTTGAAACACCCACACCAGGGATGGAAAATATGTTTTCTGCTATTGTACCAACCAGGCAAACAAATTGTACTTTTTCGATCCTCACGGTACCAACATTTTTTTTTTGTTTTTTTTAACAATTTTATCGTCTTGAGTCAGATTTGCTTAGACACTAAAAAGACATAAAAAAATTAATTTGACGGGGTGAAACAAAATTTATCGTTAATTTTATATATTCGTATAATTACCACAAAACTTTGTAAAATTTTACTCTAATTTTTATAACTGTCACACCTTTTTTCTGTGTATCCGCCTCCCTTGGAGGGCAATTTAACCTTTTCAGGATTTGCTATTAAAAAATTTAAAGGCATTTAATAGCTTTTTAACAATAATACACTTTTTTCTTCTTTTGTTTTGAGAGGTAATTTAAAATCAGCTGTTCAATGTTGCCACTTCCGAATATCTTAGTACAATGTGTAGGCAAACATTTGATACATTTGATGTGACACCAATTTAGAGCTTAAACTTAAAACTGACTTTATTTTTTACTATAGTAGCTGAATAAATAAACAGGTTTTTAATTTAAAGTTGCTTTTAAAAAAAGTCGACTTTATGTTATGTTGTTTTATCAAGTTATAAGTTGAAAATTTTAAAAAATTTCAAATTGTACTAAATGAGCCGCGGTAGTACCACGGTACCAACCAAGGTGAAAATGTACCAAAAAAAAGTACAATTGTACCATGTTTTCCATCCCTGACCCACACTGACTGTTGCTTAGTTCTGGTTCATGTGAATAAATCCAAGTTTCGTTTATTATGACTATTTTTTTTGCACCAATCGACTTGATTTTTTATTTGACATTTTATTTTACTATTAAATGTTGATATAATATTTCTTCTAATGCAGTTCATAATATGTCACATATCAGTCTAGTTCAATCACATTGCCCGCCTAGCATTATGTTTTCTGAAATAACAGCTGCTTTTAGGCTACCTTCTCGAATTTCATCGCTAATGGAATAATATTAAACGTTTGCTTTGAGATGAATCTTTGCGATCTTTTACAAAGTAGAACTTTATTAAGTATATTCCATTTATCTTTCGGGTGATTTGTTTAAAATTCAGCAGAGAAAAACTGTTCATTTTGCAAACGCCAATTTAGAAGTTATATATTGTTAAATTTTTAAGTGGAATTGACATTTTGGATAATATACGCAAAAAATGTTCGATAATGATAATAAATAAAGGGTGGTTAAATTTTGAGGGCCGATGTTGAATGTGAACCACACCTAAACGTCATGTTTTTTCTGCATTTCAATTGACATTTCAGACTAACTGAATTTGAACCATGGAAAGATACACAATCGAGTAACACGTTAAAGTTATTCAGGCTTATTATGAAAATAGGCGTTTAAATCAAAATGCATTTCGTGCACTTCGTGATTTATTTTTTGGTCAGCATAATCGACCAAATGCGTCCACAATCGAGGGAATTGTGGGCAAATTTGAGCAAACCGGGTCTGTGAGAACACCTGTGCATGCTCGCCCAGTTCGTTGAGCGGAAAACATTGCTGTTGTTCGCGATAGTGTGTCATGAGGTCGACCAAGCATTTACCGTGAATGGTGTTCGCTATCGCAAGATGATAACAAACTTATTGTGGCCAGGAATTGAGGATATGACCCTGGACGATATGTGGTTTCAACATGACGGTGCCACTTGCCACATAGCTAACGAAACAATGGCTCTTTTGCGAGACAAATTCAATGGCCGTTTTATCTCATGGTGGGGTTATTTGAAATATAATGTGTACGTTGATAAGCCAGCAACAATTCAAAAGCTAAAGGATGAGTTAATTCGGCACATTAACGGCATAGAACAACAATTATGCCTCAGCGTCATCGAAAATTTGGACCATCGGATGAAGGTGTGCCGCCGAGGCGCGGCGGCCATTTGGCCGATATTTTGTTCCATACATAAATGAACCATACCATATTATCATAATAAAAAGAAATGACAATAATTTCCTAAATAATTTGTGTTTTATTCAAAATCAACATCGGCCCTTAAAATTTAACCACCCTTTATTAACAAGAATAGTCTTATCCTGATTACATTTAAAATTTATAAAATTAAACTTGAATATTAAATAAAAACTCCAAATAAGAACGCATAACTCACAATTTAGTTAATTAAAAAAAATTACCTAAATATTTAATTTCTACTAATTTTTTTTCTCTGAGTGTAATAAATACAATATAAACAACAGATACATGTATAAAATAAAAGTTTAAGTTGTTTTTGTTGTCCATGTTATCCTTCGTTAGATGGTTGTAAGAGAAACAGTATAAACCATAACCTCCGACAGGATTTTTCAAATTCTGAGAATGACACATGTAGATGTGTGTGTATGTATATAGCACACCGGCCTTTTAGACTTGTTATTGAGACAGATACAAACTCATACAATATTTACAATAATACTACTTCAAAAAACAACAACACACACATACTGCAAAAAGTTTTACCTACACACACAAATGCAATTTGCCAATGGTTGATTAGTTAAAACAATGTGAAATGAAATGGAAAAAGAGTAAAAAAAATATCAAAGATTGACAGTTTGTATAACAATACAAAAACAGAAAAAAAAACTTGTAGGATTGATTTAAAGTTTTATTGGTTTAATTTTTTTTTTTTCAAATTTAAGTATTTAATACCTTTTCAAAGAATTTAATGGAAATTAAACTTTTTCGAAATATTTATTTTAATGTATTATTTGTTTTTTGATAAAAAAAAAATATTTTTTTTTCTTTTTTGTTTACACTTTTATTATTTTTGGATTATACTTTTTTATTTTTATTATTATTATTTTCTTAGTTTTTTGTTATTGTATTGTTGTAAGTTTGTCATTATTCTTAAAATGACAATAGTTTTTACAACAAGGACATCTAAGTAATCCATAAATTTTTATTGCAGTTCTCTTTCAATAGTTTAAGGCGAGTATTTAAGAATAAATTTTTTTTTATAACTTTGCCTTAACAGCTTTTAATTGATTATTTTTTACTCAAATTTTTGCTATAAGTTTGTAAATAATTATGCTATTGTTGTACATAAATTTGCGTTTTCTTTTTCAGTGAATTTGTTTAATATTTAATTTATATTTTTTTTTTGTATTATTTTATAACACCATTAACCGCACGAGTGCGCTCACAAAATTACACTGACTGAATGGTTGGCTGTTTATGGTGTTGTGACTCTCGGTTCAAGTTCAAATTTGATTTGTATTTTTATGATTATGAGAGTCAATTTAAGTTCTTTTTTTTTTGTTATTGACTGTGAGTATGGAGAAAAAGCTTTTATTATTTTCTGTTTTTGGCGCGCACTAAAAGCTTAATGGTGTGTGAGAGCCCCAACAATATATACAAAATCAAGTAAAACAGTGACTGTAGAAAATTTTATAGTTTTCTGAATTTATGTAAATCTGGAACAGTTAAATTTTTCGTAATATACATAACCGAGTTATAACCGAGTTATTAAGCGATTAAGTAGCACACAAACGGGTTTTACTAAAAGCCACGCTAGTTGCCACGCTATTTACACGCTTAATTACTTTTGTTTGCGAGGTTCCAAAATTCATAGGTGTTCATTACTCTCTCGCTGCATGTTTATTAATACTGAATTAATAATTAATTATAATTAAAAAATTGGCAAAATAAGCAAAAGTAAAAAATTGGGGAAAAACCTTAAAAAAAAACAAATCATCACCTGTGCTGTGATGCATCACCTGTGATGCATAACTGGTGATGCATGACCAGTGATGCGTCACTGGTGATGCATCACTGGTGATGCATCACTGGTGATTCATCACTAGTCATGCATCACAGTTGATGCATCACTGGTGATTCATCACTGGTCGTGCATCACAGGTAATGCATCACTGGTGATGCATCACTGGTCATGCATCACAGGTGATGCATCACAGGTGATGCATCACTGGTGTTGCATCACTGATGATGCATCACAGGTGATACATCACAGGTGATGCATAACTGGTCATGCATCACAGGTGATGCATCACTGATGATGCATCACTGATGATGCATCACAGGTGATGCATCACAGGTGATGCATCACTGGTGATGCATCACTGGTCATGCATCACAGGTGATGCATCACTGGTGATGCATCACTGGTCATGCATCACTGGTCATGCATCACTGGTGATGCTTAGATACATATACACATCTAGTGTGATAAAATGGGATATTTTAGCTTAGAAACACATACACATCTAGTGTGATAAAATGGGATATTTCAGCTTAGATACATATATGCATATAGTGTGATAAAATGGGATATTTCAGCTTAGATACATATACACATCTAGTGTGATAAAATGGGATATTTCAGCTTAGATACATATACACATCTAGTGTGATAAAATAGGATATTTCAGCTTAGATACATATACACATCTAGTGTGATAAAATGGGATATTTCAGCTTAGATACATATACACATCTAGTGTGATAAAATGGGATATTTTAGCTTAGATATATAACCAATTTATATAGAAACCAAATTGGAATTTTTTTAATATTTTTTTTTTATTTTAACAGACAGCAAACAAAATTTAAATTTGAAACAACTGTAACGGGCACAAACAAACCACAAATTTCCGTTTTGTGGGTACATTTTTATTGAATTTCAAACAAATGAAAAAAATTAATGAAACTGAAAAAAAAACGGTAAATGATAGTAAATTATTTCGAACAAATGTATTAAAAAGTTAAAATAGATATGTCTTTGAATAATAAACTTTTTTATTAAACTTCAAACAGTAAACTACTTAATAATCTGAGTGTATCTATTTGACGTATAACAATTAAAGAGAAAAAATTATATTCACTAAATTTAAAAATTTAGTAACTTTTAACAATATTTTAGCAATTTACTAACAAATAGTTGAATTGGACTTTTAATAGGTAAATTTGAATAATTGAAAAAAATAAATCTGAACGCCACTGTTTTCCAAATCTGGAGCATCTATTAAACACAGAATATTCTCCCTCTCATCTTAAATACTAAAATCACATGTACCACCTGTAGACAACTTTAAATGTAAGAAAAAAATATAAAGAAATTTAAAAATTATCTCTAATAAATCAAAAAATTATCTCTTTATATTCATACTCATGCCTCTCAAAAAAATTTTTTAATAAAAGCTTTGAATGCTTTTCTTTTTCAATATGCTTTTAAATTTTCTTAGTTTATATATGACAGTTTGTCATATTTCCATTACAAATTGTAAATTAAAACTGACAAGTATCTTAAAAAAATATATATATGTATATTTTTTTTATAAAATAAAAGGTTAAAAGCCTTTATTTGTATATATTGTAAAAAAAGGCTTTTAATATTATTTATTAATAATGACAAGAAGACTTCAATTATTCTACACTTATTTACCCATACCCAAAGGTACATATTTTAACCACTTCAGGATATCATTTTTAATTTTTTTATTTTAGATGAATTTTATGGCGAATATGGTCTCAGAGCCAAATATTTTGATGCAAAAATAAAAAAATTAATTTTCTTTTAATTTTATTTTAATGAAACATTTAAATATTTGGAATTCATTCCATTTCCTACAGGACACTGAATAAGGGGACATATTTGTCCCATTGGCCGTCAAAGTTAAAACAGAGAGGGGTTTTTGTTTAGTTAAGAGTACTTTTTGTTCACATTTAAACTGAAGTAATTTTTATTGGATTTAATTTTTAATAACAGATTTCTTTAGATTTTATTCTCCCGAATTTAAATCTGTTCCCCAAATTGCATTGTATATAAAAGAGATGTCAAAACTCGATCTGCGACACAAGTTTTTTTTCGATACTATTTTCATTATCAATGTTATAATCAAAGGGACATTGATAATCATGGATTTTTTTGTAAAAAGAGACTTGAAAAAGTATTTTCTTAAAAATCTTGGATCGCTTATCCCGAATCCCCAAAAATAATTGCAAATTTTCCAACAATATAAGTTTGGCTCTCAAAGGGTTCAACTCAATTTAATGTGTGTAAAAGGTATTTAGTCGTAAATCCTACATTAAGAAAATGTTGCTTTGTTTTAAAATAATTTGTCAACAACTTATGTTACAGTTAAAAGCAACACATAAATTAAATGAACATCATCATTTTGTTTAAAAGAAACAAATAATTATATTAAATAAAGACGATTTATTGTGATAAAGGTAAAACTCATTTTTAAGACAGATTTAATGTGCGTTTAATTAAATTCTTTTTATAGTTACCCTATACCATTATTATGTAAACGGGGTATAATAAGTTTGTGCTGATGTTTGTAACAATAAAATATATTATACCTAAATAGACCTTTTAGTATACCGATCGACTCAAAATTTCCATTTGAAATTTAATTCAAAAATTTGTTTTCACATTTGTTCGAACGCTACAGATCGTAAATATATTTTAAAAAAATTGTATACACTGATTGTTAGAAAAATCTTTTAATCACAGATAATTTAAAATTTTATATTATTTATGTTTGGAACTTTTTAAACAGACGACGTCTACACCAAACGCTTGATAATCAGCAACTGATTTAATATTTAGCTTGGTCGGTTTTATTAGACCTCTGACTGTGTGTTTTATACCCAGCAAAAATTTGCTAAAGGGTTGGACCTATCTCAGAAATTACCCATTTACCAGGTATGCTTTACAATTGCTTTACTTTGAAACCTAAAGTAATACGTTACAAATATTGTTATATATCACTACTTATTTGAAAGTTATGAAATAATAAGTTACCGATATTGATATATCTTTACTTTGCTAGAGGCTTTAAAATCATGTGTTGCTAATATTGTGTTAAGTATTAACTGATTAAGGCCGAGTTTTCGGGATGTGAGTTCAACTTGGTTTAGTTAAACCGAAAACGAATTTTGTCTGCCATTTCCATGTTTATTAAAATAAATTTGTCGGAACAACTTTTCATTACATAAAATTTTGTCCTTCATTGAAATAAAATATATTAAAACAAATTTCATAATTATTATTTAAGTTACAAACTGTGTTAAACTGGATCTAAAGATAATCTACATCATAAAAACTCGGCCTAAGAATATTACAAATAATAGGCTTTTGGTATTGTATTATATAACTACTTACAATGTGGAAGTAGGTCTAAATTTTTTGTCTAGATTTTATAATTTAAATACATTTGATTTGTGTTTAAATAGTGTTGATTATTGTACATAAATGAAAAAAAGATATATATATTTTTTTTAATTATTATTACCCGATTTTTATAAATTTTTAGTTTAAACTATGATTTGTCTATACTCCTATTTTACTTTTATTTTACATGGCTTTTTTACTCATTATCAGTATGTACGTATTTTAGCCCTTCTTAGTAACCAGTTATTTCAATATAACAAGTAACTACTTTTTGCAATACTTTCTTGGTGAGCATTTATTTTTGTATGCTTGTATTTTTATTTTACGCATTACAAGTATGTACTTATTTTAGCTCTCATTGGTAATCAATGATTTTAATATTACAAGTAACTACTTATTTCAGTACTCTCTTGGTAAGGCTTAATTTATGTCTATACTTGTAAGCTTTGGATAACCATTTACCTTCCACGAAACCCCCATTTTAAAATAATGTATTATTTGACACCATGTGAGTACTTACCATTTTTGTATTCCTATGCCATATCTCATTACCTGGTAATACCAAATTTTGCTGGGTATATAGGAATTCACTGAAAATATCAGAAAATTATTTATTTGAAGAAATAAAAACAATTTGTTTGATTTTTTTAATAGTTTTTAGAAAACAAATTTAAAGAAGACAAAAAAAAGTTCACATTACAGCGATAATAACAAATAATATTCTAATATAAATATATAGGGGTGTATGGGGCTAAGTGGCGCCAAAAATAGCAATTTCAAAGAGTGGTTTATGGTCTAAACCAACTCAGAGATGACTGGAAAAAAAAACATATAACATTGATATTTTTCGTTTAAATTTGAATAAATTTTATTTCTTTTAAGTTTAAATGGTGAGAGAATTTTCGCGACGATTTTAATAAAAAAATCAATTTTTATGAATTATTGAAAAATCTTATTAATGAGCGCTTTGAAGTTGATGATACCTTTTGAAAACATTTCAAATAAAACAACTTTTTGAGATTTTTTTAATATCTGGGACAAAAATCAGAGCCTTTTAAAAAGCTTCAACATCTTAGGAAAATTATTTAATCCAGAAAATGATTTAGAAACTATTTAAATAAAAATTGGGGTCTATTGAGAATAGTTTTTTTCTATTTGATTTTAAATATTCAAATAAAGGCTCTTGAAAAAGACAACATTATAACACTAAGTCGATCCAAAAAGCCCTCGTTTAAGCGTGAGGATAATTTTAAAGCCTCGAAAAGGAAGGCTTTTGCTTGAACCACTTTCATAAACAAATTCTTAGGCTAATTTTTAAGCATACCTTTCTAGCAATGGATTTTTAAATTGACTGTTTCTAATTAATTAATTAATTAAATAAGTATAACCTTTTTTTTAATTTCTTAATGGTTTTTAGAAAAAATTTGAAGATCACATGTAAAATGCGAAAAATATATGAATATACATATGATCGGACTTGAGCATGCAAAACCGTACACGTTCATGCATAGTTAAATATATGATCATACCCAACAAACAATACGTACAGTTTACGTACCGGTTTCGGTCCGTCATAAACGGAATCCAACTCCGTTTACGTACCGTTTTCTTCATCCGTAAGCGGGCCAGAAAACGGATTTTAAGGAACATCGAAACTGATTCGAATCCGTTTAAAAACCGTCAATGACGGACCGTTTTCGGACCGGATATATCGGATGAAAAACGGTGTTGTCCGTTAAAAGTCCGCCAATGACGAACCGTTTACGGACCGGATATATCGGATAAAAAACGGAGTTGTCCGTTAATGTTCCGTCAGTGACGGATCGTTTACGGATCCGTATTCATACCGTTTTTCAACAAAAAACGGATTTGTGTAAAGGCATATTATTTTAATTGTTAGTAGCAAATTTTCAATTTTTTTTTATTTAAATTTATTAACAAATATATTTAAATTAATATAACAAAACCAAATAAACTAAATCAAACAAATACCATATTTATCTCCAGCACAATTACCATTCATCAATCACTGCGATTGTGGCCTATTAAAAATCGTGAATTAAATAAAACAAATATTTAATTTTGATTTAAATTGTGGTACTTACGATATGATGAAGCAAACAATGCAAATTTGCAAATTTTTTCACAAAATTATTTTAAGCTGTCGGGCAATATTTTTATTTACAAATCAACATAATTTTGCACACATCATCGTAAAACTTGTTTTCAATTTCATAAATATTTACTTGAGGGATATTTAAGTATTAGTAATAAAACTAAGCAAATCCAAAAGCAACGGAAGAAAAACTGATGAAAAACAGTGGTCCGTATTTGACGGTACAGAAACGGATACACCAAAACGGAGTAAAAACGTATTGTTTTCGAAAATTCAATTATACGGTCCGTTAATGTTCCGTTTACGTACAAGCTTTGACGGATACGTATTTTTGGACCGTAAACGTACAGCAGAAGCCGGATTCATGAATCCGTACGTATCAGAGAGTCCGTAAAAATATTTCTTGGGTATATTTATTTATATCTCCGGATCTTAAACTTGAGGGTATATGACCGTATATTTCAATGTACGACCATATATGCTCATATATTATTTTTGGTATGCTCATATATGACCATATGCATATATTGCAATATATGACCATATGTCTTAAGATTCAAAAAATTTGAGATTTATAATTTCAATACAAATTAGTGTATAATACATATCAGAGCATTTTTTGAGGGTATATGGTCATATATGAGCATATATGCTCATATATGCTCATATATGCTCATATATTATTCATGTATAGTCATATATGACCGTATGCCCGCAAATTTAAAATCCGAAGATATATGATCATATATGAGATAATGTATAGTCATATATTGAACCATTCAAGGACGTTTATGACCATGTATGTGCATGTATATTTTCAGTCCCATTTATTATGCCGCCCATACCGGAATTCGACCTAAAGCATAAACCAAATCGACATGAATGTTTTGACCGATTTCATTTTTTAGCTTTTTTTGGTTAAATTTTAAACATTTTCTTTATTATTTATTATTTTCAATAATTAAATAAAATAAATTAACTTTTTAGATTAAACAAGGAAAATATTTTTGACACGTTTTTCAACTTCTAGTTAAAAAGCATGTGCAACTCTTGCATTAACCCTAAAAAACCAAACGAGGTCTTTTAGATAGTTTTAAAATTTGCTTAATATGCAGAAATACGACTACGAATAGCGATCTCCCACTTCACACAATTTTACACTTAAGCCCACACTCTCCATTATTCAGTGAATAAATTGAATTGATAAGGTGTCTGTTCAATATTTCAATATTATGCCAAATGGAAAATAACGTGACAAAAATGCAAAACTTTTCTTAATTGTTTTAACAACTATACTAGAATTTAATAAATGTGTTTATTTATTATACAAATTTGTTTATGACCAACATATTTTTAAGTACGTTTACCAAAAACAATATCAGTTAATAATTTAATTGCGTGTCTTATTTTGTATTATTTTATATTCCTCACTTTTGTTTTGTATGCATTAAATATTAATAATTACCTTTATTTTGACAAAATTTAACTGACTACTTTAAAAATTTGTTTTCCTTGTTGGCCACATCGCTAATTGCGGGTATCTAGCTGTAGAGGGGTTTGAGTTTAAAATTTATACATTCTAATTGAGTAACATAACATATGTGTTACATTTATCAACTCATTTCTGTTCGTGTATTCTTTAATTAAGAGATAAACAAGTTTTGTTTTTATTTACCTTTTGTTTTGGTATTTTGTTTTTAACAAATTTAGCATATAAAACAAAATGTTTCAAAAATAGTTTTGGGAACAAACTGGCTATTATAAAAATGTTGTTTTCTACGAAAATTAGTCGTCTGGCGTTATTGTTTTCGGCTTTAAGTCAATAAGATTTTTGAAATAGTTTTTTTTTTGTGAGTAGAAAGAGGAGTAGGGGATTCACTGGGTTACATATACAACTCCTGTATATTCGTTGTATTTAAAAGATTTACTGAATTGTTTTAAACTATAATTTTTACAATTTTTTATCATCTTTCATCACACGTGGTCGTTGTTAGAAAGAAGTATTTTGTTTTTTTGAGGTTACCAAAAAATTTTATAGAGAATATTTGATATATTGTACTCCATTTCATTCTCTTTCCATTTGCCTTGTCTAATGTTTCAATTCCACTTGATCCTCGTTCTACTCCGTTCCCCTTGTCTAATGTTTGCATTTCACTAATTTTTTTTTAAATTTTAGGTTTTAGTCAAAACGCTTCAGGCAATTAAAAGGGGCAATTTTTCCCTTTTGAATCCCTATTTTACCAGGTTCCTATCGAAAATTCCGAAAATTTCGGGAGAAAATGTTTCCCCTTAACTACAAAATTGTAGGTATTAGGTTATTATTATGGTAGTAAATATTTTATAGAACTATAAATAATGTCCTTAAAATTAAAATGGAAATCGTACCACATTTGGACATAGTTTCCATATAAATTCAACTTCCTGCAATTTTCTTAAATTACCTTTTTAACAATTTTATTAAGATTTTTCATTATATTGCACCGTTAATTTTTCCGCCCATATATTAAGGCTCAGGTCCCTTACCGGAATTTGGTCTCATTTCTGGAAAATGGCCCAAATCGTACTGTGTAGGGTATTTCATGGTCGGATTTGACGAAATATATTTTTTTTACTTGTTTAATTTAAATATGCTAAAACTATTAATTTCAAAATCTTAGAAATTTGTAAAAAATAATTCATATTTAAGCACTTAAAAAATACGCTACATTAGCAATACTATTAACACGACTCTCAAAGAAACAAAATTCTCCAGAGATGCAATAAATTTAAACGAAATATATGTATCTCATATTAAAACAAAACAAGTAAAAAAGTTGTAGGTGGTCAATACTGAACGTTCGATGCCCTACATTTAATTAGAAATGATTTTTAAATACACAGAAAAAATGATTGACAAAAATAATTCAATCATTTTTTTTTTTTTTTTTGATTTTTACTTTTTGTTCATTATCAATTAAAAGTTTAATCATATCAATTAAATTTTTAATTGATAATGAACTTGGTGTAGTTTACAATAAATTCTATAGATATAAATTAATAGTTCAAATTACAGTTATATGAAAAAATTTCCCCTGAAGAAGTCATTCAATGTGGTGACGAAATATTGGGATAAATAGAGAGATCTTAAGCTAATTTTAAACTAATATACAAATCAAGAAGATCGAAAAAAGCTAAGAGAATTTAAGAAAATTAAATTTTGATAGATTTTTGACGTATTGATTTTAATGCAGATCTTGATAATTCATTTTATTCCATATCATTAATTTTATGAATCTATGAATAAATTATAATCCCTTCATATCAATGATTCAATTTTGACTCGATTGAATAATTTGTTTTGTGGTTATGTTCGGAAACGATTGTTGGTTATTTGATTTGTTAAAATTTAATTAATTTTGGTTGATTCTTTGAAAAATAAAATCAACAAAAATCACATCGATTCTCTGAATTTGATATTAATTAAATAGAATAAAAAATTATTGAAACATTAAACAGAATTTTGCTAATCGATTCGTTAAAAATTTAATCAGATTTAAAAATTAAATCAAGGAATGATGTTTTTAAAGGTCTATTTTAAAGCTTCAAAAAATTCTTAAAATTCGAATTTGTTAGAACTTGAATTCTTTTATGATGCCACCTTTTTTTCCAGAATATTTATTTTTAAATAAGGTTTCCACAAGGCGTATGCCGCTAGACGATTGAGTGATTACATGTATTTTGTTTTTGTATTTTCGTTCGTGTAAAGCAAAACGTCATCTAGAAACACCACCTTAATTTTCTTCAAAAAATCATTTTAGAAAAAAAAAATAATAAAATTTAATAATTTAACAATATGTCAAGGATTTTTGGGTATTTCAACTATGAAAATGGGAACATGAGAACAAACTCATGTTTTTGCAATACTGCGGATACGCATACATCAGTTATAATAAAGTTGGTACCATAGTATTTTCAAAAGTACTATGGTACTCCTATGATGTATTTGGTACAAAGTATTTAGAAATTTTCAAGCGAAAATCCGATTAAAATTTTAATTGATTTGAATCTGGAATTTAAATAAAAAAAATGAAGAGTGTTCTTTGACTAATTTTAAGACATTTTTCTTATTAATAATTTTTTTCTAAAGTTAATAGTTTTTGAAAAAACGATAAATTAAGATTTTTATAAAATTTTTTCATTCTCGCCGCCATTTTGAAAAACGCGTGGATGAAATTTTCTGAAAAAAAATTCCTATTAATGTTCGAGTGCCATGATCACCTCTGATCATAGTAAAAAGTTGATAACTTTGCGGTATCATTGTGAAAAAAATGCGAAAATTTTTTTTTCGAAATTTTCACGTTTTAATCGGCCATATTCTTTTTCTCGGTGTCTAATCGAAATTTTGAAATAGCATCAAATTTCGCGTATGAACAGTGATATTGCATTATTTTTTTGGTCCGATAACATAATAAATAAACACGTTGAAAAGTTAGTAAAAATTCTGATCACCTCGGCGTTAATGGGTTAAAGTCATAATTGATATAATTTAAATTTTAATTGAAAATGTTGAAGATATTTGATTAAAAATTTAATTGATATGATTAAAAAAATAATTAAAAATTTCAATTAATTTTATTAATTTTAACAAAAAAAATTAATTGATATAACAAATTCTTTTGCTGGTTCAAATTCAATTAAACTTTTAATTGTATTTACAAATATTTTAATTGAAACTCGATTTTAGTTTTTTTTTTGTGTATCAAACAATTATGATGCTATTATTTATACATATAACTTTTTTTCAAGATTGGCAAGCAAAACGATTTTACAAGTGGTAGAGGTAACGGTAATGATATTTAGAGTGGTATGGCGTAGTCGTAAACATCATTTTAAACTTGTAATACCTTATACCACAGAATAGTGTAGGGTACAAAAAATACAGACAGCTGTGCTAATAATAAAAACAAAACTACACACATTTGGAGTTACACAAAAGACAACAAAAAGCATGATCCCAAATCACAACACGAAAAGCTTAAAACATCTACACAAAACACAAAATCCCAAAAATAAAATAAAAATTTAAATCAGTTTGTATAGTAAAACCGCAAAGACTACTAATGTAAATTATTAGCCAGAAATAAAGCAGTATAAAATTAACTAAAAAATATTAAAATTAAAAGAAAATTAAATAACTTAAAATTAATACAAAATGTCTACACCTCAACAAATAAACTCAACAACCACCAAAGATGATGAAAAGTGTTCTAAAATAAAACGTTTCGTAGTATTTGGAATTTTAGCTAGTTTAGCGATAATTGGCTGGCATTTATATGGTAAAAATAAAAATAATTAATAATTTCAAGAAATATATTTAACAACTATAATAATTTGCAGAACATTTTATGTACGATCCCACATCAAAAGATCATGAATCCCCCACAGTACAAGAAATTCATGAATTTACCAAAAAACTATACGAATTAGAATTGAAACATAATCCGTACTTGGCAAAAGTTAATTTTCAGGGTAAAACCAAAGCTTCGTATCGTGATGATAGAGCACCACAACCGTAAGTTGAATATTTAAACTAATAGAAACTGTCGTTAAATTGAACAGTTAGTGCTGCTTAAGTTTATAGGAAATAACATATTAATTTGTTTTTTTTTTTAAATACACTCAGAAAAATATTTACTAAATTTAAAATTGTTAATTTAGCAAAAAAAAAAAAAATAAATATTAAACTTGTTACACAAGTATGATGCTATTGAACTATAGTTCAATTGTAATACAATTTATATTCCAGCCTTGAAAGGGGAGAACAATGCTAAAATTCAACTTGAATTCTAACTAACCTGCGAATATACCCGAAGAAAAGCTTTTTAAATGTTTTTCCAAATGTTCTTCCATAAATATTTATGAATCACAGCAAAATTTCATAAATACAACGATTTCATAAATATTTATGAAACATTTCATAAATAATACAAATAATAATGATCATAAAACCTGTCCCTCCGGCTAACATTCTTGATAAAAATCCTTACTTCATTAATAGGATAAAAAAAAATCGTGAATATTATGAAATAATTTTTATGTTTTATGAAATATTTCATAAATACTATGAAAGGTTATATTGGACAAAAATCTTTGAAATATTTCATTAGTATAATGAAGATTTCTCTTTAAGTGTTGAAAATTATTGTGTGTTAAATTAAAAACATCTAAGCTGTAGTTTTGCTCTTATCCATCAACGTTAAGTCTGTAATGTAAATCTACATTAAACCGATTAAAGTTAAAACAAAAAATTATTTTAATCAGCTAGTGTTTATAATATTGGTGGTAAAATTAAACAAATATCAGTAAAACATTTTAGGAAGTAATACGAAAAAATTACGTTAGGCCAAAAACAATAATTTTCTAACGATGGAGCAAGCGTTGTAATCCTTTGTCGCCAGGTGACGCAACAAAAAGTGCATTTTCTTGATTAGAACTATTAGCACTATTGCGCTACATTTTGCAACAAAGTAATATTGATTTTCTGTTTCGTTCGTAACATTAATGAATATTTGCCGCAAAACTATGCAAATATATTTATATATTTTATGTGCTTCCTGTACTTTATTTTTTTAAATAAATATTCACGGTATTCCAATTTGTTATGCGTATTTCTTTTTGCAAAGAGAGAATAAACATAAATATAAATTTTTAAATACCTCAATATTTAAAAAAAATAATTTTTTTTGAAAAATAACATTTTGCTCTTCCATGTGAAAATCGAAATATACGAGGGTGGATCAATAAGTTCGTGGCTTTTCGTTACATGAAATTCAACACTGCTGCCATCAAGAACCACCTGTTAATAGACTGCTGTCAAATTTTGAGCAAGTTCGGTCATTTACTTTGCATTTAACAGCTGTTCAAAACATACAACCTCGTGGATTTTTTTTTAAATGGAAAAAAGGGAATTTCGAGTGCTCATTAAACAATATTTTTTGCGAAAAAAAACCGTCAATAAAACCAAGGAAATGCTTCATAAATAATATAGGGACTCTGCATGATCGATTTCAATGGTAAAAAAGTGATTTACTGACTTTCGGTGTCCTTACAAGCACGGAAGATGCCGGACGTTCTGGACGCCCAGTTGAGGTCTCTACGCCCAAAACAATTGAAAAAATTCACGATATGGAATTGGCCGATCGGAGATTAAATGTGCGATATATTGTGGAAGACATAGGCATCTCACATGGCTCAGTGGTTTCAATTTTGAACGATCACTTGGGTATAAGAAAGCATACCGCAAGATCGCTGCCGCGTTTGCCCACAATCGACCACCAACAGAATCGTGTGACAGCTTAGTTTCCATGGCAAAAATCCATGAATTGGGCTACGAATTGGTATCTCATCCGCCATATTCTTCGGATTTAGCCTCCAGTGACTATTTACTATTTCCAAACCTAAAGAAATGGCTCGGTGGAAAGAGATTTAGCTGCAACAATGAAATTATTGATCAAGCAAAAGCCTATTTTATGGACCTCGAAAAATCCTATTTTTTGGATGGGATACAAAAATTGGAGAAACGTTGGACTAAGTGTATGGAGCTAAAAGGAGATTATGTTGAAAAATATATTTTTTTTTTGCAAAAAAAAACTGTGTTTTATTCAAAAAGTCATGGACTTATCCGCCCTCATTTATAAATATACTTGATCATACAAGGGTTAGAATATGAGCATACATGATCATGTACATCCATATATGATCAATCACGATCTCATATATTTCTATATATCTTTAAATCCGAAATTTATCGTAATATATGATCATAGGTACACACATATGATTCAAATTTTTAATCCGAAGATATATGGAAATATATGACATCATGTATGATCATATGTTATACAATTTATTGACGTATATGAATATGATTGCGTACATGATCTTGTAGTAGTCCATGAATGATCATGTATGTTCATATATTTTTTGATTTTTGTATGGGCTTCGAAATTTTGTTTTATTTTTACATAAAAATGTAAAACAAATGTTTTTATTAGGCCCAACATTTGAAAAATAAACTTTAAAATTGACATCCTTATGTGTTACATCATCTGGTGCGAGAAATTTTCGCATCGGGAAATTCAAGGTCACCCTACTTTATACAAGGTGACTTAATAATTAAAAAGGTTGACTGCATTTAACTGGATATTTTTTACTTTTGAAGCTGCGAATCCTATTAAAATTGGTCCTTTCTGAATTGGTCTTAAATGTAATTTTAATATAAAATAAATATCTTGTTATTATTTGTGTTGTGATGATTATATATAACCCCAAATCGTACCTCCAAATTGGAAAAAACGGACCTTATTTGGAACTAGCCCTCATATAAATACACCTTCCCTAAATTTGCTTAAATTAGCTATTTTGCCTTTTTCATTCAGATTTTTTACATTATTTATTACACCGTTAATTTTACCGTGTATAGAATAAGGATCAGGTTTCTTTCCAGAATTGGATCAGCTTCGCAGAATATGCGCCAAATCGTGAAGGGTAGCTTATGGTCGGGTTTGACCGACTAAGAAATTTTATTTTTCATAACCTACACAAATAACAAATATTTGGATCTAGACCCACCATTTAGTAAACCATCTACTCAGAAACCCTTTTTGAGTTGAATCAGCGATGTCTGTCTGCCTATTCGTCTCTCTGCCTGTTCCATATATTATTGTTTGCACGCTACAGATTGCAAATATTGAATGATTAAATGAATTGACATAGTGCCAATATTAAGGCCCCCCAAAAATTTTCTCAGAAGTATAAAAATAGTTAAGTGAAATTTGATATGTGCCCAAAGTCCATGTTTGGACCTAGAGTCCATATAACGTTCCACCCTTCAAATTGTCTCTTGTACACGCTTCAGGTCACAAATATAACAATACTTTAATTAAGTTTAGTATACTGACTCATATTTGTTAATGATATTTGTTAGCATCTGTCCGCATTTGGACCTAGTGCCCATATTAGGGTCCCCCAAAAATTTACTAATATATTTGTTTTCAGATTTTAATGTGAATTTAGCTGACAAATTCACAAGTGTCTATCTCATGAAGTAAAAAAAAATATATCCGTAAAATAATTAGACAGCATAAAAATAGTATCGGTTTTTTTTGAGCTATGGACAATATTCCCGATTCTCATCAGGCAAAACAAAATTTTGTCTTTTAATTATTTCTACCCATTTATAAGTAAATATTGACATTAAAGTCCATCTTAACCCATTAAAATTTCGAACATTTCAAACATTAATGCCTTTTTCAAAAATCTCGTGTAGAGTATTCTATAGGCGACATTGCCAACATTAATTGTTTTACTCATTTTATTTCTTTTAGTTTGTTACAAGTTCATGAAGATTTATTGGCATCTGAAAGTTTAAAGACTATAACACTTATGCTGCGTTTATTCGATAATTATGAATTGGATACTCATTCCATTGAACAAGTTACTTCAGAAGAACAACAAGAAGAATTGGACTTTTTAAAAGCCGTCCTAGAGACACCAGTTATGAAGAAAACTATGAAATTTTTGGAATTTAAAGGTAAGCAAAATAAACACTTTTTCCCCACATCTACCCAGGAAAAAAGCAATATATCCATATATCTACACTTAAAAAAGTTTGTAAGTTAAAATAACTGAAAATATCATTTAAAAGAAATGATATTTCATTTAAAAACCGGTCTACTTAATTTTCATTTAAATTAAATGCCATTTGTTATTTATTTTTAAATGTTGATTAATAAAATGACACATCCGTAAGAAACAAATGATTTAATCAGTTAAAATAAATGTCAAAATTTTACCTACCAATCCTTAAAAAATAAATGTTTTTTTTATTTATTTGAAATTATTTTCCTTTTTTTAATATATGAAGCTATAAACACTTTTTGTATGAATGTGTTTGTATGTATATGTATGTGTGTTTATGAAGTTCTTGTAATTTGTATTGAAAAATTTTGTATATATACAACCAATTTAAATAAAAATCAAATTGAAATTTTTTGAATATTTTTTTTTGAAACAGAAATTTAAAGTTGTATTAACTGTTACGGACACAAATAAACCACAAGTTTCCGTTTTGTGGGTAAATTTTTATTAAATTTTAAACAAATGACAAAAATAAATGAAAATGAAAATAATCAGTAAATGATAGTAAATTATTTCGAATAAATGTATAAAAAAGTTAATATAGATATTTCTTTGAAAAGTAAATGTATGTTCCTTTATTTTTAAATGGAACGGAAAACTTTTTTATTAAACTACAAACAGTTAACTACATATTATTCTGAGTGTATAAATGTTTAAGGTATGTTCACACATGAGTGTGCATTAACGAAATTTGAGGGTTTACAGCTGTATTAACTCATTGGATCAACGTCGGGATGTGTGCATCACTGTTCTATCTTTACTATCATAGGAGATATTCTGGCAATATAAGTGAACTGATTCTTAGAGATGGCTTATCCACACCCAGAGAAAAGATTGGTTGCAATTCGATCAAAACCAATAAAGTTTATTTGTCAGGATTTATTTTTTTTGGAATACTCAATAATCCATTATTTTACTAAAAATATGGCATTGAGAATTAAAAAGAGGGGAAAGGAACCAAAAAAGCATAATATTATCCAATTATTGATATTTCCAATCAACTTGACGAATAAAATTCGTTTTGAAATTGCATACAGTAGAAGCAACCATTTATTTAGTGAATCAATTAGAAAATTAGTACAATCTTTTAAATTATTTAAAAAATTCTTCTGATCAAAAATATCATTAAATTAGGATTTCAGTTGAACCGACCGAATTGTGGATTGTATTGATTATAGAAGCCACTAAAGAATATATAAAAAAAAATAAAATAAATTAAGAGTGTGAATTATGAATATGGTTTCCTCCTTAGGGTGGGCCGAAAATCCGCTTTTTAGAATTTTGATTGGTAATAGCAAAATTATTGTTCTTAGTAAAAAAAAAAAATTTGTTAAAAAAAAATTTTTAGGTCGATATCTCACGCTCGCCCAACCCGGTTAAAGATAAAAATCTTGTCATTATTCTAGTAAATATCAATTTAAGAAAAATTTACCATTTGACTTTTTTTGTAGATAATTAAATTTCCAATCAACATAGTTAAAAAAAAATTTTGGAAAATTTTTACCTTTAACCGGGGTGGGCGAGCCTGAGATATTGAACTAAATTTTTTTTTTTTACCAAAAAAATTTTTTTTACAAAGAACAATAATTTTGCTATTACTAATCAAAATTCTAAAAAAGCGTATATTTCACCCTATTCCTCGGTTCGATACCGGAAAAATCTAAAAATAAAATTTTTCTTAAAATAAAATTTTATGGAACTTAATAATATTAATGTGCGAATATAAATATTAAATTAGACAACTGAATATTAGATTTTACAACTTAAAATATAATTTAATATGAAGATAGTTCTCGTAACCGTCAGAATTCAATTGACAACAAATTCGTTGGCCACAACTGATACTTATTTCTGGGTGTAATCGAGTACATCTGTTTGTAGCCACTAGTTCTATGGACACCACAATACATTATTATTTTAAATTAATTATTCTTTTAGTCCCTTACTTTGGAATATCTTTATTTATTATTCTAATAATAATTTAATTTCAGGTGTTGTTACCAACAATTATGACACACAATTGCAACTTCTAAAAGATGCCTGGTTTATACAGTACTCACGCGGGCAAGGACGCATTGGTAGTTCTGGATTTGAACATGTTTTTATGGCTGAGATTAAAGATAACAACATACTAGGTCTACATAATTGGATATACTTCAGTGAACAAGAAAAATTGCGAAATCTAGACTATAAAGGTTACATTGATAGACTGGATCTGGAAAAGGTAAAAAATTATAATATTAATTATGTGCGTTTATTAATATATTTCAAATAATATTTTTAGGATGCTCATTATCTTACCGCTTTACGATTTAGTTTTCACAATATTAACAAACCCTATAATACTTTGTTTATTGGTACCTCACCCGAATTGGAAATGAGTTTATATACCATGTGCTTTATGTTGAGTGTGGGACAACCATGTGCTATACAATTGGGTAATGTTAAATTTAATATTATAACACATGTCTGGGATTGGCATGGTAAGAAAACAATTGCTACTGCTTATCCTTTCATAGAAAAATAAACGGTTGGAATTATAATAAATAATGAGGCTTATTATTTATATGTATGTATTTGTTAAAATTTTTGTAATTAATAAAATTTATTTATTATATATAAATTAAATTAATTATTTTTTATTACACACAATTATACAGTTGTAAGTTATTTTGTGGTTTCATTTTTATTTTTAACTACATTTATAGATGATATTCCTCGTATGTCAGTTTTAGCCGGTGATGTAGTCATGTCTGATATATACATTCGAATTGTTGTTCATCTTCATCTACTTCTTGTTTTACCTGTAAATCATCGCTAACTTCAGTTAAGTTATCTGAACCATCGTTACGCATTAAACTCATAGTACTTATACTAAATTATAAATCAAAAGCATCAATTAAATCAATAGTTAGATTTTTAGTCAAATCCAATTCAAGACCGCAACTAGTTTGTAAGAATCCTAATGAAAAATTAAGGCCAATTGTTCCAGAACCCTTCCCTGACTAGAAAAATTTTCTATTGCAATCAATCAACTGAAGAACAACTTTTTCCCCTATAAAACGCATTTTTAATACCAATAATTTTTGTCTTATTGCTCCAATGGAAATTAGCAGCCTGATAGAAGAAAATATGAGCTAGAATTTAATGAAAATATAAATTGGTTAGCTCCAATATTTTCCAAATATAAACAAGTAAAATTTATAAAGGGTCCGCCAAATAACATTTTTTTTTTTAAACTGCTATAAAAAAAACTACTGAATATTTTCTCGAATTTCTTTTTTTATTTGAAAGTACAATCCTTCCGGTTAATAATGGAAAATAATTTCATTCAAATGGCTGGCTATGCATTAGCCTACACGATCGGTCCAATTTTTAAGCACATTATCGATTGTGTGCACCTCTATTCCACCAATGGCTTCACGAATATTGTCCTTTAAAGCGTCAATTGTCTCTGGCTTGTCGGCGTAACACTTATTTTTGACGGTATCCCACAAATTATAGTCCAACGGTGTCAAATCGCAGCTCCGGTGGCCAAACGTCATCAACTCTGCGGCTGATAATGCGATCTTCAAAAACAGGGCGCAAAACATCGAGTGTAGCTTCGGTTGTGTGGCACGTAGCGCCGTCCTGTTGAAATCAAATGTTGCCAATATCCTCCTCTTCAATTTTTGTGAACAAAAATTCGTTCAACATGGTCCGATAACGATCGTCATTGACTGTAACGGCCACTCCTTGCTCATTTTCGAAGAAAAATGGCCCAATTATGCCTCTGGACCAAAATCCGCACCAAACAGTGACTCGTTTTGGGTGCATCAACTTTTCAATGTATGCGTGCGGGTTTTCTGTGCCCCAAATGCGACAATTTTGCTTGTTTACATACCCGCCAAGATTAAAATGAGCTTCATCTGAAAAGATGACATTGAAAAGATGTTATTCTGCAACATAACCATGATTTTCAAGGTAATGTCGCAATATTTCCCAGCGTTGTTCAAGCGTATACACAACCATATTCGTTCAGCGGAAGGATAAAACTAATTATCTGTCAAATCAGACATGAAATAAGCACTAGTTGAAAAAAAAACGTTAGATGTCGGACCCTATATATCTCGAAATTCATATAATTTGTGTATCAAATGACGAAAATAAATCACCCCAGTAAATAGCTTAAAGTCTTTTATAAATTTTGTTCAATAATCTCTACTAGTTTTTAAAATATTACAAAATTCTTTCAGCAAACATTTACATAACATAGAGTTGCCATACTTGAAAATTTTTTAGAAAAACGGACCAGTATTTTCGAATTTATAAAAATTAACAAAAGACTTAAGAAACATACTTGGTTTTGTTTTTAATAATCGTCACAATGTTTAATTTCGATAAATAATCAAAATATCTTAAGTATAAGACGTACCTTAATGAAAATTTACAACCAGGTAGAGGAAGATACATTTGTGGTTACACAATTAAGTCATTCGAACTCATAAGCTTATTATCAAGAATAAATATTATATTTTTTTAGCCACAAAAAAAAATTAAGTTTTATTTATTTGTCTAAAATCATATGAACTAAATTAAATATAAGAAGAAAAAATTCATGATTACTTAACTGCTTTTTTCAACATTTTTAAATACACTTCAACTACTTTGTGGACAAATAATTTAGACATTTAATAATTATTATTTTAATTAAAATTGAATATATTTTAATTAATGGTATACCTTTTTGACACAACACTAATCAGGAGTAATATTATACCACTTTTCTTAAATAATGTCCCACACATCTTTTACAATTGTAGTTTTTTTTTTTTAAGAAACAGCCCGTTTTATGATTTCCCATATGTTCCCTGTTAAATTCATACATGGGCTTTGTGCTGGCTACTAGTTAATATTAATGTAATTTTACTATAGCTAAGGCTTAACGACCCGGGACTTATGCTTCAGGTCGTTAAGTTAATGAAATACCCATGCTAATGGAAAATCGTCAGCATAATCACTATCCAGATTAATTTCTAAGATACGGCTATGTATTTTACCTGTCATTTTGCCGTAAATTTTTACTATCGTACCAACTCCAGATGAGGCAAAGCATCTTAATACCATCACCGTGCTTCAGTAGTTTTTTTTTGTATATTTGGAATTTAATTGAGCGTTTTGTGGAGATCTTACGTACGGTCTGCCATCATTACCAAGAACAATAAACTTAGAATCATCACTTCAGGCAACCAGTTTTAAAAAAAATTTGGTCACAGTGGAGACACTGTTTTGCAAACTGCTTAATATTTTTCTTCGACACATTCGGTTTTCGTCTTCCTATGCGATCATGTAAATTATTTTAGACAAAACACCTTCTTTCAGTTCCTGTTGATATTTTAACATTGTATTCTCACTCCTTGGTAGAACTTATTTGCGTAGATGTTAAAAAATTTTAATTTTTATTCATTCTAGTAATTAACCTATCTGCGGAAAACCTGATTTTCGGGGTTTTTTTCTTGAAAAATTATTGAATGTCTTATATTTTTAATACACTCAGAAAAAAAAGTTAGTTGAAAAATTTGTAAACGGTTTTCAATCCCACTTTACTATTTGTGTACTGATTTTTAGTAAAAAAAATATTATTTAGCAAATCTTTTTGCTATTTACAATTTACAAATTACAGAATTTTTACAGAATATTTATAAATATTTGTTGCTTATTTCAGAAATCATTTTACAAATTTTTGAAAACCGATTTGCTAAAATTAACAAAAAAAATTTATTAATTTTAAAGAAGTAGATATTGAAGGAAATGGTATTTCTAATTAAAACTTACACCTACAAACTTAAATTGCCTTAAAATGTTACGTGTATCAAAAAAAGAGATCGCAAGTGAATACCGACTCATGTCTAAAAATAGGACATCCTCTTAAAATAGCACTAAAATGGTTTTTTAGTTCTAAAAATCAGCCCTAAAAACAATTAAAATTTGACCTTAAAGGTAAAAAAAAATTGACTAAACTATTTTTCAAAACAGAAATTACTATATTGTTTTTACAATTTTTAAGCCTTTGATTTTTTTTTTTTAATTTTTTAATAATAAGAAAATTTTGATGCTCGATAAAAAAATAAATTTAAAATTTTCTACTAATATAAATAATATTTAGTAATTTTTTTTTGCTGATTTTAGCAAACAGATTTTAAATTTCACTTTTCAAAAAGTATACTAAAATTTAGTAGCGGCTACTAATTTTTCTACTAATATCATTGTACTACACGTCAGCAGACATGTATCGCTGAGATTAGCAAAAAATACCGCTGGGCTCAAATTAGCAAAATTTCCCGTAATAACAGCAAAATTTTCAGTTACCCTTACAGACTTTTTTTGGGAGTGTAATGTTTAATTGCATTGACTAATTTTGCACGCGATAATGAAAGTGATTTTACCACATTAGCCGAACCAAAATTTTGGAAGCATTTTCAAATGAGTTAACTCCGGGGTAGTACTTCTGTTTTTGTCCGTTAGTTAAAAGAAAAAACACTATAAACGACTTGGAAGGTGCTGCAACTTTTAATACAGTCATTTTGTTATCAAATATATATTTTTGTGGGCTTAGTTACCTACCTAAACTTAAGCGACTTAATAACAGGTTGGTTGAAAAATTCCTGCGCTCACCAAGAGATGGCACTGCTAGCTCCAAACTTTTTTTTCTCAAGTTGGTATAACTGTCCTGAGAACACATGCAAAGTTGCAAGTCATTCTGTCACTTCTTTTTTTGTTTACAAGCCATTTGAAGTTGACGTGTCATTGATTTTTTTTAATATGGAATAAATTGAATATCGTGCAGTCATTAGATTCTTTGTTTTGCAGGGGTTTAAAAGCAAAGGAAATTTATGAACAATTGTTAGAAGTGTATAAGGAGTCCTCACCTTCAAAACGCACCGTTGAATTTTGGGCTGGTGAATTTAAACGTGGTCGTACCAGCCTTAAAGACGATCCACGCGAAGGACGATCAAAAACTGCAATCAAAGTAGAAATCATTGAGCAGGTACATAATATGGTTAGTGAAAATCCAAGTTTGACTAAGCGTGAAATTGCTAATGCCATAGGCATCTCAGACGAACGAGTACTCCATATTTTACATGAAGAATTACGTATGAAAAAAACTGTTTGGAAAGTTAGTGCCGCACACATTAACAATTCAACAAAAACTGGATCGAAAACAAATTTCTCAGCGTAATTTGAAGCGTTTTAAGCCGAATAAAACCGACTTCTTGCGTCGTTTTATAACTACGGATGAGACTTGGATCTACCACCATGATCCTAAATTGAAACAAGAACGTTTACAGTGGACTGAAGCTGGTTGTTCAGCTCCAAAGCAGGTGAAGTCACAACGATCAGCAAAGAAGGTTATGGCATCAGTTTTTTGGGATGCAAAAGGAATTTTGTTGATTGATTATCTTCAGAAAGGTAAAACAATCAACTCTTAATATTATTGCAGCCTTTTGCATCAGCTGGATGAACAAATTCGTGAGAAAAGACCTGGTTTAAAGAAGAAAATAATAATTTTTCATCAAGACAATGCACCTGCTCACAAAAATGTTTTGACGATGGCTAAATTCAAAGAATTAAAGTACGAATTGCTTGAACATCCATCGTATTCACCAGATTTGGCTCCCAGTGACTACTATCTCTTCAGAAATCTCAAACAATTCCTTCGTGGAAAGCATTTTTCGTCGAATGAAGAGGCCATAGCAGCCGTAGACGGTTATTTTGCAGAGCTTCCGGAAAACCATTATAAGGATGGGATAAAATTATTGGAAGATCATTGGAAAAAGTGTATTGAGCTTCTAGGAGATTATATTGAATAAAAAAATATATTTCGTAACAAAAACAGTATTCTTTCATTTCGAGCGCAAGAACTTTTCAACCAACCTGTATGTGTCCACTTAAGACTCAATATTCTAAGACTTACTGATTGCTAGTTTGAACATTTTGACATCAAGCGCTCAATACTTTTTTTTGTGCAAAAAGCAAACTAGCAGGTCTATATATTTGGAACAAAAACTCAAGGAACCGCTATAAATGTACTCAGAAAAAAATGTTAGTACAATGACTTAATTGTGTGACCACGACTGTATTTTCTACAATTCAATTAAAATACAAATTGGCTTTCTCCAATATTTTCTAAATATAAACAAGAAAATCATATAGTTTGCGTAGCACTTGACAAAAATATATCAGTTCACTAAATAGGTTTTCAATCAATTTGGGGAAGTCGAATGAATTGCAATAAAAAATAAAAATCAATAAAAAAAACTTCAAAAACAAGTTTGGTTTTGTTTTAAATAAACGTCACAATATTTTAATCAAAAAATGCTTAAAATACCGCTAATTGAAAATTGACAAGCTGAAAAAAATAAAAATTGGCTATGTCCAATAATTTCCAAGTATAAACTAGAAATATTTATATATCACGTAATTTATACACATGAGTAGCACTTGACGGAAATAGGAAAATATTTAAACTGTTTAAATTATGATAAATAATGAGACTTAATTATTATTCATATATATTTGTTAAAATTTATAATAAATTAAATTTATTTATTGCATATAAATTAAATTATTATATATTCGTTTACAAACTATTATACAGTTCTAAGTTCTTTTGGGGGTTCCATTTTTTTTTTATTTTTAACTATGATTCATTTGTAGATGATATTCTTCGTATGGCAGTTTGAGCCGGTGATATAGTCATGTCTGATATAGAGTCAAATTGTTGTTCATCTTCATCAAGTTCTTCTTTTATCTGTACGTCATCACCAACTTCTGTTGAAGTATCTGAACCATAGGAACGCATTAAACTTGGACTACTTATACTAAATTCCAAATCAAAAGGATCAATACAATCAATAGTTAGATTGGTAGTTAAATCCAATTCAGGATTGTAACTACTTTTTGGTTGCTGACGTGGAAGACTGTTGTGGCAGATTGGATTTTGTGCTGGAGACTCCTCCAGTTGTACTTGATGACCCCACATTGCCACTGCTCGTTCTCGATTGAGTTCGGCTTTCATTTGGGCTGCTTCCCCCTGGGGCGGTTGTTGCTGCTGCTGTTGGTGCTGCTGCTGCTGCTGCTGCTGCTGGTGATGATGGGGCTGCTGTAGGAGCAATCTTTGCTGGTATTTGTGCTTGTGCTGAGGGCGTTGATATTTCTTCTGGCTGCTGTACTGTTCCCTGTCCGCTGGTGTCGTATTGATATGTAGAGGCATCATAATCTGCGGCATTGTAGTTGTAGGCTGAGGGATCATATGCCTGGCCAGTGGTGTCATATTGGGTTTGATCTCCTCCATATTGGGATGGATCATAGGTTTGATCATATGCTGTGGCATCATATTGTTGCTGATCATATCCCTCATAGGCACTGTAGTCGGTATTGTAATCTCCGACATTTGTTGTGTCCAAGTTTGGATCTTGTCCCTCTGCATTGGCGGCCGTGTAGTCTCCTGTTGGGTTGTTTGCGTTTGTATTGCTATCTCCAACATTTGGGTTTCTCTGCTGCTGCTTTTTCTCTCCTTCGCCAATGTTGTCTTTGAGATTTTCGTCGTCGTTGTCATTGATTGTTGATTTGTAGTCATATGCTCCAGTGGGCGATTCATATTTGGATTTATAGTCTGTGTCATAGGAAGTGGTGCTTGGGATGGGTAAAGTTGTTGTTGTATTTGTATCACCGGCTGTAGATTTTCCGAGTATGGAGTCATAGCTATATGGATTGGTTTTGCTGATGTAGTCATCTGTATTCGATCGTGGGGTATCGGTTGTGCCAAATGTGGACGGCTTGTAGTCGAGAGAGGCTAAAGGAGGGAAATGTCATACATTAGATAAGCTAAAGCAGAAGAAATTTTGAGTAGGAGAAGAAAAGTAGTGGTAGTATTTTGTTAGTGTAGAAATCCTAATAAAAATTAATGCAAAGTGTTCCAAACCCGTCCATACAAAGCAAATATTTCTATGGCAAAGAATCGACTGAAATACAAAAATTTTTCTCCTTTATAACCCGTCCAATAATTTTTGTTTGAAATTCTTCCAAAAGCAATTGAATTTTTGCCCTAATCCAGTTTCCCAAAAACCAGTGCTGGAACTAGCTCTTCGTCAGCTTTACTTAACATTTAAGTTGTCCTTAACAGTTTTGGAAGCTAACTGCGTGGAATCGGTTATATGTGGTATGATATGTTGTAGAAGAGATGAGGTTTTTAACTCATTGTTAAGAATTTTCTACGTATGTATACCCATGAATAAAATTGTCCCTTTGTGAATTCTCCTAAAAAACATATTTCGGATATATTGAAGAATTAACCCAGATTAGTCACCTATTTATCCTTAAAAACAGTTCGGTTATTTGTCCCAGATTATATTCTATGGGATGTCACAAGGAGTCCTAAGGCGATCAATTATCCCATTCCTCCTATGAAAACTGTGGGAATTTTCAAAAAACAGTTGAGGGGCGGTCCCTTTATTTGAAATTGTACGCTTATGACAGAACACAGAACTCCTACATTAGTTTCTAAAAAAAGCAACATATCGGAATGATGTTTTATAGCAGACACTTTTAAAGTAACATGTACAATGTAACATGTACATGTACATGCACGCAGCATTACTTAATAAATTTTTGGTGGATTTCTCTGAAATTTATAATGCATATGGAAAACTAAATTATCTATGGATGCGCGTAGGAGCTTTTGATAGGTCAAATACTTTTTGACTTAGAGCTGTTTCTTTAAGAGTAAAAAAGTAGATATTTTGACTTTAACACTTCGCTGTTTTGTCAAAAATTATATACCCAAAAACTCATACGCTTTTCTCTAGATAATTTAGTTTTCTATATAAAGTGTATGTTTCAGAGCGATCCACCTAAAATTGGTTAAATTATGCTGAGTGCCGTGGATCACTTATAAAATAACACAAATTTTAATCAATCATATTTTGACGTGATTCAAGTTGGGTGTATTTTTGGCGGCTGTCAAGTTTGGAAAAAATGTGCCCCAGAAGATTCATGTACTACTTGAACAAAACGATCGGTGTTTTGAGAATGGCACGGATAAGCGGTACATGAATCTTCTATGGCGGTCACCGATGAGCAACTAAATTATCTAGAGAAAAGGAAGTTTTTATTTATAGGCTTTTTACATAGGTGTTACCCCTTAAGTAGTATAAAAGGGTGCTTGGTATCATTGCGAAGAAAACATTGATATATAACCCTTTAAGATCCGACTGTAAATACAGAAGATATGACAAAAAAATAAAAATGCCCTACATTCGGCAACATTAAAAATTAAAAAAAAAATAAAAACAGTTCCGCTGGAATTATTGGAATTCTTTACTAGCAAAAGTTTATTGCTTTTTTGCGAGCTTTTATTTTAAAATATTAGGGTTGTACATTAAGGTGGTAGCAACTGAGATCTGGTGGGTTAATACTAGAACGGGTTACTTGAGGTCAATGGCTCCTTCGAGAAAAACATCGGCCTCCGCGAGACAAAAAACATTGATATACAACACTTTAAGATCGGACGGTAAATGGCGAAGATATAACGAAAAATATAAAATGGCGACCCCTACGTTCGGCCAAAAAAAAAAAAAAAATATTTTCGAAATTTTCTTGTTAAAATACTTTATATTAGAGGGTGTACGGTGAACTTTTTTTTTGAGGTACGGTCTAATGTACATGTTCTGTAATTTTATCTGCTCAACAAGACATTATAAAAAATTTTCTCATTTGAGTGTAAATGTATGTGGAATGTATTCTGAGACATGTGTTGTGAAACTGTTTTGTTAAATCTCATTTGCAAGAGATATATATTTTTACCTTTGCCTGTTGCTGGTAAACTATTGTAAGATGTTGGCGTATTATCGAATTTGCCAAGACGATCGCTGTTTAACATGCGATTTGTTAAATATTCTACATTCGATTGTAATGAAGATATTTCCGATCTTATAAGATTACGTAATTACAATTATAACAAGTAGAATAGAAAAAAAAAGAAATAGAAGAAAAAAGAAAAGACAAGAAATGTATTAGTTATTATGAGTCTTTTAAACAAACCTTTTGTTGCTGATTTATATGTGAAACATTATGTGTAGAAATATGCTCTTCTCGACATGATGATTCTTGATCTGTGGTAACTGGCGGCGAGGACAAACCATCAAAACTACTAAACTTTTGTAGTCTACCATTAAGTTCTTTATAACTAGACCATATATGTTTTAAACGATCCATTAGTTTTGAATTCATATCACGTAGATTTTGTTTTTCATTGCTAAATAAAAATTATAATAAAAATAACATAAAATTAAAAAATAAATTAAAGAAATTATGAAGAACTTAAAAATAAGAGAATTGAAAAATTGTGAACTTAAGTTGAAGATCCCACCTATAACTAGAGCGGCTATACAATTTTTTATATATTTTTAAACTTAGTTTTGAGTTCATGACACACACACGTTTCGGAATAGAATAATGTTATCAAAATTTAATTTATTAATTTAAAATTGTGTGATAAAAAAATTTAACTTTTGCTACAAAAGTTATTTCAGGTGACAGAGGAAGTATTTCCTGAGTGTTCTCTTTAAAAATAAACTATTACCTATAAAAGAGACTACTAAAGATACCTAGAGTTTGTAAGTAAATTTCATCTTACATCAATAAATCAATTTTGTGATAAAGGTCGTTGTTGAATTAAAAATTCGTTCCGTTCTCCTAGTGTCTAATAACTGTTTCTGTGTATTCTCCATGTTTACACAATTTAAAACTATTCTATTTATTTGTAAAAAATTATCATGATCTTAAACCGAACGAAGAATATTTCATATGAAATTTCTACAGACTAATAATAAAACTACACTTATTGCTTCTTGCGATTTCTTTTGTTCTTTTTCAGAGATCGCTCTGTACGTGTTGTTATAAATGAGATTTCAACCCATTAGTTTTTATCTGAATTCAATAATGTCGCGTAATTCTACTTTTTCTCAACTTTCGAAAATATTTTCTTTATTTCATTACTATCTATCCTATCGCCGACGACAGCTACATTTACAGGTAATTCTCCCTCTATCGCAAAATTCCTTAAAACTCAAAATAGAATTAATATCAAGAAAATAGGAAAAAATATTAGGACCTTGAATTAATAATGAGCGTTTTATCGAAATGTACGGATTTATTGTGCATAAATGTTATATTATTTAAAGTATTGTCCATCGCTGGCCACAACTTTTAACAATCTTTCTTAAAATTTCCGGATACCAGTTCGGAACAACAAATCGTCTCTTGAAGCAATTCAATCATCGACCCATTTTTTGCATTGTTCATATAAAGTAAACTTCTTATCGAAGGTCATGTGTCATCGGCCGGACTGCCTATTCCAGCGTTTCCAAGTAGGTCTAGATAGATCTTGCAACATGTGGCCAGGCGTTATTTGCGCAAGGCGATATCGTAACCAATGAGGTTCAAACGAGGTGCGATTATTTCTAGTTTAAAACTTTAACTTATGCTGCAAAGTAAATTTGTCGTGCCTTTCTTTGTATTCCGGCTGAAACACAAGAGTTAAGTCCGATAGCGTTCAGTTTTTGGAATTATTTTGATGGCTGTTTGAGCAAATCCCATGACTTTTTGAGCATGGGGTTGTCATAATGAATTCACTTTACTTCACCAGTCACAATACGATGCCAAAAACCCTTCCTTTCTTTTGCGTTCAAGGAGCTGTTTACAAGCAAACAATCGCTCTTCGACGTGGTGCGGCCTTAACTCATACGTCACATATTTGTTTGTACCGAATAAAATTTGGTTAGTACACTCAGAAAAATAATTTATAAACGGTTTTCAATCCCACTTGACTATTTTTGTACTGATTTTTAGTAAAAAAAATATTATTTAGCAAACGTTTTTGCTATTTACATATTACAAATTACAGGATTTTTACAGAATATTTACAAATTTTTATTGTAAATTTCAGAAATCGTTTTACAAATTTGCTAAAATTTACTAATTTTAAAAAAGTGGATATTGAAGGAAATGTTTTCTAATTAAAACTTGTACCTACAAACTAAAATTTCCCTAAAATGTTACATAGACTAAAAAACAAAATCGGAAGTGAAAATACCGACTCATGTCTTAAAAAATAGGACATCCACTTAAAATATCACTAAAAAGTTTTTTTAGTTCTTAAAATCAGCCCTTAAAACAATTAAAATTTGACCTTAAAAGTAAAAAAGTTTTCAAAACAGATATTAGCAAATTAAAACAAAATGATAAATTTGTTTATCTTTTTTCTATTTTTAAACCTTTGATTTTTTTTTTAATCTTGGCTAAAAAAAATAAATAAAAAATGTTGCTCGATAAAAAAATTGCAAAATTTTCAATTGTCATTACAGACTTTATTTGTTGAGTGTACAACAGAATTTCAGTTAAATTCATATATTTTAATCGAATCAGAAATATATTTGTTTGCGAGAATCAAATAATTCGGCTGCTGCAACCAAACTATTTAGTTTGCAAGAAATTCGGCTTTCATAATGAATATGTTTTCACCGCGCGACCGTCGACTCATCCTCTCCCAACGATTCTGACAACTCCTGAAGCATTTAGCATTCGTCCTTGACCCTTGTGTTTCGTCTCCAAACAAACACGATTGTTCAGATGTAATGTGATCACCATAAACTAAGATTCGACGAAACTTGGCTGTGCTTTTCTTCATATTCAAGTAATGTAGAAGAACTCCCCGCAAAAACACTTTATTTGGTATGAAATTCGACATTTTTAAGGCAATATTCAGTATTTTGGTTTGGTAAACGCTCAGTCATAAAAGGTTTTAGCGGCAAGTCATTGCAAACTAAAATATTGCGCCATATACTAGTGGTGGTCTCTTGTGTAAAACGCTCATAAAAATATGTGAAGGTAACAGCCATAACAGTATACTTCTTTATATAAAATACCAAAAATTAAATTTTTAAAACAGAAATTATAAAAAATCAAACTAGTGCCGAAAGAAACCCCTTGAATATTCCTTTCCAGTGATACCACACTTGCATATGGATTCTTTAATTTAAATATTCTTAAGGGCTACAAAAATTAAAATATTGGTTATACAAGTTAATACACTCACCAAAAAAAAAGCCTGTAATGGCAACTGAACATTTTGCTGTTACGGGAAATTTTTGCTCATCTTTGCAACATATGTCTGCTGACGTGTAGCAGAATGAAACTTGTAGAAAAATTAGTAACCGCTACTAAATTTTAGTAAACTTTTTGTAAAGTGGGATTTAAAATCTTTTTGCTAAAATTAGCAAAAAAAAATACTAAATATTATTAATATAAGTACAAATTTTAAATTTATTTTTTTTTTATCGAGCATCAAAATTTTCTTATTTTATTTATTTTTTTAAAAAAATATTTTATACAAAACATAATCGAATTAATCATTTTGTTTTTATTTGGTAATTTCTGTTTTGAAAAATATTTTGGTCAATTTTTTTTACTTTTAATTGCTTTTAGAACTAAAAACACTTTTTGGTGCTACTTTAAGCAAAAAGTATATAATTTTCTATAGAGTATGTTTCTCTCTCACGAACTTTTAAGTACTCTCTTAGAACACGAACATAGTTTGGCGGCAACAAAGGTGAGTTTTGGTCGGCAACTTTTAGTAGTGCTTAGCGGTGCTGCCATATAACCAATTTCAACTATTTTTTTGCCGTTTTTTGGGATGCTAGAGATTTTTCAGATTATTTCATAAAAAAAAATGTTTTTTATTTTATTCATATATTTTTTCAGATTTTTCATATAAAAATATAATATTTGTTCAATATACTATTTATTTTTACTAAAATTAGACATGCCTAATAAAGTAAAAAAATACAACAAAAATTTGCAATTGTGTTAAAAAATAGTTACAAATTAAAACATAACATTGTGACATGAAAAGTATTAAAGTGTGTACACACACACTGACCAACAATGTCAATTTATATCCATTATTTCCCATTTCTATGGTAAAAATATATAATAAAGAGAATAAATATGCTATTAATTGTTGCAATATATAACTAAAAACCTATAAAAAATGCAATAATTTGAAAAAAAAAATATTTTCATGAAAAAACTGGTAAACAGTTAAGAATCCCAAAAACTAGGATAAAAAATTACACTGTTTATGTGGCAGCACTGCATACACCAAATTTAATCTTTTTCAACACTTTAGCAACTTTGAAAATGTTGCCCTCTCATTTAAAAATGTTGCCGCTGAACTCTGTACCATGTTGAATTTCTGGTAGAGCGGGAAAAATACTCTATAGAAAATTATATACTTTTTGCTTTAAGTGGATGTCCTATTTTTAGACATGATTTTTAGATTAGAAATAACATTTCCTTTAATATCCACTTTTTTAAAATTAGTAAATTATTTTGCTAATTTTAGCGGTTTTCTAAAATTTGTAAAATGATTTCTAAAATTAGCAACAAAAATTTGTAAATATTCTGCAAAAATTCTGTAATTTGTTAAATGTAAATAGCAAAAAGTATAAATAAGTAATAATAAAAATCAGTACAAAAATAATAAAGTGAGATTGAAAACCGTATACAAATTTTTCTACTAACTTTTTTTCTGAGTGTAATGTCGATTTTTTTGCTTGAAAAATGCATTTTTTATAATAACAAAATGAATTGATACATTATACAAAGTATTGTCAATCGTTACCGGCTGCTTTTTCCCATCTTTCTGGTAGCATATGTATTCCGCTCCAAAAAAAAGTGCTCCGGCTTTGAGGTAAAGAAAGAATCAAGCCAATTTCTGATACCCTGTTCTGAAGTAAAGCGTATTCCAATAAGGGCGTTCTGTATCGATCGAAACAAATGCTAGTCACAAGGGGCAAGGACTGGGCTATAAGGCGGATAATCCAAAACTTTCCATCCACTGTTTTCCAAATAGCTTTTGGCCGGTCTTGCAACATGTGGCGATAGCGACACCATGGCGTCTATCGAATACTGAATTATAATGACAGATGTTTACCCTCTAAAATACCATGTTTGTTATTGTTGACACAAACCATATGCAATAGTTATGCCATCTGTTGTCCAAATCGACATTATTAACTTGTATACCCAATATCTAATTTTTTGTTTTTGAGACAACCCTTATACAAATTTTGAGGTGGCCAAAAATACGAGAGAGATCGATCTAACATTTTTTGTTTTCTATTACATATTCAAATTTTATCAAAAACATATAAGAGAGTCTTTTAAAAAAAACTTAAATTTACCTTTTCGTGATATAACTTTAAATATATTTTTTATTAAAAGTTCCAAAAAGCGAAGTCCCTATTTGGAAAAAACCCAACTCCAAAAAAGTATTGAATGCACTAAAATAAAAGTGTTTTTAAGAAATTACAAATTGTTAACTCTGCTCTTAGGGGGAAAACTTATTACTGGGGACTGATTCCATAACATGATCCACGATTATCGTTCACTTTTCGATGTAAAATATTTGTCATATTTTATACAAATTTTAATACATTTCAATAAATTTGAAAAAAAACAACATTTTTTGCATTGTAAAAGATTTATAAGAGCAATATTTAAAAATCCAAAGGTATTTATCTCCTAAATGAAGACGATAATCATCCATTTTTAATAAAATCCCCAGCCAGGATTATATAAATTGAAGAGTCTCTATCTAACACGTCTCTTTGAAACTAAAGTATGCACTTTGCGACTGCAGTAACACTAGAGAAAAATTATTATTTTAATGGAGACTAAGAAATATAATGCCAAAAAAATGCCAGTTTTTAAATACAAATCGAATCATGTTGAGAGCATAATTTCTTGTATATATTATGTAAATAAATGTTTTAAATGTTCGATATTAACCCAATATTTAATTAGAATTCGGTAACATGTTCTTGATTATTTAGGTCAAAATCAAGTTTTATATCAGCTCTTTGATGAGTATTTTTATTTGCTATTTCACTTTCTTCCAGATGATCTTGTGCTAATTGAGCTTCTTTCTTTTGTTTGCTTTTTAAAGATTTTGGCACTAATCTTACATTAATATCTACTTTAACCGGTTTCTTAGGTTTATCTTCAACTTGGACATCGGTGTTGGTACTTTTATCATATTCCTCTTTGGCAGCTGGTGTTATATCCTTTAAACATTCTTTGTTATTACAACAAGCTTTTATTATATGTTGAGCATGACAACAGGTTGTGGTTACATGTAAACCTTTTTCTGATATTTTCAGCCCCGTCTTATCAGCATTTTCTGTCATTTCCGAATGATTAGAATTCTGACATTTATGACAGGCTTTTATGGTTTGTTTTAAAACTAGATGCTGTTGCAGCCAAGTCAACGGCTCTGTTTTATGACCCGTAAAACGATCATGCGAATAACATCTTGATCGCGTTTGATATTCTAACCGAGGAGATCTGTGTCTTAATCTACTATTACATCGTTCATAAGAGGTGCTTGTCATAGTATTGGTGGTGGCAGTGGTGGTGGTGTTGGTGGTGTTGGAGGTGTTGGTCTCTACTTTTGATGTGTTATTTTTGATATCAAAATCTATATTTATATCTTGGCTATCTTGATTTTGACAAGAGTGCATCATATCTATAGTGAAATTATGTTTATGTTCATGATGTTGATGATAATCGTTAGGTTTTAAAGGTTGTGGTATTGTTGTTTTTGTATTACAAGTGTTTTTATGTAATGTTAAAATTTCTTTCATAGTGTTGCCATATTTTGATAAATCTGAATATTTGTAAGGTGTTTTAATAGAGTCATTGCAATTACACAACATTTTATTGTTAGAATCTTTCAAATTTAAAGTTTTAAACTTTTGACAGTGACAAGTTGTTGTTGTTGTTGTTGTTTTACTACGTGTGCTGGAAGGAGATAATTTGGGTAGGGGAGGCATTTTAGCCCATTCCGTATCTAAACGCTCTGTACTACGTGAAATATTATTCCATATATTTTCATCATCAAAGCGAGAAGTGTACACGTTTGCATTTTCTTTTATAACTTCCGGTGTTGCTGTCCGGACCAGCTGCAGAGTTGCATTCGTGACAGGAGATTTTGTCTCCTCTATCGCTGGTATTACATCCATTGCAGCAGTTTCTTCGTTTAAGATTTTCTCGTTTTCTTCTTTTTGTAATATTTGGGGTGGTAATTGTAGTTGGATGGGTATTGTGGTTTCGATTTCTTTACATATTTATCGTTGTAGCAATTCAAAGCAAAATGGCAGCACAAAAAATTTATAATGACAGCATGTTAACCAATATGTAGTTTTTTGTTTTTTTTTTTTTTTGTTATGTATTTTTATGTATTATTTTTGGTGTATTATAATATGATTATATATAGTATGAAACTCAAAAGAATTATATTTTGAACTCAAATGAAAAAAAAAAAAAAAATAAACAAAAATTATAGGGATGAAAGAGCAAAGATGTTTGAGTGATTGATTGATTTCCTGTGTTCCTTTTTTTGATTTTGTTTGAAATGATATGAATTCAATATATAAGAAAAAGGATAATATGTTAAATTGAAACATTTTATTCAATCAACTTTATTTCCTTTTTCTCCACTTTAATCTGCTAAACAAAAAAAAAAAAACAAAACATTGAATTG
This sequence comes from Eustalomyia histrio, assembly GCA_949748255.1. Taxonomy (NCBI): domain Eukaryota; kingdom Metazoa; phylum Arthropoda; class Insecta; order Diptera; family Anthomyiidae; genus Eustalomyia; species Eustalomyia histrio. The sequence continues at coordinate 231,999,449 of OX456523.1, forward strand.
AAATATGTATGAATATTTACTTGTGCTTTAGAGTTGTATCTTCTAATTTATTTGTTAAAGTTTTACATTCATTGGTTAATTTATCCATGAGTTGCTTTTGACTTTGTATCATTTCTTCAAGTTCATTTACAGTTTCAGCTAAAATTATAAGTACAAAAAAAAAAAACAAATTTACATCATTTGTGTGTAATGTTATTTTCAACTTCTTTTTATTTGATTTGAAGCATACTAAAATCTACTGCAGCTCATGGATAAACTATTGATTCTATATACAAGATTTTATTATCTAATTATAAAAATCCAATTACGAATTTTAAATATTTTAATTAACTAAATTTTCTTTAAAGTTAAATTTATATTTTTTATATTTTCACATTTACACAGGAACACAAATCAATAGCTTACCCAGAGTATAGCTGAGTTTTATATTAAGGCTGTGCAAAAAATTGGTACAAATGCTTAAAAAGAAAGGAGTGTTAAAAGTGATATAAAAATGGTGCATAAATAATATCAAGTACAGTGGGCTACTTAAAAAAACAGAAGTGTGAATTTCATATAACTTCAAGGGGGTCAACTAAATTAGCTAAGTAGTTATGCCTGGCATTACTCACAGATGTCATTGAAATTTTGTAATTTTAATACAGAAGAGAATTACTAAACACGTATTTTGTAGTCTACCAATCTCATGTTTAAGGGGTTTAAAGGGAGGCTAAAAATGGATTTTTTTGGGTTTTGAAAAACCAAAGGTAAATTAAACTAAAGCTATTTGAAAGACCTATCTAGTGGTAACAAGTCATTCATATTTTTTTTTTTTTTACGTTAGACTAACACTCAGGGGATGTCTCCTACTAATGCAGTGCATTGTGTTAGAATTAGGAAAATATGTTATGAGAGTGAGAAAAGAGGGAGTAGTGTTGAAAAGTACAGACAATATGCAATATATCTGCAATAGTACAAAATATTGGGATAAATAAATATTTATAATTAAATTTTTTATAAATAAAGGATCTTTAGCTCGATAAGGAATATTGCATATATACATTTTACATTGAAAGTTACACTCACCAAAAAATGTCTGTAATGGCAACTGAAAATTTTGATTACGGGAAATTTGCTAATTTGAGCCCAGCGGTTTTTTTCCTAATCTTAGCAACACATGTCTGCTGACGTGTAATACAATAAAATTTATAGAACAAATTAGCTGCCGCTATTAAATTTTAGTAAACTTTTTGTAGAGGAATTTAAAATCTGTTTGCTAAAATCAGCCAAAAAAAATACTAAATATTAGTACAAAAATTCAAATTTATTTTTTTTTATCGAGCATATAAAAAAAAATAAAATTTTTTTAATTTTTTTTTTTTTTTCAAAAAATATTTTAAACAAAATTAAAAAAAAATCAAAGGTTAAAAAATTTTATAACCATAAACGAGTTAATCACTTTGTTTTAATATAGTAATTTCTGTTTTGAAAAATATTTTAATCAATTTTTGTTTACTTTTATGGTCAAATTTTAATTGTTTTTAGGGCTGATTTCTAGAACTTAAAAAAAAGAACTTTTTAGTGCTATTTTAAGTGGATGTCCTATTTTTAGACATGAGTCGTTATCTACACTTCTAATCCTTTTTTAATCAATGTAACATTTTAGGGAAATTTAAGTTTGTAGGTGTAAGTTTTAATTAGAAAAAACATTTCCTTCAATGTCCACTTTTTTGAAATTAGTAAATTTTTTTGCTAATTTTAGAAAATTGGTTTTTAAAAATTTATAAAATGATTTCTGAAATTAGCAACAAAAATTTGTAAATATTCTGTAAAAATTCTGTAATTTGTAAAATGTAAATAGTAAAAAGATTTGCTAAATAATAATTTTTTTTACTAAGAATCAGTACAAAAATTGTAAAGTGGAATTGAAAACCGTTTAAAAATTTTTCTACTAACATTTTTTTCTGAGTGTATGTGTTTAGCCACCAAATGCATATATACAGGTTGGTTGAAAAGTTCCTGCGCTCGAAATGAAAGAATACTGTTTTTGTTACGAAATATATTTTTTTATTCAATATAATCTCCTAGAAGCTCAATACACTCGTTCCAATGATCTTCCAATAATTTTATCCCATCCTTATAATGGTTTTCCGGAACCTCTGCAAAATAACCGTCTACGGCTGCTATGACCTCTTCATTCGACGAAAAATGCTTTCCACGAAGGAATTGTTTGAGATTTCTGAAGAGATAGTAGTCACTGGGAGCAAAATCTGGTGAATACGGTGGATGTTCAAGCAATTCGTACTTTAATTCTTTGAATTTAGCCATCGTCAAAACACTTTTGTGAGCAGGTGCATTGTCTTGATGAAAAATAATTGTTTCTTCTTTAAACCAAGTCTTTTCTTACGAATTTTTTCATCCAGCTGATCGAAAAGGCTGCAATAATATTCAGAGTTGATTGTTTTACCTTTCTGAAGATAACACTAGGTCACAAATAACAAACTTTTGTCTGTTATTTGTTTCTAGCATACTTTTTCTCATGGATTTGGACCTACTGAACACGAAAATGAATTTTAAAAATTTTTCTGTCGATTGGTTTGCGAGATACAAATTTTTTAATTTTTTTTTTTTAATTTTTGGAGGTACACTTACTATTTTGAGCATATCTTTAGTCTTCTTTGACCTATTTTATCCTACTACTACTCAAATTAAAGACAATTGAGCCGTCTACAACTTATTCTCAGAAAATTTTCAAATCGGGTTAGTAGTTTTGATGTTGGCGGCTTAAAAAGGTTAAAAAACTGCGTTTTTTTAGTAAAAATGTGGCTGAAAAATTCATATAAAAATTCATATAAAATGTAAAACGCGATGTTAACAGCGATTTTAATTTTTTTACGTATAGCTGACACTTTTCCAAAGAAAATAAGCCCTTACTTAACAAAATCTGATGACAAATGGCCGACTTATTATTTTTTTGGTAAACGACCGAAATTCCGCTATTTCACGATTTTTTGATTTTCATTATTTGCACAGCTTACCTACCCAACGCAAACGAATAAATACATTTGAACTTAATTTAAAATAAACAAAGTAGTCTTCGTATATTTTTTTTTTAATTTATTTACAGCACTACATGCTCATACATATTTAAACATAAGGAGACACGGTTATCAATTGCATTTCAAAACTGTCTGTGAAATGTAAAGAAGTTAATATTTAGAAAACGCAAGGAAGACAATGAGTAAAAGACTACGTGTGTTCGAGTGTTTGAACGATCCAGACAATTTCTGCAATGTTTGTGGCCAGTTTATAAAAAAAAATCACGCACACAAGTTTACTCCAGCAGTACAATTGCACTATTTGAATTATTTTGGTATTTCACCAAATATCACAGAACCATGGACACCTAAGTCGCTGTGTGATCTTTGCTATATAATCTTAACCAACTGGGCAGCTGGCGGAAGGTAAGAATTTTTATTTAAACACATTATACATAGCGAATATAGTAATTTATTTTAATTTTAGCCGCCATATGAAATTCGATACACCAATGATGTGGAAAAAGCCGCTATGCCATTCCACAGACTGTTATTTTTGCCTCACCACAAACAGTGGGGTAGGAAGATTTGTTAAATGGAACTACGCTCAAGTGGGATCGTTTGCGCTTCCAGTACCACATTCGCATGATGTGCCATATCCAGTGTGCCCTGGTGCATCTCTTCAAAAAGCAGAATCGTCAGAAGAAGAGTCTGAGTCAAATGCAAGCGAATTTGAGCCGGGTGCAAAGCGAAAATTACTGTCACAGGCCGAACTAAACGATTGGGTGCGCGATTTTGTTCTCACTAAGGAGAAATCCGAACTTTTTGCGTCTCGGATGATACAGTGTGGATTTGCGGCTTCAGAAGTGAAAGTATCAGCGTACAGAAACCGTCACAAGGAGTATGCAAAATTTTATACAAAGAAAGACCAAATATGTTTTTGCAGCGACATTTCAGGCTTGTTCCAAGAGCTTCACCAAATTCACAACCCCAACGAATGGAGGTTGTTTATTGACAGCAACAAAGAGAGCTTGAAGGCAGTTCTCTTACATAATGGGAATGAAAAGCCATCTGTTCCTATTGCTCATGCGGTTCATTCAAAGGAGAACTATGAAACTATGGACATTTTGCTGAAATGCATAGAGTATAGGAAATACAATTGGAAAATATGCGCCGACCTTAAAGTTGTGGCCATTCTGTGTGGACTCCAAGGAGGCTATACGCGACATTGCTGTTTTCTGTGCCTTTGGAATAGCCGCGCTGATGATCAGCATTATATAAAAAAAAAATGGCCGGTACGAACGAAACCTGTAGTTGGAGAAGCGAATGTTCAGCGCAAACCACTAATAGAGAACCGTGAAAATATAATACTTCCGCCGCTGCACATAAAATTGGGTTTGATTAAAAATTTTGCCAAAAAATTAGACAAAGAAGGTGAAGCTTTTGCCTATTTACGGTCAATTTTCCCTTACCTTTCGCTGGCAAAAATTAAAGAAGGAGTCTTCGCAGGACCCGAGATAAAAAAAATGTTGAAAGATGAAAAATTCCCAAAGCTGTTATCACCCATCGAAGCCGCAGCATGGAATTCCTTCAGGCTTGTTGTGGAAAACTTTTTAGGAAACAACAAAAGCCCGAATTATAAGGACATAGTTGAGGATCTGGTAAAGAACTATGAAGCCATGGGAGTGCACATGTCACTTAAAATACACTTTCTGGATTCTCATTTGGATTTTTTCCCTGAGAATTTAGGAGACGTGAGCGACGAACACGGCGAGCGCTTTCATCAGGAATTGAAGGCTATGGAACGACGCTATCAGGGCAACTATGACACGGCTATGATGGGTGACTATATTTGGACCCTAATACGTGAGACCGATTTCAGCGAATACAAAAAACAAAGAAGAAGTCAGCAGTTTTTCCACATGGCATAAAATGTACACTTATATCTTTGTTTTTACTCATTTTTTTGTGCGTTGATTTGCTTAATTTAATTAGTTAGTTTAATTTCGTTAGTTTAGCTAATTGTGCGATACATTGAGCATGTAGTGCTGTAAATAAATTAAAAAATAATATACGAAGACTTCTTTGTTTATTTTAAATTAAGTTCAAATGTATTTATTCGTTTGCGTTGGGTAGGTAAGCTGTGCAAATAATGAAAATCAAAAAATCGTGAAATAGCGGAATTTCGGTCGTTTACCAAAAAAATAATAAGTCGGCCATTTGTCATCAGATTTTGTTAAGTAAGGGCTTATTTTCTTTGGAAAAGTGTCAGCTATACGTAAAAAAATTAAAATCGCTGTTAACATCGCGTTTTACATTTTATATGAATTTTTATATGAATTTTTCAGCCACATTTTTACTAAAAAAACGCAGTTTTTTAACCTTTTTAAGCCGCCAACATCAAAACTACTAACCCGATTTGAAAATTTTCTGAGAATAAGTTGTAGACGGCTCAATTGTCTTTAATTTGAGTAGTAGTAGGATAAAATAGGTCAAAGAAGACTAAAGATATGCTCAAAATAGTAAGTGTACCTCCAAAAATTAAAAAAAAAAAATTAAAAAATTTGTATCTCGCAAACCAATCGACAGAAAAATTTTTAAAATTCATTTTCGTGTTCAGTAGGTCCAAATCCATGAGAAAAAGTATGCTAGAACCAAATAACAAAATGGCTGTTGCCTAGTGTAATCAGTCAACGAAATTCCTTTTGCATCCCAAAAAACTGATGTCATAACCTTCTTTGCTGATCGTTGTGACTTCACCTGCTTTGGAGCTGAACAACCAGCTTCATCCCACTGTAAACGTTCTTGTTTCAATTTAGGATCATGGTCGTAGACCCAAGTCTCATCCATAGTTATAAAACGACGCAAGAAGTCGGTTTTATTCGGCTTAAAACGCTCCAAATTACGCTGAGAAATTTGTTTTCGATCCAGTTTTTGTTGAATTGTTAATGTGTGAGGCACTAACTTTCCAAACAGTTTTTTCATACGTAATTCTTCATGTAAAATATGGAGTACTCGTTCGTCTGAGATGCCTATGGCATTAGCAATTTCACGCTTAGTCAAACTTGGATCTTCACTAACCATATTATGTACCTGCTCGATGATTTCTGCTGTGGTTGCAGTTTTTGGTCGTCCTTCGCATGGATCGCCTTTAAGGCTGGTACGACCACGTTTAAATTCACCAGCCCAAAATTTAACGGTGTATTTTGAAGGTGAGGACTCCTTATACACTTCTAACAATTGTTCATAAATTTCCTTTGCTTTTAAACCCTTGAAAACAAAGAATCTAATGACTGCACGATATTAAATTTTTTCATATTAAAAAAAATCAATGACACGTCAACTTCAAATGGCTTGTAAACAAAGAAAGAATTAACAGAATGACTTGCAACTTTGCATGTGTTCTCAGGACAGTTATACCAACTTGAGAAAAAAAAGTTTGGAGCTAGCAGTGCCATCTCTTGGTGAGCGCAGGAAGTTTTCAACCAACCTGTACAATAGATCATTTAATTAAAGCGAGAAGTGTTTCGGCTTTTTGCTAGTTTTTTGCCCTATTTTTACCTATATTTCTAATATTTCAAATAAGTGACAGCTCTGAATCCAGTATGGGTGCCAAATTTTTCTTTCCTGGAATAATTTGACTCTGTATAACAATTAATTTGCAATTTTGCTTCCATACAAACAAATCTAAATTTTTACCATTTATGTATTATACCCTACACCAAATATGGTGAGGAGGGTAAATATCAGTTTGTCATACCGTGTGTTACATGCCGAAATATAGGTCCAAAATATCATAAGATATATTTAATTATTTTAAGCCGCTTAAGCGATGTCCGTCTGTCTGTCAAAATGGTGATCACGGCGCAAAGACCCAAGCGGGGTTGCTAATTTTACCCATATTAATTATTTCGAAAAGATTGGTATTGATTATAAGCAAAGTCGGTCCAGAGCTTAAAAAGTTTTGAGTGCAAATGTGGAGGTACCTCTAAAGTAGTCATACGCAGTGGTTTATTTTAGTATAATTTCAAAGTAGCGACTGGTAAATAAAATATTCTCTCATGTTTTTCACTAGTCGCTTAGAAGTGAATAATGTTTTATATTCACCTTAAATATTTTTCAGCTTAAGAATATTTTTTTCACCACTAAAATATTTTTTCATTACAAAAATTGTTTTCCACCACAAAAATTGTTTTTCACATTCAAAAAAGTTTTTTCAACAAATTTTTTCACCTCGAACTATTTTTTTCAATTCCCTTATTGCCCATCTGAATTTTTTTTTTTTCATTATTTATATCAAAAACACTTTACTTGACAGGGATTTATTTTATTAAAAGCTGCATCTATTTAGTGAAATCTGTGGGTTACCACGGGGAAACCGACCTTAATTTAACCCTATGGTATTTAACCTTAACAATGAGTAAAATTATATATACAATAAAACTTCCCAATAGCGGACAACTGGGACCGTCCAGTTGATTAGTTCATTATAGGGAATTTCTGCTATTTATTAATAACCCTGCAAACATGTGGAAGATATATTCCAAAGAAGATAAAAAAAAAATATCTTCCTTTTATCATTTGGAAGAAAACCAAAATTAAACTATTATTTTTTTTTTAATTTCAAATACATGTTAAACTCTATTCTCAAATACAACAGAGCAGTTTTTTAGTGATATTATGCAAAATAATTATAAAATAGCGATATCTTCTTGATATCTTCTAAATGATTACTATAGGATATCTTCTAGTTTTCTTCCAAATGATTATTTAGCAATATTGCAGATTTATCTTCCAGAAGTATTGCTTTCGTATTATTTGCAAGTATCGCTTTGGATAGGCTATTTCTTCCCGAAGGGGGGATCTACCGCAATAAAAAAATGATTTTTGTCGCAATAAATTTTTCCTTTCAAACGATACGATTTCGAAACAATTTCGTATCCCAATGTTTACAGGGATTATTATTTATTTTATTTATATTAATCATATAATTACAAATTATATTCTAGCAACAAAGGCCATCGGCTCGTTGTAGCGAAAACAGACCAGAGCCTCTGGTGGGAATCGAACCCACGACCCCCGCACTGATAAGCTAGCACGCTACCAACTAGCCCACCGGGGCGCTCATACAGGGATTAAAGGTCGGAAAATATAAAGAAAAAACATCATCCTTTCAACACTCAATAAGCTTAACAGTTTTTCGTAGTTTAAAATGATAATAAGTTATTATTATTGCCATTTTCAGTTAGGTGGTTATGACTGAAAAGGTTTAGACATAATCCCCTAACAAGAAGTAGGAATTATGAGGATGAACTATTTACGCAGAATTGCTTCCCTAACGAAGGATATACCACTGAGAAGAAACTCAGTAAAGCGAGCCGTAACCGATAGCCTTACTCATTTAAGTTGCATGTGGACACACATACATGGTATTTTTAGACGAAATCTAATTTTTTTGTGAAAGTGCATATTTTACTAAAAAAAATAATTTCAGAATTACTACTGTGTGCATTAAAGTGAAAGAGGTGCAGATAGATTACAAAAAAGTATAAATACATTAAATAACAACATATAACTTACCATGTTTTTCTTGCATTTCGGAAATACGTTTATCCAAATCCTTTTTGGTGGGACGTATTTCATTTTTAAGTTCACCATAAGCCAGCTAAATTATCAAAAATAAGCTTTTAGTTTTGGCTTTTGTAAGGGAAATATGGTTGGCAAGCAAACAATAGCATTTCATAATAACTGTAGTTGGCAAACACAGCTAAATTAAAACCGCTATGAAAATTCTACTAAAATACCTATTTACGTATAAAGGTATTTTGCAGTTAAAACAAAAGTTAACAGCAAAAATTATAATATAAATATTAATATACAAATGGCTCTAATGCAGTGGTCGGCAGGAAGAGAGAATATAAATGTATTGGTGTTTTACACCGTAAAAAATTATTTTATCATTCCAGATAAATGAATGAATGAAAAAATAATAATGAATTAATTGATAAAAGAATATCCGTATTCATTGAATTAAAATAGTTCATGTTTTTATTTTCTCTATTATAAAAAATAAAAATAATTCATAATAATGATAATAATAATTTTTTGATTGTTTACATTTAATATATTTAAAGAAAATAAAAAAAAATATTCCTTCTCAACGTTCCACATTTTTAATTTAAAATGTAAACGAAAACAAAATAAATACCTACAATAAAAAAAAAAACCTATAATAAAAAAACAAATTTTTATAGTGTACTTTATTTCTTCAACAAAGCTTGCTCTGTTAAAAGTTAGCGTACTACTGTATGAAATAATTGTATTTTTTTTGTCCTCTTAGCTGTGACATTCGTGTAGTGTACGTGTAAATTGCCGATTGTGTTCGGCACCTGAGTGCTATGAGTGCCGACCACTGCTCTAATGATATTGCCGTTTTAAAATTTTTATATTGGTATCGAGGGCGTCAATTGGTAAACAACTACCGTTATTATGAAAATGTATTGCCTGTCTTTTATTAACATAAAAATAATCTAAAAAAATCACCCACCTCTTTTTCCAAATTAGCTATTTCATCATTTAACCTTAAAACCTCGCGCTTGGAATGTAACAAATCAGCATCAGCTCTATCCAAACGTTGACGCAACGAGTTAATTTCAGCATTTAAACGAGCTGCTTCGGTTTTATTTTCACGTGAAGCACGATCTAATTGCAAGCGTAAGGCGTTGATTTCTTGTTCCAGTGATTGTTTTTCAGCATTAACTTGAGCCATATCTGCTAAGAATGTTGAACGATTTGCTCTTAATTCCATTTTCAATTCTTCAATTTGAGAATTACGATTTGCTAAATCTCTTTTTAAATCACTCTCATAGCGTTTTGCTCGTTCCAAATCCAATTGGAGTTTAGCTACCTGTTCCCATTGAGAGCTGAGATCACCACCCAATTGATCCACTTGATTATTATAACGTCTTTCAGCATTGGCTCTCTCATCGGCCAATCTTCTAGCCATTTCATGTTGTAACTCCCTTACTCTTTCATGCTGGCGATCTAGTTCATCTCTTAAGTGTCTAACTTCCAATTCAGCTTGTGATCTTTCCATTTGTACCAGATCATTTATATAACGCTTCGATGATTGACTATATTGTTGTGACTTAGCATCATCTAGAGATTTTTGTAAATGTCTAATTGTCTCTTCTAAAGCGGCTTTATCTTTTTGTAGCAGATCAATTTGTTTGCGATGTACCTCACAATTTTGTGCAGTATTTGCTGAAGTAACCGTGTTAACGGCATCAGTACGAGCTAATTTCTTTTTTAAATCATCATTTTCAGTTTTAACACGTTTCAAGTCAATATTTGCCTGCATTAATTCAGCTTCTAGTTCACTTATTCGAGCTTCATAGACAATATTTGGGGCAGAAGCATAACGGGGACTTTTGGCTTCCTTTTTACGGGGTGTTAATGGCTTTATTTTTGTATACAAAATATCATCACTATCTGAAGAGGGACTAGTGGTAGTAGGTTTTTCCTCTTTTCCAAAATTATTCAATTCACTGCGAGCATGTTCGGTCAATTGTTCATTCTCATTAATGACATCCTTAACTTTACCCAGTAGATTTGAGAGTTCATTGCGACAATATTTTGATTCTTTTTCCAATTGTTCTATATAATCTTCTTGTTTTTCAATAAAATTAAAAATTTCCACTGGAGCCTGTACACTATCTGTGGGTGGTATTGCTGACTTGCTGGAACCATAATAATCTACAGCAGCTGTACTGCTGACAGCAGCAGTAGGCAGTGCTGTAGAGTGATATTGCATGCACGGTGTGGTTAAATTCTCTTTCGAAGATGAAAAACCACTTAAGGTTTTCTTAGAGCGATAACCTGGTGTTACGCCTGCTCCACCTCCCCCTAAGCGAGATTTTTGACTTGGTGATAAATATTTTGAAATATCAGCAAATACCGGACGATCAATAGTCTTTATTGAATAGATCAAGTTATTGTTTTTTTTTTTTTAAATCCTTTCAACTTTTTAAAACTATTTATTCAACTCACCGACATATTATCCGAATAATTATCAGCTGAATCATCGTTTATACTTCTTAAATATGAACTGGTTGCTGTTGTTTTTGGTGCTGCATATGAGTCAGATGCCAACATCATTTTCAAACGTCCCACTGCTTCATTATAGGCATAATTTGTATAATCCATGGTTTTTGATTTTTTATTTACACCTCCTTTTAGGGGTTTCATAGAGATGTTTCTGTTGGAAGTTTTAAAAATAAATTAAGCACAATTAATTTTATGTTATTTTCTTAATTTCTTAAACATTTTTTTATTCTTTTCCAACAACCCTTTAATATGCATGCTAAATTTTAACTGAGTATAGCCAGCAGTTTGTTAGTTTTTCTCTGCGACAAGTGTGTTTGGTGCAGTTGGTCAAATTGGGTTTCTTTGGCAACCTGCGATTTGGTCAAAATTCTAATAAGCCACCACCAATAAGCAATACAACACTGAGGGTAGGTTATGAATCTAAAAGTAAGCACAATGTAATACTAACCATGAAAATTTGGGTTATGGTTAAGGTTAAGCACCAATTAAATATACTTATATAACTCTGGTTAAGCTGCTTACTTTTTGAAATCTTACCCGTCCTGAGTGAATTTTGTCAGTTATGGTTGAATAAACAGGGTGAAAGTAATAAAGATTTAGGGTGAGTTTTTTTTCAAAATATTATTATATGGCATGAAATTATCTTATATGGCCTATTTATTTTTAATTTTTTAAGAGAACATTCAAGAGAATTAAGATCTGTGAAAATATAATTTTTAATTTTTTTACTCCTTTAAAATTTTATTTATAATAAAATACATCAGTATACTCATAGTAATAAACCTGTAAATGTTACATAAAATTAGTTAAAAATTTACTTGCAGAATAAACTGTTAAAATGAGGAAATTTTTGTTTGCTAAATATTAGTTAGACAAAAATAGTAAAAATAAAACTACAAAATATAAAAAATTTAAAAAAATAGAACACTGTTGATTTTAGAAGGATAGATTTTTTTTATATAAAAAATAATCTAAAAAAAATACTATTATTAACTAATATTCAGCATTAATTTTAAATGAATTTAGGGTGAATTGTTATTTGAAATGAATTAAAACTTAAGTCGAATATAACTAATATTTTGTATACCCACACAAAGAAAACAGATTCATTGGGATAATCGAATTTTTTGCCAACGGCAAGGATCCGTTGAGGTCATAGATATTTTTAGTTGTGGAGAGAGTAGTTCGATTAGTATTAGAAATTTTGGAAGTTCATATATGGTAATATATGATACCATACATTTCAATATATGATAATATATCGCATATATTGTTCCATATCTTAGTTCATATATTTCATGTATTTCATATATGTATAAGTACCATGCTATCTTTTTTATCAGATATGGCCATACATGAAGGCAAAATTTTTTTTTTTTTTCATTTTATCTCTTTTTTCCACCGAATTAAGATCCATTTCGAATTCTTAAGTGAAATTGGTGTGAACATAAAACTTTTAGTAATTTTAAGTATTTTTATCCTACTCCTCTAGCGGAGTAGCATGTAATCAAAAATAAAACTTCCAGCAAAACCATACATTACCAAATAATGGGTAAGGTAATGTATAGCCATAGGGGCCGATGGATTACTTTACACCTTGCTTCATTGATGAATTTAACAGGCGATGGGCCTCAAAGTAATGTATATACCCATTACTTTAGAGGTGATAATGTAAGGGGTTACTTACATGGTTACGAGAATGAAAAAAGTAATGTGTCTAAAAATAGATTTTAAAAAAGAGGAATCGTAACAGGGAACTCTGGTTGCCAGCTAAGAACTCTACCCACTGAGCTATCGACGCATATAATATTTGATTGCTTAAAACTTAAATGAATTGTTTCGCTTCGGTTTTTCGCTAGTGTTGTCAAACCAAACATACATTACCCTTTTGCTTACAAAGAAACACAAAGTAATGTATCTAAAAATAGATTTTCAAAAATATTTCAATTATTACTTTACATTTGTAAATCATACACTCAGAATATTATGTAGTTAACTGTTTGTAGTTTAATAAAAAAGTTTTCCGTTACATTTAAAAATAAAGGAAGATACATTTATTTTTCAAAGAAACATCTATATTAACTTTTTTTTACATTTATTCGAAATAATTTACTATCATTTACCGATTTTTTTCAGTTTCATTTATTTTTTTCATTTGTTTGAAATTTAATAAAAATTTACCCACAAAACGGAAACTTGTGGTTTATTTGTGTCCGTAACAGTTATTACAAATTTAAATTTTGTTTGCTGTCTGTTTCAAAAAAAAATATTCAAAAAATTTCAATTTGTTTTTTTATTTAAATTGGTTGTATATATACAAAATTTTTAATACAATTTACAAGAACTTCATAAACACACATACATATACAAAAACATTCACACAAAAAGTGTTTATAGCTTCATATGCATACATACATTTTGTATTGTACGAGTATAGTAAAAAAAAACAAAAAATACAAAAACGGAAATAATTTCAAATAAATGAAAAAAACATTTATTTTTTAAGGATTGGTGGGTAAAATTTTGGCATTTATTTTTACTGATTATATCAGTTGTTTCTTACGGATGGGTCAGTTGATAAATCAACATTTAAAAATAAATAACAAATGGCATTTAATTTAAATGAAAATTAAGTAGACCGGTTTTTAAATGAAATATCATTTATTTTAAATGACATTTTCAGTTATTTTAACTTACAAACTTTTTTAAGTGTATATTACTTAATCAATAATGAGTAACTTAATACTTTATGCTTGCAAATAATGAAAAAGGTATCGCACCCATTACCAAAGTTTTACTGGGTTTGGTCAGACGTATTTCAAAAGATTGTGATCTTTAATACAGATTTCAAAATGTTTCTTATTAAAAAAAAATATAAATGCAATTTCGAATAAATGAAATTTCTAATAAAATATTAAATAAAAATTATAATTAATAAATTAAAATAGATTTCATACCTTCAATATCATATGGCGACGACAATAAATTAAAGTTAATAAAGAAACGGGGTGATATGATTTAAGCTTAAACGGCTCTAAAAATGGCAAGATCGCTAAATAAGTGTTTGTTTTGTTAACTAATCTTAATGTAACACTTTTTATATCTATTTACTTTTCTTTATTAATTTAGGTTTTGTTTTCAGTATTTAAAACAATACATTTAATTTACTTTGAAATAGTTTTAAACTAAATTAAATAACATGATTAATGTATTAATTCGTTTTTTTATTATTTTATTAAGAATAAGATATTCTCTGAAAATTCCAAATTTAAAATAAAATATTTAAAATATGTTCGTTAAAAATTCTTTAATTTTTTTAAAATGTATGAAGTCATCAGCTTTTAATAACAAAAAATAAACATTTTTGTTGAAAAATAAGCAAAAAAAAACATTTTTGAAAATCCGTCTAAAAACAGCAAACTTATGATTTATTAAAATTGTAACTTTAGGAATTCCATAATTTCACTACATTTGCTGATAAAAAAAAACAAACTTAACAAAGTGATCGAGAAAAACTGTAAGTATTTTCGAACTCTATCGATTCCAACAAAACAGAATTACAGCATGAGACCCCTGCATATATTTTTTCACTTTTGTATCACTGTGTAATTAGTAAAAGTACTAACAAGGAAGCTTGTTCAAGCTAAACACCACGATTTTTATATAACTTGAACATGTTGTAGTAATAAAATGTCTAAGATCAACCTGACTCCGTGTTAAGACCATTTTAAGAATTTAAGTGCACACTTATCCAAATTTGGTTCCAACCAAATCCATCAGTTGCTACAAAATCGGTTATCACAACACTATTTTTGATGTCCCGTCTAACATAGAATTGTGATAATCGAAATAGGGTTGGAACAATAGAATTAGGTTGGAACCAAATTGGGTTGGGACGACACGGAAGTGTATGGTATACATTTATAGGTTTAATTGCATTTTATCTAAAGGGATCAAATTCAAATTAGGCGTCGTCTTAAAGGAAGTTTGAGCGCATATTTCCTGGTAAATATTTTGGTACTTTTCAAAGTAGTTGTAGATAACTGCAACGACTTCCAAAATCATGTATTTATTTTATTACCTATTTTATTTAATTTACATTTAAACGGATTTTCTTCAAAGCCCTGTTTTAGAACTTTTTGGAACAACTTGACAACCCTAAGATAAAAATATAAGCACTAGCGTTATGCAGTTTTTATTTCCAAATTTGTAAGTTGAACAAAAAACATACTAAAATTTATAGATTTTCTTCTCTGAGTTATATCTTTTTAACACTGTTGTAGCTCCATATTATTAAGAGACGACTTTTCGTTCCTCTTCGTTCGGAAACAATGTCCGGCCCAACAGAAAAAAATAAAACAATTTTATTTTCCACCATATTTGTATTCGGAATTTCCCATTAAACTCATCCACCAAAATTTAGCAACAAATTGTTAAAAATGTCCTAGCCTTTATTGGGTTAATTGCCGAGAAGCCAAAAAAAAATTATTTTTAGACTTATTTTCTTTATTACAAACACACAGAAAATAGATTCATGCTGACAACCGAATTTGTTGCCAACCGAATGGTTCAGTTGCAGCAACTGTTTTTATTGAGGCAATCAAATTTTTGTTGTCTTAGTCAAATTAATCATTGGTTTTCTATTATCAAAACCGGTTTACCAGCACGAATTTCTCTGTGTCTCAATAGTTCACCCAAATTGAAGAGTTTTGTATTACAACTTTCTCTATAAGCTGTTTAAAGGTACCTATGCCCTTACAATATTATTGCCCAACTTTTTGTTTTTCTTCTTTATGTTTTTACCATATATTGTAATAGAATAAACTAAGACGAGAGTGCATATTAAAATATCATCCCATTCAGCTGCAGTCTCTCCAATTTCAATGAAAAAAAATTTATGTTCCCATGTAAAAATCGAAAAATATATGAGCATACATGATCATACATGGGCCTGTATATGATCATACATGGGCGTACATGGTCATACACGTCCATACATTGTTCAATATATGACCATACATGATCTCATATATGATCATATATCTTCGGATGTATGTATGTATGCCCATGTATGATTATATACAAGCCCATGTATGATCATGTATGTTCATATATATTTCGATTTTTACATGGGTTCCTTTATTTTTAACTGAACTAAAAACTTTTTTATTAAAGTACAAACAGTAAACTACATAATAAGAGCCCATATTTTTTAAAAAATCTTAATTAAAGCAAGGTATAGCATTCAATTCGAAATCACCAAATATTTTATATACTATGATGCCTGTGCAAAAATTTTTGGAAAAAAAATTGTATTAAAAAGCAAATGCGAAATAAATTTCAGGAAACAAATCTCAGGAAAAAATGCAAGGAAAAAGTGTTTAATATTGAAAAATCTAAAGCTTTCAATTCGAACACTTAAAATAGTTTTAAGTTTAAATAAAAGAAAATGTAATTTAAAAGAAATCAAATTTCATTTAAAAACCGTTTGTCATTTGTTTTAAAATGTTGTTTACAAAACTGAAAAATCAGTAAAAACAAATAATTATTTGGTTAAAAATAAATGTTTGAATTGTATCCATAATAAACGATAATACATTTATTTGATATTGTTTCAGTTTTTTTGAAATTTGTTTTTAGTTTTTTTAATCTGCAAAATGTAGACACACACAATAATAAGACAACTTTTATTAATGTCTTAACTTTATGTTCTTCTAAAGTAAACTAAATTTATTTTGTATAAAAACAAACAATTTTAATAAAAACAAGTAAAAAAGGCTTAAATTCGGCTGTGCCGAATCTTTGAATACCCTCCACTGATATCCTTAAAAAAATGTTCTCTACTGTTTGTGATACAAATAATGTAAAAAACTTTTGAAGTAAAATTATAGAGGTGAAAAAAATTGTTTGTGGTGAAAAAAAATTTTTGTGGTGAAAAAAAATTTTAGTGGTGATAAAAATTTTTGGAGGTGAATACAAAATGTTATTAATTTATAAGCGACTGATGAAAAAATATATTTTGTACCTGTCGCTTCTATGAAATTGTACTAAAATACACCAATTTTTATGGAAAATTTAGAGTTATCTTTACATTTTCAGTCATAACTTTTTAACCGCTGGACCGATTTTGCTCATTTTCAATACCAAACTGCTGGGGAGGATGTCCAACAATCCAGGTAAAAATAGGCACCCCCGCTTGCATCTTTGTGTCGTGATCGCCATTTCAACAGATAGACAGACGGACAGACAGACGGACATCATTAAATCGACTTAAAATTGCATAAGGATCACGAATATATGTATTTTATGGGGTCTTAGACCTATATCTCGAGATGTTACAAAAGGAATGATAAACTGATATATACCCTCACCATATATAGTGGAGGGTATAAAAACAATAAAGGAATTATTTGAATATTTTTTTAAAACAGACTACAAACAAAAATTTAAATTTATAGAAATTGTAACGGTAACAAATAAACCAAAAATTTCCGTTTTTCTGGGTAAATTTTTATTAAATTTCAAACAAATGAAAAAAATGAATTTGAAAAAAATCGGGAAATGACAGTAAATCATTTAGAACAAATGTATAAAAAAGTTAAAATAAATATTTCTTTGAAAAAAAAAATATATATTCCTTTATTTTAAACTGAACTAAACAATTTTATATTAAATTAGAAACACTATAATACATAATATTCTCAGTTAATGTCCTCATAGAAAAACATTACAGAACATCTGGATTTCAAAAACCTTAAGCCTTATTTTCGTAATATCCCCTTAGCTACTAACTGGGAATTTAGTTGACATATTTGATAAATTTCAACTGTACAGTCATTAATGCAGCCTTAATATATTTTTACTTTTTAGAGTTTAAAATCCTTTATTGACATTTCAAAATTTATATATTAAATAAAGTATAGAACTTTTTTTTATTATATCTTGCCTTGATCTTATCCTTTTCGAACGAACTGTACTGGCACTGCAAACACTTTCACGATCCGAATAACCAAATGAATTTCGTCTCGATTGATGCCTTTGCCACTGATCACTCGTTAATAAATCGGAATCGACAATTTTACGTATATCCGTTAAGTTCAATTCACGTTGAATGTTCTTTTGCGAATGACGTGGTGTATTCAATTGGTTTAAAATACCCGACAAATAATGTTCACTTTTCATTTTACACGCTAACAAAAATGTTTATTAAGACGTTTATATACGCAAAGTTGTGTTTAACCACTTTGCGGGTATTTTATTTGCGAAATTAAATAAAACCGATTTGTGGTTGCAATATAAAATTCACTTGAACAGGAAACACCTTTTATAAATTTAATACTTGCTTCCGTTTAATATTTATTTTCAAGTTCTTTTTTCTTTCTTTTGCTTTCTTTTTGCTGTTTGCACAATAATACTAAAGAAAATTCTTATAGACTTTGATTTTGCAAACAATTATTTTTTACTATTTTCATAATTTGTAAACTTTTATTTTGGTTTCCGTTAAGTTTATAATTGTTTTCTTTATGCAACGTTTCAACTCTTAATTGCGATAGTTTACTTGCATGTGGTAGATGTTTTGTGGCGTATCCTAACTGTATCCGTAACTTTTCCCGTACAACTAAAATGTTGTCAGGTTTACGTCAAGCTTTTATAGACTTGTTATGTATGTTATTTTTCATTGTTGTTATAGTGTTTTATTTTCTAGTTTTTCTAGGATTGTTTTGTTTAAGTTGCAAAGAGGTGTGCGTTTAAGGTTTAGTTTTTTGTTTCACAAATATTGAGGGCTTTTTTTGTTCGCAATTTAATGGGTTTTGTACCATGTTGTACTATTTTGAGGGAATAGCATTCCGTAACATAATTTTTCTACTGTTAAAATATTTACACATATCAGTTTATAAGTTAAAAAGACAGTGGCGTTTGAATACCCCCACTACCCTCTTTATATATAGGAAGGTTTTCATCACCTTCTTCTACACGCAGAGAAATAACATGGTTGCAATATGATCACTGCAACTATATTGTGCTTGCTGCAAATGGGTATGGTTGTCACAACCAAGTTATGGGTTTTCTAACCATAAACATGGTCGCTACCATCATTATTTAGTAAATATTTTACTATTTTATGATTGGCACCTTTTATTTTATATCATGATTGGCTGTAACCATACTGTGGTAACAAAAATTTTGACTATGAAAAAAATATGACAATGATGCAACGATAAAATGCTGGCAACAACCAAAAATAATTATACAATAAAAAAAAAGAAAATTTCTTAAAGTCTATGATTTTTTTTCCTTAACAATTTTTCTTCAAAAAGTCCTTAATATTAATTTTTTTAGAAAAAACATTTCTAAAGGAAATTTTCTTAAATTTAAAGAGTTTTTTCATAGTTTTTAAGAACTTTTCCTTTAAGAAATGTTCTTAGTTTACGGATAATATAATTTTTCCTTTAAAAAATTTTCTTAGATTATGGATCATATAATGATAATCCAGGAATCATAATATACATAGTTATGAGGGAGAATTATATGATAACATTTTGAGTATACTATGATTACGTGCGATCATATAATGATAAAATGTTATTTAGGACCATAATATGGTAATTTTTGAATAATAATATAACTGTAGGGACCATATTATGGTAAAAATATTGTTATTTTATTATAATAATATGATAACCATAATAAAGTACGACTATGGTTGGCACAACCATAAACCCAAAAATATATGATGCTCTTCGAATATGATTGAGCCAACCATGTTTTTTCTTTGCGTGTAGGGTATTTGAATTGGAAAACCAAAAATTATTCCAAAATTTTTCTCAGACAAAGTTCTCGAATTTTGTTAAATTCTTTTTTTTTTGAAATATGTAAGATTTCCAACTTTTCTACAACGTAATACTTTTTGAAATTAATTTTTTTAATCCCATATAAAAATCTTAGCATATTCGAATATACATGATCATACATAGGCATAAGTGGCCATGTGCGTACATGCATAGTTAGTTCAATATATGACTATACATGATATCATATGATTTATATAGAAACATGTATAAAGGATCATTTATGGTCATATATTGAACCATGTATGAACTTATATGATCTTGTATGCCCATTTATTTCCATGTATACCCATACATCGGTTGGTATATGATCATACGTGGATATACATGGTCATATATACATATATGATAATACATAATCTCATATATTTTCATATATCTACGCATATGAACATATATGACAATATACGATCATATAACCTCAAATTTCGATTATAAAGATATATGGAAATACGTATAACATATCATGTATGATCATATATTGAACTATTCATGAACGTATAAAATCATGTATCCATATTAGAGTGGTCCAAAAAAACATCAATGTTTGAATTTGCAATATCAACAAGGTTGCCCCAATTCCTTAATGTCTAAAAACTCTCTGTGCCAAGTTTCGGCTAAATTCGTTTATGTTTAGAGGAATCACAAAAAGTTACGTTTAAAGAATTAGTAATTTGTCATTAAGAGTAATTTATACAAAAAGTGGACTTGACTTTAAATTGAATTATTTTTTAAACTTTACGCTATAATTTAACAAAATTATTCAATACAATCTTAATAAGTATGAGATAAAAAATATTAAAAAATTCAGTAACTTTTAATTAGTTCGCGATTTTTTTAATTCATATGTAGAAATACATATTGTTACGATTTTATCCTTTATAAAATAGTTGATTTATATAATGATATTTCATTTGAAAACCGTTCTACTTAATTTTCATTTAAATTAAATGCCATTTGTTATTTATTTTTAAATGTTAATTAATCAACTGACACATCCGTAAGAAACAAATGATATAATCAGTGAAAATAAATGTCAAAATTTTACCTACCAATTCCTTAAAAAATAAATGATTTTATAATTTATTTGAAATTTTTTCCCTTTGTGTATTTTTTTTTTTTTACAAAATGTATGTATGCATAGCTGTAGACACTTTTTGTGTAAATGTGTTTGTGTATGGATGTGTGTTTATGAAGTTCTTGTAATTTGGATTAAAATAATTTTGTATATATACAACCAATTTAAATAAAAAAAACAAACTGAAATCTTTTGAATATTTTTTTTTAACAAACAAAATTTAAATTTGTAATAACCACAAGTTTCCGTTTTGTGGATAAATTTTTATTAAATTTCAAACAAATATGAAAAAAATCGGTAAATGTTAGTAAATTATTTCGAACAAATGTAAAAAAGTTAAAATAGATATTTATTTGAAAAATAAATGTATGTTTCTTTAAAATGGAAAGGAAAACTTTTTTATTAAACTATAAACAGAAAACTACATAATATTCTGAGTGTAGCACTATTTATTTATAACAGGCATTAAACACTTTAATAACACACTTTATTAAACACAATGTAAATAGACTAAACGTTGGCCACACTTTAGTTCTTAACACTTCAGCGTTTTATTTAAACTGAAACTGCTGCATCACCGAGTACCCATATTTATATGAGTAGTCAGATATTCTAGTTATTTCCAGTTATTACTTTACTAGATTTTTCCAGCTGTCAAAGAATGTGCGTGATAAAATTTCTAGTGGTTAGAAATTTCTGTAACGATATTTTAGTGAAAATAACAAAATTTTCTTAAACGATGTAAGTAAAAATTAAAATTATTATTAAAATTAAATTGTTAACAAAACTCCTGTCTCACATAAGAAGACACTTCGTGGACATGCAAAAAAGAATTTTGCGCCGAGGTAAATATAAGAAAATTTCTTGATGAAAATCCAAAAATTCTGGTATGAAATTTTTGTGAAATTCGCGACTACGAATTTTATTTTGATTTTATATTTGCAATATATACCCAAAAATATGTTAGATTTATTTAAATTTATTTAAAATATTAGAACAAGTACAACTATGAAACTTCAATGGCGATGAGCTACCTCTAAATAAAACTTTTTTTTAAGTTTCTTTGGCAGACCATATTTTTTCTATAATGGCATATCTGTAGGTTTGTGGAGCTCGTGAATTCGAACTTTTATTCCCTTTCATGAATGATCATTTATGTTCATATATATTTCAATTTTCACGTGGGATATTAAAATTTATAAAAAAAAATTTGGGGGTCTATAAGCCAGTAAAAATATCTCTAGGGGTCGGTGAGGTAATAGTTATTGCTTTAGAGAGCTACTTGAACCAGCAACTCTTTACCGGCTCTCATTATCAGACTAGTCGCCACTGAGTTGACTAAATACAATAAAAGTCGTCCGGATTGATTTAAATGGAGCGACCGCCGGTATTTTAAAAACAAGGAAAGCAAAACAAGAATATGGCCGCATTGGTTCTGTTATATTTTTTTACAAATTCAATTACTTTTGCACTCTATTTTGTTGTTTATAATATTACTGTATTTAATTTTCCTATTTAGGGCCCAACAGTTAGTACATCAGTTAGCTATCGAGTTCTACCTTCCAAGTTGATACGATTCATTCGACAAGTTTTATACCAAATATTCATAATTTTTCTAACTTTTTAGCCTTTAAAATGCTGTAAAAAAAATAATCGAAAGGAACTGAGCTAAAGTTGGACTCGCGTCCCGTTAGGTCCCGTGCAAGAAAATGTGTCAAATTATTGTTGTTTGCTAAAAAAAACACTTAAGCTCAATAAATTTAATCTCAGATAAGACCTTTTAATGTTGACTGGGTCAAAAATAGGACCGATTTCACCCATTTTCAATAGGGTTCAATAGGAAATACAAACTTATGCAGCAAATTTCATCTAATATTCTTCTAAATTGAGATCTGTAATTTGATTAAAATACTCACATTATTTTAATAGTAACTAATTGTGGTTTATTTACACCCAGAAACAGTTGCAGTTGTGGCCACTGAATTTCTTGTCAATGGAATTCTGGCCGTTACGACAACTGTTTTCATATTAATTTATATTTTTAGTTGTGAGAGCCAATATTCAGTTGTACAATTTAATATTTATATTCCACAGAAATATTATTTCCTTCCACAAAATTTTATTTTATTTATCGAACCTGGGCAATCAGATTCATAGTTCACACTCTTGCTTACTGCACCACAACTTATTTTAATTTTCTTTAATATATTTTAAATTTAAACTTTTGAATATATTATTTTCATTAAAAAAATAATTTTTTAAATGTTTGCGTTTTCCGGGATTTGAACTCTCTACCCACTACACCACAAACACTTATAAATTTTGATGGCTAATTTTGAATTTAAACAATTTGTAAGGAAAACAATTATTAGAATAAAATTTGTTTATCATATATACCATTCATTAGTGACTTCTTTAATCAATACAATCCACAATTCGGTTGTTTCTACTAAAACCCTAATTAAATCATATATTTGATCAGAATAACCGTACTTGTAGTTACCACTTTGAAATATCGACCTTTTTTTTAATAAATTTGATAGATTGTACCAAATTTCTAATATATTCCCTAAATTAATGGTTGCTTCCACCGTACACAAATACTAAACGAATTTTATTTTAAAAGATGATTGGAAATATAAATAATTGAATAATAGAATTGATTTTTAGTTTCTTTTCCTTTTTTTTAATTCCCAATACAACATTTTGGCTTTATTAATAGATTTAAGGTTATTCCAAATAAAATTAAATCCTCACAAATAAATGTTAATGGTTTTGTTCGAATTGCAACCAATCTTTTCTCTGGGTGTAAAAAGTTTTCCGTACATTTGTTTTTAAATGATTAAATGTTTTTTATATTTAAACTAAATAACATATAGATACGGATTTTATATTACAGTAAATATTTTAATTTAAAATGTCTTTTTTTTAATGTTTTTATTATTTATAGTTAATGGGTTTAAAGTTCAGATAAACAAAATAAATTAAAAGACGTTTATTTTTTTACAGACATTGTAGTTAATTTGTTGACCATTTTTATTTACGTATATTGCAGCTAATACAGGTTGGTTGAAAAGTTCCTGCGCTCACCAAGAGATGGCACTGCTAGCTCCACACTTTTTTTTCTCAAGTTGGTATAACTGTCCTGAGAACACATGCAAAGTTGCAAGACATTCTGTCAATTCTTTCTTTGTTTACAAGCCATTTGAAGTTGACGTGTCATTGATTTTTTTGCAGTCATTAGATTCTTTGTTTTGAAGGGTTTAAAAGCAAAGGAAATTTAAGAACACCTTCAAAACGCACCGTTGAATTTTGGGCTGGTGAATTTAAACGTGGTCGTACCAGCCTTAAAGACGATCCACGCGAAGGACGACCAAAAACTGCAACCACAGCCGAAATCATTGAGCAGGTACATAATATGGTTAGTGAAGATACAAGTTTGACTAAGCGTGAAATTGCTAATGCCATAGGCATCTCAGACGAACGAGTACTTCATATTTTACATGAAGAATTACGTATGAAACAACTGTTTGGAAAGTTAGTGCCGCACACATTAACAATTCAACAAAAACTGGATCGAAAACAAATTTCTCAGCGTAATTTGGAGCGTTTTGAGCCGAATAAAACCGACTTCTTGCGTCGTTTTTTAACTATGGATGAGACTTGGATCTACCACCATGATCCTAAATTGAAACAAGAACGTTTTTTACAGTGGACTGAAACTGGTTGTTCAGCTCCAAAGCAGGTTAAGTCACAACGATCAGCAAAGAAGGTATTGGCATCAGTTTTTTGGGATGCAAAAGGAATTTTGTTGATTGATTATCTCAGAAAGGTAAAACAATCAACTCTGAATATTATTGCAGCCTTTTGGATCAGCTGGATGAAAAAATTCGTGAGAAAAGACCTGGTTTAAAGAAGAAAAAAATCATTTTTCATCAAGACAATGCACCTGCTCACAAAAGTGTTTTGACGATGGCTAAATTCAAAGAATTAAAGTATGAACTGCTTGAACATCCACCGTATTCACCAGATTTGGCTCCCAGCGACTACTATCTCTTCAGAAATCTCAAATAATTCCTTAGTGGAAAGCATTTTTCGTCGAATGAAGAGGCCATAGCAGCCGTAGACAGTTATTTTGCAGAGCTTTCGGAAAACCATTATAAGGATGGGATAAAATTATTGGAAGATCATTGGAACAAGTGTATTTAGCTTCTAGGAGATTATATTGAATAAAAAATTATATTTCGTAACAAAAACAGTATTCTTTCATTTCGAGCGCAGGAACTTTTCAACCAACCTGTAAGTTATTAGTTAAAAGAAACAAATAAAGGAAATATCATTTATTTTACGAATATGTGATAAATTTTGTTTACAGTTAAAATAAATGAAAAAGCCTTTAAATTTTTAGGTAATTTTGCGTTTATTTTAAATTACATTTGCAGACTACAAACTATTTCAAGTGAAGGTTCATTCATTATACAGAAACAAGCGAACGGACATCACTAAATCGACTGAGTTTATTATAATTTTTTATGGAAAACATCATTTGCTTTAGTGAATTTTTAATACTCCTTCCTCTTGCAATGCCTCTGATTTGTTTAAGAAAAAAAAAACCAATATCTGCACCATTAAGGTTTCTCATACCCTCAACAAACTACATTACAAGCAACAACTGAAAACTTCAAATGTTTGATCAATACATTTCAATTGAGTTCTTCGACTTTTGTCGTTATTTAACCAACATTTAACTGTCAACGAAAAAAAAAGAAAAAAACTAAATACATATAAAAAGCCTTTATAAAAGGCAAACAACAAAAATAGGATTTTTATAATATAAAAATAAGTATATATCTTTATATATATTATATAAAAAAGCACAGAAAACAAAAATGAGGCCACAATTTAAATTAACACAAATAAAAAAATATATTTTTTTTTTGGTTGCCATAGACATGAATTTTTATACCCTTCACCACAGGTGGAAGGGTATATATAAGTTTGTCATTCCGTTTGTAATTTCTACACTATTGATCTTAGACCCTATAAAGTATATATATTCTGGGTCCTTATGAAGAGCGAAGTTGATTTAACGATGTCCGTCTGTGTGTTGAAATGGGTTTTCCGAAGAACCCAGACATGATGAGGAATTGATTGTTTTTTATTTCTGTTACATGTGATCCATTTCTGTTTGCTATTAAAAATCAGACAGATCGGTTAATAAATGGCTGAGATATTAGCAAAAAACCATCACTACCTCTAATTTTTCCAGTAAAATCCCTTTGTTTAATATGTATGTAGAATTTTACGCTTAACAAACACATCCATGTGTTAAAATTCTTTTCTTTCATCTCCACCTTTTATACACAAACAACACACATACAAAGATTTGTTATTTAAATAAAAACTAAACAAATCTCTAATGAACGAAGACTTTTATATATGTACATCTGTTGACGATGATTTTGTGTAAGCTTCAATAGCTCAGTTGTCTAGACGCTATGTCACAAATACTTTTTTTCTCTAAGGCCGCGGGTTCGAATCCCGGTCAATTCACTTTTTTTTGTACAATTTTTTTTATTTTTTTCTTTAAGACTTTTTTTTTTTGTTTATTTTTGGTTTTTTTAACATTTAATAATTAATGTATATAAAATTTTATATTAATAATTAAATAATCAATAAATAGGCTAAAAACATCAAAATTTGTATAAAAACCCTCTAATACAAACAAAATACAAACGTTTTTATACCCTTCACCACAGGTGGAAGGGTCGCGTGTTCGAATCCCGGTCAATTCACTTTTTTTTTTGATTTTCTTAAGATTTTTTTTTTTTTTGGTTTATTTTTTGTTTTTTTTAACATTTAATAATTAATTTAAATAAAATTTTATAATTAAATAATCCATAAATAGGCTAAAAACATCAAAATTTTTATAAAAACCCTCTGATACAAACAAAATGCAAACGGTTTTATTTCTATTTTTTGCTCCGATTTAAAAGAATTTATAAAAAGATTTTTAAACCATTTTATTTCTCATATATTAAGAAAATTTTATACATAATTTCCCTTTGAGTGCAACTATTTTAGGTCATAACTTATAATTATTTATAAAATTATAAACTATTTTCCTTCAAATTTTTAAAATTAAGCTAAAGAAATTACAAATATTTCTAATAAAAAAGCGAAATAAAATCCTTAATGCAAATTTGCCAGCTAAATCAAACTATTTTGTAGAAATAAAACACATGCAGTTCTAGTAATTTCTTTTAACGATTTGTTGAAATTCTTTTCTTTCGCCTCTTCACCTTTTATACACAAACAACAAACACTATTCTAGAGCTATGGATACGTCTTATATAGCAAAAGATCGAAAATCTGTAGTATAACATATTTGCTGAAAAACTCGGAAATATCGGTTCAGATACAAAAAAGTTATGCCCAAAACATAAATTTTTTTTAAATACCTATTTTCTGGAACCATAAATCTTCCCGAGTCCAAGTTTTATCACCAAACTAAATGGTTAATTTCCTCTTAAAGGCGTCCGTATATAAATCTGTCCATTCCATATATGTCCATATATAAACATCAGTTTTTTCCCAACCATGGTGAAGGGTATATAAGATTCGGCATAGCCGAATTTAGCCGCTCTTACTTGTTTTTAATAAAATATAACCATAAAAAAAATATGACATTGGTATAAAACTCAAATGTACATATGTACAACTTTGGAAAAGTCAAATTTTTTTAAAAAATATTTTAACATACTTTTAGGCTAAAAATTGCTATAAAATTGTTCTTCTTTTAATATTTAAAGCTACACATTGATAAAGACCATGAAATATTAAATATAATAATTGTTTTGTATACAAAATTAGAAAAAATAAAACACAAACTTTAAACATTATAATAAACTCAATTAATTTGGTTTTTATTTTTATTCAGTTTTTTATAAGTTATTCTCCTTTGGATACTAAAGAAAAAAACCAAACATATACTTCTCTTAAACATACTAAACATCCCTTTATATATGGTTTATATCTGTTTGGCCTTAAACTCATATTTCATACACGACACTTGCATTTCGTGTCCATCATAAAAACACGCATCAACATGCAAAAAAAAAAAGAAAAGAATGAATACTTATTTTAGAAAAAAAAAAAATAAACAGAACTCTATATTCTCGCCAAAACATGTGAAAGTAAATTAAGACTTTGCACTATGGGATAGAAAAATTAAAAAGTAACTCGAAAAGATTCATTACCATAAAAAACGTAAAAGAAATAGGCCCATTAGTGTATAATGTCTCTTTAAATATGCGGTATTTTTATTAAGTAGCTTTGATCTATTTTACATTTATTTTGTCGCACTAATATTCAGATTCGTAAAATTTGTAAAGATATCCAGTTTTCATGTGCCCGATTTTGCAATATTGTTGATTAATGCAAAGGAAAATCAAACAAATTATTTTTAGAAATTTTTTATTGAATTTATTACATACTCGGGATTTTTCATTGGCTAAAAAAAAGATCCATTACATTTTTATGGTTTCGAAATTTTCTGGCATTAACATTTGTAAAATCTCAAAAAACTAATTATAATTATTTAAAAAAAGCATTTATTTACAAAAAAAAAATGGGCTGTTTAATTACATTTTATAGAAATTTATTCAACAATTCACACTTCAATAATATAAATTAGCTAGATCCGGAAGGAATTTTTAAAAAACACTAACAGGGTGACTATTTTTTTATATCAATTTATGGTATAATATAAATTAACTCACTTCGATAATACAAATTTCGTTTCCCGTTTCGTTCAATTTCGTTGGTAAAAAATCGGTCACTCTGTGGCTGTTTTATAAAATTGTATCACACGGTGTGTTTTAAAAAATTGTCATTTTACAAAATGGCCAATATCTCAAAAACTAGCACAAAATGAAGAAAATTTTTGCAAGCTCGGAAGTGATCATACTTCGATAATACATATTAGGTAGGTCCGGCATGAATTTCGAGGAATTTTTGTAAAACATTCACAGCGTGACTACTTTTTAATCAATTTTTTTGGTAATATAAATTAACATAATCCGATAATAGAAATTTTGTTCTCTGTTTCATTCCATTTCGTTCGTAAAAAAGGGTCACCCTGTGGCTGTTTTTTTTTTAACTCGAATACATTACTACTCTGAGAGCCATTTTACAAAATCTCCATTTTACAAAACGGCCATTTTACTCCCCGACCATTAGGTGGGTCCGGGAGGGATCCCGAGGGATTAATTTTTATGAAACAGAAACAGGATGACTTATTTATTTTTTTTTTAAACCAATTTATATGATAAACAAATTTCATTCCGTTCCACACCATTTCGTTTTGCTAGACCTGCTTAGGAACCAAAATGGAATGAAAATCAATATATTTATATACATATATATATATATATATATATATATATATATATATATATATATATATATATATATATATATATATATATATATATATATATATATATGTATATATACTAGCTGAGCCCGCAAACGTTGTTTTGCCACATAACTTATTTCTTGCATGGATAGGGACACCCTATTAACCTAGTGAACAGAGTTGAAGGGTAAAAATTTTGGGTTAAAAGTATTTTTTGGTGCCAAATAAAAAAAGAATATGAAAAAAAAATTTGTCAAAAAAATAGATTAAAAAATTCTGGATAGGGACACCCTAATAACCTAGTGGTTGAGGTTGAAGGGTGAAAGTTTAAGGGTTAAAGGTATTTTTTGATGCCAAATAAAAAAAAATTACGTACACAAATTTTGTCTAAAAATGGATAAAAAAAAATTCTGGTTAGGAACACCCTAGAGGTGAAGGTAGAAGGGTGAAAATTTAAGGTTATAGATATTTTTGATACTAAATAAAAAAAATACAACAAAATTTTTGTCAAAAAAAATGTTTAAAAAAAAATAGATAGAGACACCCTAATCACCTAGAGGTGAGGGTAGAATCATGAAACTTTTTGGTTATAGGTATTTTTTTGATGACAAAAAAAAATTACGGAAAAAATTTTTGTCAAAAAATAGATTAAAAAAATTCAGGATAGGGACACCTTAATCATCTAGAGGTGAGGGTAGAAGAATGGAAATTTTGGGTTATAGGTATTTTAGATGTAAAAAAAAAATTACGAAAAAAAAATCAAAAAATGGATAAAAAAATTCTGGATATGGACACCCTAATCATCTAGAGTTGAGGCTAGGGGAGTGAAAATTTAGAGTTATAGGTATTAATAAAAATATTTTTGTTCAAAAATGGATAAAAAGAATTCTGGATTGGGACACCCTAATCACCTAGCGGTATGAAATATATTTAACGACCTATTCTCACACCTACCAAATACACATAACAGATCAATTGAGAAGTTCCCGGCCTGACACATAGTTGGCGCTACTATACTTAAATCGATATGATTTTTAGTTAGCTCTAACCTTCAAAAGACGTGTGTATAAATTTGACAGCTGTCGGATAATTGGTTTGTGAATCATAGCATTTTGAGTGAAGCAACTTTTCTTATTGTAAAAAAAAAATGGATTAAAAGAAATTCCGCGTGTTGATAAAATATTGCTTTTTGAAGGGAAAAAATGCTAAGTTTAGACGTGGTAAAATGAGCACCGAAGACGGTGAAGGCAGTGGACGCCCAAAAGAGGTTGTTACAGACGAAAACATCAAAAAAATCCACAAAATGATTTCGAATGACCGTAAATTGAAATTGAATGAAATAGCAGGTACTCAAAAGATATAAACTGAACGTGTACATCATATCATTCACGAATATGTGGGTATGAAAAAACTGTGTGCAAAGTGGGTGCCGCGCGAGCTCACTTTTGACCAAAAACAAGTCAGTGAAAACGAAGGGGAAAATCCATGAATTGGGTTTCGAATTGCTTCCGCATCGACCGTATTCTCCAGATCTGGCCCCCAGCGACTATTTCCTGTTCTTAGATCTCAAAAGAATGCTCGCTGGGAAGAAATTTTCCTCGAATGAAGAGATAATCGCCGAAACTGAGGCCTATTTTGAAGCAAAGGACAAATCCTTCTACAAAAATGGTATCAAAAAGTTGGAGGGTCGCTATAATCAGTATATCATCCTTGAAGAGAACTATGTTGAATAAAAAAAAAAACGACTTTTGCCAAAAAAAAATGTGTTTTAGTATGGTAGCCCGGGGACTTTTCAATTAACCTGTTATATAACTTCATAAAAATATGTCAAGAAGTACAAACACCAAAACCGACACACGAGAATTTTATTCCTCAGACCGATCAAAAATTTTTCAAAAATGTATCTCCATTTGAAGGATTTTTAAAAAGCTTAAGTTAATTGCAATTATTTGTTTTTAATTGATTAACTATTAATTGCAATGGAATTTAAAAGTATTTTCATTATCATTATCATTACTTAAAAAAGGGTAATGAAAAAATTCTTTTACATTGAAATTTTGATATATTACAATTCACTGAAATCATTATCATTACTTAAAAAAGGGTAATGAAAAAATTCTTTTACATTGAAATTTTGATATATTACAATTCACTGAAATCTGAATGAGATTTAGAGTTGTTATAACGAAAATAAAAAAAAAATGAACAAGTATTTGCTTAGCGTCCCAACTTATTGTTTTGTGAATTAAAAGAAAAAAAGGGGAATAAATTAGTTTCTTCTGAAATTTTGTATATTTTTTTCAAAGCAACTCTAAATAAATGTGTATCGAATGTAAGGTATTTAAAGGAATTATCTGCAAAATAATTCAGAGAAAAAATTCTTTTGTAATTTTATGCGTTTTGGCCAACTCTAATATAATTCGCAGTAAAACACATTTATTGAACTTTTTAGCCCTTGAAATGCTAGTTTAAGAGGACTTTTTTATTTTCGATGAAAATAGCAGATATCGGTTTAAAATTTTGCGCGAAAAAATTCCTCATAAAATTTGATTGTGGGAATCGAAAGACTAAATTTTGTTCAGATAAACGTATATACTGAGTCATATTTCAAACAGTATTGTTCAAAAAAAAAAAAAAAAAAAATGATGGCCATAAAATTTGACTGTACCCACACAGCGCCACACTCTTTGGAGTTTTTACTATCCCTCGAAGTGGCACATGGTTCTGGCCAGACATATTTAATTCTCATGCTTCAATTTAGCATACTTCTATTTTAGGTACATGGCTGTAATTTCAGGTAATCTCCCAAAATATTGTATTGTATAAATTAATAATTGAAAAAAAGTCCTTGGAACAGGACAAAAAAGCCAAATAAAAAATCTTCACCTTACTTTTGGTACATGGTGTCTGGCCAGACCCCTATGCATTTTGTATGAACGCATAGGCAAAGCACATGGCACGAGTTGGAAATTTGTATTTACTTTATTCTTTTATGCTTCTTTCTTCCTTCTGATTTTGTTTGTGAGTTGGTTATTCATTGAGCGTTGAACAGTGAAGAAGTAATCTAGTTTTTGTGCGGTAATTTTGAACTTGTGAATAATTTTACGCAGGTAAATTTGTTGCGTTGTTAGTATATTATGGCTGATGAACTGGAATTTATTTATAATACACGCTTGCGTAGCGCGAATTTGCAACCCCAATTGTCAGAGGCATTAGTGCGTGATTTTCAAAGTCAGGTAGAAGCAGATGAAAATTATGATGTTTTTGAAAACGATGGTGACGACACTGCTGATTATGTGCCAGAAGATGATGCATCAGGCATAGAAAATGATTTGGAAATTGAACCTAACGAACTTTATGATAGTGATGAAGACGTAGATGAAGAAGAAGAAAGTGGAAATGATGCTGAAGCAGCAAATGAAGTCGACTCAGGCTGTTTTTATGGTAAAGACGGTACTAAATGGGACGAAACTGAACCCCCTGCATCTCGTTGGCGCCAGCATAATATCATGCGTTTTCGATCTGGAACAAAAACAAGGCTCACCAATCCAGTTGAGGTATTCAAGCTATTTTTCTCAACCAATATTACGTTCGTCATCATTAGTGAAACAAATCGGCATGGGCGAGAATCAATTAGAAAATGGAATGAAGAACATCCAGAGTCTACCCAAAGAAAATGGATTGATTTGACAAGCTCTGAGCTAGATGCATTCATTGGGATTTTGTTGGCTTCTGGTCTCAGCCATAATAATATGCAAGACTCCAGTATATTGTGGCGTTCTGATTCGCTGCCCATATTCCGTGCGGCTATGTCGCACAAACGATTCATTACTCTGTCCAGATATATTCGTTTCGATAATAGTCGTACGCGGGCATTCCGACAGCAAACAGATAAAGCAGCTCCTATCCAGGACCTTTGGAATTTTCTCAATGAAAATCTGCAAAATTATTATGAACCTTATGAAAATATCACCATCGATGAGCAGTTGCAGAATTTGCCTGCAGCAAGGTGCCTTCCGCAAAATTCTGAATAAAAAAATCAATGTATTCTTCATAATAATTTTCTATTTTGTCATAAACATTTATTACTTTACCCATAATAAAGAGAAATATATATAGAACAAAAAAATTGTTGCCCTTTTCATTCCAAAGAATTTTTCAGGTCTATTTTTTTTTCCTCAGGTAGCTAATAACATAGTAAAAAGAAATAGAAACACAAAATATAACAAATATTTTTCTATCTTAGTAAAAAATTTAACGGCAAACAGCCCTTATTTCCATACAAATGCATGTAAATGTATAGGGGTCTGGCCAGACACCATGTGCCAGAACTAAGGGCTCAAAATATGTGCCTGACGAAGGGCTATACTTAGACAAGTAAATTCATGCGGAATAAAATTATTAACACAAGAAAATAGTAATGCAAAGTGTATTTAAGAAATCTCCAATTTTCTTTTTGATTTTTTTTTTTTTTTAAATCTTTTTAAAAAGTCCAGAATTTTTTTTGAACCGATTTTCTTAAGATTTTGACCCAAAGTACTTTGTATAGAAATAACCAACATTACGAACTACATCGGCAGCAGCAGCAGTAGGAGAAAAAATGGAATGAATCCATGAATTGTTTATACTTTGATTCGTGCACTCGTCCAATGTTGCCATTAAGCCCTTAGGGCGCTCTCAACAATTTTTGCTGCTGTTGTTGCTGATGTTGATCATCATTGTCTGTCGGTTGCTTGATGCTTTACCATCATTCTTTCAACCGTCATCATTTACAATTTACGTATGGTGTTTCTACCTACATACATGCATACTATAAGCAATAAGTAGTAAATTACACCGACTCCTCGTTTAACGGCATTTTGCTTTTGACGATCATTTGTCAATTAGGGAACAAAGCCTTTAAAAATTATTTTTTATATACGTATTTAAATTTTATGGATTTTATATCCCAATTCATATTGCAAAATTCTCATAGTAAAGGTCATACACAAAAAAAAAATAAGTTTAAAATTATCAATTTTTAAGTCACCAAAAATCAAAAAATTGATTTTATAGTATCAAACAACCAAAAGGGCCGATTTTGCGGGTATCACTGTATTAGGATGTATTTATGTATAAAAAAAAAGATCGCATGTGTTGTATGTGGTAAGAGAAATGCAAAAGCGAGAAAAATAACAACAATAACACTTTGAATAACAACAGCAACAATAACAACTTTACATACATACATATAGTAGTATTTATGCTTCTTATAGTGGCGGCTTACATTCTTAAACATTCCTTAAGTCAAATGTGAACTTCTATGCAACCATCTATCCGTCCATCCATGCATTGAGTCAATCTGTCAGTTTGGAAAAACGTTTTTTATTTCTGTTTTTATTTTTTATTTTATTTTATTTTTTTTTTTTTGCTGTTAGTCTTTACATTTTCATAGCAATCTAAAGAAGAAAAAAACTTAAAATGAGCACATAAACAAACTTGTTTGCTAAGGAATTTTTATGAGAAACAACATTCTCTTCACATCAAAAACTCTTTTTGATGTTCAGCTCATGTATGGCAATAAAAAAAACTGTTATAATTCTTCTAAATATGTGCAAAAATTGCAAAAACGGCATTTTTGTAATTTGAAAGTCTCTTTTTTTCATACAATAATTCAGATCATCTGCACAAGAAATTCTCCTTTAAGTGACTTAGTACACAATACTCTCTTTTTAAAATTAAAAGAAAACAATTATCATGCCATGCTCCGTATCTAAAGTTGTTTGTTAAAACCACATCTATAGTTTAAATAGTGAATGATCAATACATATTTGTATACCCTCTGGTTATGATTACTGGTTTGTTTAAGTGGTGAAATTGGTTAAACATCAATAAATAATTTAAAGTATCTTGTGTTTACAAGAGAGAGAGAGAGAAGTATTGAGTTCTCTTTTTTTCTCTTTTATTTGCATGACAAAATATTTTATGGTAATTATGTATAGAACAGGTTAAATTATTGCTTTACAGCGATTTGATTAATTTTAAAGTTTGACAGCCAGCCGTATAAAAGTTGGAAACTCTGTAGAACAGTATGATCTCATTACAGTAATATCATAAAAGTTCAAAATTATGTAATACATTTTGATTTTTTTATCAAATATCTATTATGAACTGTTTTATTTCGTTTATTATTTACCTACCATTATTTGCTGTTTGTGTCTTAAGTCTTTTGTTTTTATTACAGAATTTCTAAAAATCAGCATAATTTTTAACGTAGGAACACCAGAATCATAGTTTCCAATATATAACCTTTTCGTGCAGATGGTATTATACATACTTGGGAATTTTTCATTACTATTGAAACTGCATTATAAATGGACGATTCTTTTGGCCCAAGTAAGACATTAAAAGGCATCTACAAAGAAAAAATAAAATTAGTTTAGATAAAATTTAGTAGTCTGTATATCAAAACCTCCTTAGGAAAAACTTCGATTAAAACCCACCTCTAAGACCATAATATGGGTCGCATATTTCGACCAAACCAGATAGATTTTTATATCGCTTTTATGTTGAAAACTAAGCCTCGCAGGTAGAATGGTAATAATAATAAAATATTAATAAAACAAAGTCAAAATGATAAATTAAAACTGGCAACGGGTTTTAGCAGAAAAAATTACAGAAGCTCTTTGTGAAAAAACCTAAAACTGATGGAGAAAAAAATATTTTGCACCAAAGGATGGACAACGGACTTGCAAATTTTAACGATATTAATCGACTGTATCGTTTTTATCCCTCTACATATATTTTTATAGATTTATATCAATTTTGTAAATTTTAATTTTATTTAGAATTTGTCGCGTTCGGTATTATAATTAAACGTTACTCTATGAAATAAAAAACACTAAATTTTAATAAATGTATGAGAAAATGGTAAAAATTGCGAGGATCAAAAAAAAAAACATTTTTATCAACTTTATAATTTTTCACCATATGTAACCTTCTCCGAGAAAAGGGACCTAGTGTGCCGAAAAACGGGTTGGGACTTAAGAGTGGATTCTGGTACCTAAAAGGGTGTAGAATAAGATGAAATGAGTTAGATTTCTGATAAAAATTTATTTACCCCATAAAAACATACAAAACAAACTTGGGAAAACCCTTTGCTGAGAGCGAACAGATAGCTGTGAACGAACAGAGCAGCAACAATAGCAAAGGTATTGTCACACTTAAAGCGAAAAAAATACGTCACCACATAGGCATGACGTCACTAAAGTCGGCACCCAATCATAACTAACCATACAAAATCGCATCTCACAACAGTGATAATGCGTTATAAAACTTTAAATGCGTTTTTCCCAAAACTTCATTTTCACACACTCGGACAAGGTCACATATTTATTGATTTTATCATATTAATTTATCGAATTTTATCAGTATTAATCAATTACATTCATAGTTATCGCTTTAATAGATATTAATAGTTTATATCGATATTTGTTGATTTTTATTGATATAATCTATACTTATCGATTTTACATTTATTCATTGATTTATCTATTTCATTCATAGTTATCTATATTACATTTCATTTATTTATTTGCAATTTTATACTTCATAGGGCCGATAAATATGGATAAAAACACTTATTATCGACAAAACTGATAAATAATAATAAATGTATCTCTATCGATAAATATCGATTAAGTCGCTAAATATAAATAAAATATATAAATAATGATTAATCTATCGATACTTATCCATTTAACCGATATTTGTCAACTTTATCAATTTTCTCAATATTTATCTATTGTATCGATGTTTATCTTTTGAATCGTTGTTTACCGATTTTTATCGATATTACTGATTTTATCAATACTCGTCGATGTTATCGATATTCGTCGATGTTATCGATATTTATCGATTTGATCGATATTTATCGATTTGATCGATATTTATAGATTTTATCGATATTCGTCGATGTTATTGATATTTATCGATTTTAACATTATTCATCGATTTAACCGGTATTTATCCATTCCATTCATAGTTATCTATATTTACCGATAAATATCGATAAAAAACGCTTATTATCCATTCAAATATATCTTTATCGATAAATATCGATAAACTCGCTAAATATCGATAGAATAGATATATAATAATAAATCTATCAATTTTATCGATAATTATTAATTTTATCGATATTCGTATATTGTATAGATTTTATCTATTGATCCATGTTTATCGTTATTATCTATATGTATCGAATTTATCGGTTTATTGACAAAAATTTTTGTTTATTTCTATCGATTTTAGTGATATTACAATTTACAACTGCAATTTGGTTACTACAACAAAAATTGGTTGATGCAACTGAATGTTAGTTTCCACATTAAAATTCGGTTATTGCAACTGTATTTTAATTACTACAAACAAAGTATTCAGCAGTCAGATTTGCATTTGGCTGAGTCAACTGAATTTATTGGTTGTCTACACTTTTAACTACATTTTTAAATTCGGTTGGCATTTTATTTTTCTGTGTGTAAGAAAATTGAATTGATTTAAACTAATTTTTTTTTTTCATAATTTTGGCACTGATTAAAAGCGGTAATAATTAAATAACTTTTTTTTTGTTATGCAAATATCTGAAATCTATATTTATAAAAATAAATTGCATTGTGCTTAAATATTCACTTCAAAAGGTTAAAAAAAATTATTTAAAGTGTAAAATTATTAAAAAAAAAAAGTATACTATTTTCTTCTCAACATATTCAGATATTTAAAACTACCGCTAACGAAGTATCGGCCTTTTAAGCTAGTTCAATATATACATACAAAATGTAGTTTCTTATTTTTCACCAAATTTGCAATTTTCTTAAAAAAACATATGTATTGTATTGCAAGTAGTCTGAATTTTGACCGATTTCTTAATATCGGTAAATATCTGCTATTGTACATTATCAAAATCGGTCAATGCATTCTTAAAAAATGTGTGTAAAAATTGAAAATTACTTATCCACCTTCCAACATGTTTGTGTCTTAAGTCTTACGTATTTTATCTCAAACAACAACTTATTTTAAAGAGAGACTTTACTTTTTAAACACACTCTTAATACCAGCTAACTCACCATTTAACTACTAATTTTTTACACCACAACTGAAAGTTGAAAATCCTCTTAATGATCCATAAACAGCAGCAGTAACAAAAAAAAAAAGAGAACATTTTGATTTACACACCAAAATAACAGTTTTGTTTTACCTGTTGTCGTGTAAAGAAGACGTGTCGGATAACTAACGGAAATGTGAAAAAATATCGAGTGTTAACTAAAAACCAAAACAAAAAAAAAATTATATATATGTATATAATGTGAATGTGTGAAAAAAAAAAATAGAAATCACCTTAAAAGAGAATGCACCAAATATAGCAAAAAAAAAAAAATAATAAAAAACAAGTGTTGAATTTACAAAATAAATTTAAAGAAAAATTAAACAATTTTAAATTTTATTTTTTAACAAACAAAGGATAACAAATACATAAATTTTAAACAAAATGTAAGAAAATTTGTCATTGAACATTGTAATTTACTAAATAATGATGTTAGTTGATATTGTTGTCAAAGAAATATAATATATATATATTGCAGTTTTTTTTTTTTTTTTTTGTTAGAACATGTTTTGAGTACAAGTTTATTCTCCAAGTTTTTTCTTTTTATAAAATAAAATAGATTTTTGCCAATGTTGTTGGTGTTGCTTTCGTTGTACTTGTGGTAATATTAGATACTTTAGACAATGTTAAACAGTTTTATTTTAAAGATACAATATTACTATTATATACATTAATAAATTTTATATTGTATAGATTTCTTTTAAGAAGTGTGTTATAAATATTGTTGTTGTTTTGTTGTTGTTGTTGTAATTTTAAGTTTAAACTTGTTAAATTTTACCTTGTAGTTGTTGTATGGTTTCTTCTATTCACTTTACACCATCGCATTTATGTAGTTTTGTTGTTGTTGTTGTTTTATGCATGTATTCACTGATCTGTACCAATACAAACAGGTTTTT
Source organism: Eustalomyia histrio (assembly GCA_949748255.1). Classification (NCBI taxonomy): domain Eukaryota; kingdom Metazoa; phylum Arthropoda; class Insecta; order Diptera; family Anthomyiidae; genus Eustalomyia; species Eustalomyia histrio. The sequence continues at coordinate 232,038,956 of OX456523.1, forward strand.
GTATTTCAGCTTTTTTTTTTTTTTTTTGTTTAATTTTTGCCAAAGCTCTTTTCTGTGTGTGTGTGTATTATATTTTCTCAATTTTGTTGTGTTTTTTTGTAATAATTTTTTATATTGAAAGTATTTGAGATTTGCAATAAATTTTAGTTTTTTTTTATTTATATAGCGTTATTTCTTTTTTTTTTTTTTTTTCTTGTTATTTGTTAAGGAATTTTTCTTTGATTTCGTTTGAGTTTGGTGCCATGTTGCACTATAAAAATTTATAAAACCACAAATGCCAAAACCATACAACAAAGCTTACCATAACTTAACTATTTGTAACTGAGAGCATACAAATTATAAGAAAAAGGCCACAGTTTCTTTGAAATTAAAATGTGCAACAATTTTTTTCCTTTTTAACGAGTGTATGCTATTTGTAACGCATTAAATTATTAACCCTTGTATTATATTAGTTTTTCAAAGCCAAGCAACACTTAGAAAATTTTTCCTACTAATTAATGTGTTGCTTTCTTTGGAAAGGGGTTAGAGAAGAGATGAAAGGTGGTGAAAGATAAAGGGCCACAAAAATACTATTGTGCCAATATTATCATCGCCGAAAAAGTTACTTTCTATTAAAACTGCATTGTCAGGAAATTCTATAAAAAAGAAGAGAAACATTTGTCAATAGTACCAAACGCACACACAGGAGTATCATAGTACCCAGGAAATATTCTTTTAGTTTTTCGAAAATACTACGTTTTCGACTTCGTGCCGGTAAAACGAGATTCACAGTTTTTCCATCAATTTTGATTCCGTAACAAATAAATAATAATAATACACTCCAAAAAAAATTAATAACTAGAATTTAGAAAAATTAACTTATTTAGAGAAAAATTTGAAATGAAAACGGCACCAAAGATAATTTTTACCTAAATTTAATAAAATTTTCCTTGTAATAAAGAAAACATTTTACTTAAAATTTGGTAAAAATTTCTAAATTATAGAAAAATTTTACTACTGACAACAAAATTTCCTTCTAATTAGTTCGTACATCATCTTAAATTTTACTGTTATTTAGGAAACGTAATAAAGTTTTCAAATGTTTTAATGTACGCTGATGACGTCAAGATTTTTTTAAGTTATAACCAATTTACAAATGGTGCAACGTGAATTTAATGGAGCTTAATTTGAAAAAATGCAAACTTATGCGATTTGTAAGGATTAATCAAATTACCGTAAACTATTTTCTGGGAGGTCATCAACTTGATTTGGTCGACAGTTTCCTAGATCTAGGTATTTTGCTTGACCCTAAGTTAAATTTTATTGCACACACACACACTACAAGTGCAATAAACAAGGCTAGGGGTACACTTGGTTATATAAAACGCTGGTCAAAAGAGTTTAATGATCCGTACATTGCGAAAACATTGTACATGTCTCTTGTGCGCCCGATTCTGGAATATGGTTCGGTAATATGGGATCCAATTTACCAAACGCATTCTGATGCAATTGAATCCATGCAAAAGCAGTTCCTGTTGTTTTGTCTTCGAGGATTACAGTTTAGCCCGTATAATTTGCCTTCATACACCGCTCGACTTGCTCTTATTAAGCTTCCTACTTTAAAAAGCCGTAGAACTATGCTGAATGTGTCATTTATTTTGAATATAATTAATGGTGATATCTGCTCTGGATTTTTGATTAATGAAATTTCATTTAACATTCCCCAACGTGCATCCCGTAATTTTTTACCAGTGTCGGTAAATTTTTTTAGAGCTAATTATGCTGATGCTGACCCTCTCAGGAGAATGTGTAATACATTTAATCAATTATATAGATTTATAGATTTTTCACTTAATCCTAGAGTAATAAAAACGCAATTATAATTTTTTGAAACTCCTTGTTAAGTTATTTTAATAATAATATTTTTAAAATGTCTGTAAGGAATAAAATTCCATAGATAAATAATAATAAATAAATAAATAAATAAATGTTTCCTTGGTTTTAAGAAAAATTTTATTTTATATACGTAAGTTTATTAGATATTTTTTTTTTCTAAAAACTAGGACTTAACTCCTACCATATATTTTAAAGTACTTTACACACATTGAGTAGGTATTTTCCCATTTTCGGGGGACATCCGCTTTGTGAGGACACTGCTTTTAACAAGCTTTTTGATATACATTTTTGTCTTAAAATTAAATTGAATTACACTAAATTCATAAATTTAAAATATAAATTTAATTTTATTAGCAAAAAGGTAAACAAATTAAAAAAATGTACTGCAGGATATTCTGAAACGTAATAAATTGTTACAAAGTCAGATCCTTTTCGTAGCTAACAAACGGTTCTGCTTGAGAGAACTACAAAAAGGGGTGCCCTAAGTGACACACGGCATCTATGGCTAAGGAACACTGGGGGTCCTTTGTCTTCTTAAATTTACTAATTTAAGGAAATTGTTGCAAAAATACAAAATATCACAGTTACATATCTTGTTATTATTGGAAAATGGAAAATTCATAAATTTATTTTATGGGATTTTTAGCTTAAACTTTATTTGACATATACAAATTTAAACTTTTTTATTATTAAGTGAAAAAAATAGTTCGATAAATATAAAGTTTAATAAGCGCTACGTCAATTACAGGAAAGCCATTTTGCCGTAATATGTATAATGTGCTTGCGATATTTTGTATTAAATTAATTATTAAATGCGCAAATTTGAAATTTTTAACCTTTTGCTAACAAAATTTAAAAAAAATATATTTTAAGCTACTTTAAGTTTAATGTTAAAGACTGTTAAGATTAGAGATGGGCATGTAAGCCATTTTTGAATCAAGCACCAAAAATTACAATGCACAATAATTTTTTAAATGGTTACTTTAATTTGTTTCCTTAAATAATATTTTTTCTTGGAAATTAGGAAAACTTACGAGTTTATTTTTAATTTATTGTTTTTTTGGAATAGAATATTGAAAATAATTTAAACGTTTTCCAACAAAAAGATCCTATGCCAAATTTTATTATTTTTAAAATATTAGAAAACTTTTACTTAAAAAAAGAATATTTTTTTAAAATTTATCTGAACTAAGTTGCATGAAAATTTTCCTTAGAAATAGTTCATCAGTTTCTGAAATCAAGTAAATTTTTATTATTACATAGGAAAAAATTTATTACTTTTTATTTTTAATTGTTTGAACTAATTTTTAGAAAACAATTCTTCAAAATTAAAAGGTGGTATACTTAAAAACTGAATTTGGAAATGGCTTTCTAAAATTTAGTTAATTTTACTACTCGCGAACAAAAAATGAACACACAACTACTTTCTCGATTTAAGTTAGAGACATTTTTTGAAATAAATGGCAGTAAATTATGTCCTAAATTTTTTTTTTTTAACTAAACTTAATTTTATTGCATTTAATTAACCTGTTTTTTTTTTCCTAAAATCAAGAAATATAACTAAGGAAAAATATGAACTATTTCTGAGTATATAAACTATTTCGTTTTTTCTCTTTTTAAGAAAATTTCTCTAAGTTTTAATAAAATTTTACTTAAATTGAGGACAATTTATAAACTATTTTAAAGGAAATTTTTGATTACATTTTAGTTCATGTCTTTTTTTTGAGTGTAGTGAAGTTTTATTTTTTAGTCGATGTTTTTAATACTTATATGTATGAAAATGTTTTTTTTTGTCTGTTTTGAGACCTTAGAAAATTTTTTCAAATAAAAAAATGTCTGTGTATTCTCCATGAATAAAAACTAAGAAATTTTTTATTTAAAAAAATTTTCTTTGATCTCGAACCAGACTAAAAATACATTTTCATACATATTAATAATTACTTGAAAGAATCGCTAATATCGCGCAAGTCTTCCATTAATTTTTAAATTATATGAATGCAAACTAAGGTACTAAACTATTGACTTAAAGTACCTACTTTTCACAATGCAATAACGGCCATCAATTCAATACCACCAGCATGCGGCATAACTACCCAAATGACTTTATGGTATGCCAATTTGTATTATGTGCAAAGACTGCATTATAAATACCATCAGCTGAACCTAAACTAATGAGTTTCTTTTTCATCAGGTATTAAATTTTATAAAAAGCCAAAATTAAAACATGATGATGGACGGAAATTGCTTTTTCCGAATATTTTCTGTGTGTTGTTTATTATTTTAATAAATCTACAAACAAAAAAAAAATATGTACTACTCAAAATTGATAAAAATAGGCTTAATTTACGTAAATTTGATTTTAGTTTAAGCAATGGTACGAATACGTAGCGGATATGGCATTATGATAACGGATTAATTTCGATTTTTAAACAACGTAACGGTTCGTCAATGACTGACGTTCAACAGACTCAACTTTGTTTTTTAATGATACAACTGTATTTAAACTGTCCTGGCATTAACGGACTTTCAACAAATTTGTATCAGACTCCAGAAAAAGGCACTTAAATGGAGTTGGATTCCGTTTATAACGGACCGAAAACGGTACGCAAAACGAAATGTTTTGTTTGTTGCGTTCTTTCAAGGTTCTAATAGTACCAGAAAAAGTACCATAGTACATAAGCTTTATCATATCAGTCCCCCTTAGTATTTTTGTTAGAAATAATGTAAAAAAAATGCAAATTGACAATATTATGAAAGCGAAAAAATTATTTTGAGGTGAAACCCTTTTAAGTAAAAAAAAAATTTAAACAGACAATTTTTGAGGTGAAAAAAATGTTTGAGGTAAATAATTTTAAATTAAAATTTAAGTAAAATTTTGGTGAAATGTTTTGAGTTGAAAAACATTTTTTTTTTTATGTAAAAACAATTTTTGTGGTGACAAAAAATTTCGAAGTGAATTTTGGTGGTGAAAAAAATTTAGTGGTGAAAAAAATTTTTTGTTGTGAAAAAAAAATTAGTTGACTATTGAATATTATTCACCCCAAAGTATTTTATTCACCACACGCTACTATGAAATTGTACTAAATTACACCAATTTGTATGGAAAATATATGGGTACCATCAGATTTTTACCCATAATTTTTTTATTCGCTGCATCGATTTTACTTATTTTCTATACCAAACTGCTGGGAGTAAGTAAAAATGAGCAACTCCGCTTGCCTCTTCGCACTGCGATCACTTTTTGAACAAACAGTCGGACATAGCTAGATCGAAATAAATTTGTATAAGGATTAAGAATATATTTACTTTCTGGGGTCTTAGCAAGGACCCCATAAACCAGGATAAACAAACTACCAAATTTTTAGCCACCCATGATGCCATGATGTCATGATGCCAAATGGTGCGACTACAGAAAAGTTCTTAGTCGAGACCACGAAATTCTTAGCCGATTTACAGAAACTTTTAGCCGCTTGCTAGGGTTGTAGCGCAAGTACAGTGATTGTGATGTGAATGTATACATTTTTGAATTGCTACAGCGCTTGCTATAGGCTAAGTTTTTCTGTAAATCGGCTAAGAATTTCGTGGTCTCGGCTAAGAACTTTTCTGTAGTCGCACCATTTGGCATCATGACATCATGGCATCATGGGTGGCTAAAAATTTGGTAGTTTGTTCATCCTGTTTTATAGGGTCCCTTGGTCTTAGGTCTATGCAATGACAAATCTGATATAAGCCCTTCTCACACATGGTGGAGAATATAATTATAATTTTTTTAATTCATGTAAAAAAGAGATGCAAAAGATGTACTTCTTTTTTTAACAGAAACTGTAATGATTTTATCATTGAGTTTTAGGAGAGGAGTACTCTAACCTTAATATTTTTTAGTACATTTTGAACAAATGTAAGGGGAACTCTTTTCAATAAATTAAATCTTAAATATTACCTTTAGAAAAAATTATTTTTGTTTTTAACTTTTTATTGCCTTCTCTAGATACCGAACTTGGGAACTAATTGCTGGTCTAGCCCTCTATTATTTGACATAAATATTGAATTTATACAAAATAATTATCAATATTCAAAAAAAAATAAAAATTGCAAAACAAAACAAAAAAACAGATCTATAAAAAACTTTCACAAAAAAAAATTAAAAAAATACTGGTCACGCAAGCATTGAACCCGCGATCATCTGTTCGAAAATAATCTGTAGTCAAATCACTTCTCATCATCACGGATCAATAAGTCCGTGACTTTTAAAATGAAACACAGTTTATTTTGCAAAAAAAAAAAATATTTTTCAACTTAATCTCCTTTAAGCTCAATACAATTAGTCCAACGTTTCTCCAATTTTTTTATCCCTTCCAAACAATTTTTGGAGGTCCATAAAATAGGCATTTGCTTGATCAATAATTTCATCGTTGGAGCTAAATCTCTTTCCACCGAGCCATTTCTTTAGGTTTGGACATAGTCACTGGGAGCTAAATCCGGAGAATATGGCCGATGAGGTACCAATTCGTAGCCCAATTCATGGAATTTTGCCAATCCATTGAAGTTGTCACTCGATTACGTTTCTGATCAATTGAGAGCAAACGCGGCACCCATATTGCAGACAGCTTTCTTAAATCCAACTGATCATTTAAAATCGAAACCACACTGCCATATGAAATGCCTATGGCATCAACAATCTCACGCACTTTTACTCTTCGATCGGCCAACATCATATCGTGGATTTTTTTGACATTTTCGGGTGTATTGACCTCAATTGGCCGTCCAGATCGTTCAGCGTCATTTGTACTTGTGCGACCACAACGAAAGTCAGTAAACCAATTTTTTACCATTGAAATCGATGGTGCAGAGTCCCCATAGTATTTATCAAGCTTTTCCTTGGTTTGATTGACGGTTTTTTTCGCAAAAAAATAATTTTTAATGAGCACTCAAAATTCACTTTTTTCCATTTTTAAAAAAATCCACGAGGTTGTATGTTTTGAACAACTGTTAAACGCAAAGTAAATGGCGGAACTTGCTCAAAATTTGACAGTAGTATACTAACAGGTGGTACTTTATGGGAGCAGTATTGTATTTCATATAACTACGAGGGAAGTTGATCCGTTCTAAAAGCAGTAACTAAGTTACATATTTTGAATGTGGTTCAGAACTATTTAAAAAAAATTAAAATATACTAACACATACTTTGGAAGCAATGAAAGAAGTGATTTTTTATGTTGTACTAAGTATACCCCTGATTGTATATGCCTGATTAGTCTTTGTTCAAACCCAATTTAGACTGTTATATAAAAAAGTTAACTGTTAAATTAAATTAAAAGACTTAAAATAATTGATTGCAAGCAAAATCGCTTGAAGTTTATATTAATTTTAAATTTTATATGTTTGCATCAATACACTCGCAATATATTTTCCGTTGCCGACTGTAGTTTATTAAAAAAGTAATACGTAAAGTTGATATTTTCTGTTAAATATAAAATTTTATGTTTCCTGTTTCTAAAAATAGAAATTCATATGATTCCTTTTTGTTTTTTTTTTTACCATGTTGGTAGTTTGTTTATATACAAACATATTTTAATAAAAATTACAATAAATTATTCAAATATACACACATAGAAAATAAAAATATATACATCTATGTGTGTTGTGTTTTGTAAAATTACATAGAACTAAAAAAAAATTCAATTTAAAAAACAAACCACAAAAATCGTTTTTTCAACGTTTTGTCAGTTAAAAATTTATTTTAACGACTTTTGATTGATTTTACTACTTTTGTCGATTATTAAACAATGATTGAAAATAAACAACAAAATAGGCTGAGTATAATGAAAAATCAGTAGTCCTCTTTTTGATTGTATTTTCGATTAATTAAATGTGTATTTTAGATTATTTTTAACGAAATAATATTGTGAGAAAGAAACTTTCACAATGAGATATGTACATCATTTAAGGGGTTAAAAATTGTTATGGGTTAATCTAATCAACTATTTCTAACAAACTACATTAATTCCAAAACTGCAATATTTTCACACACAAAAAAAATATATACATATTTATGCAGCAGTATTTTGTGTGTATTGGTTGGCAACACATAAATTTATTAAAAAAATTATTTGCTTCATGGTTTCTTTTTTATTTTAGTTTTTTTTACAATGCTGTTTTTTACATTTTTTGTCTCGTTTTTTTTTTTCTTATTTATTGATTTCATTTAGTGATTTTTTATCTTTATAAATAAAGTTGTTTGGAAACCAAAAACCACCATAAAGTTATTAAAAAATTTTTTTTCAAATTTATGTAGTGTAAAAATTGTCACTTTATTATATCATGTTTGGTAATTATGTTTTATTAAAATTGTAGTTTTTTTTAACGGACTTGTTTAAATTTTCAATTTTAAAATTGTTTAATTTTAACAATTAAGATCTAATAACTTTTTTAAAACTAAGCAGATTTTAGTGCTTAATACTGTTAATAATTGTTTAATTTTAAATTAACAATGGTTAAAATTTAGCTATGGTTATCTTTACGTACCCTTAAATAATTTGTTTATAATTTAATGTTAAAGTGTCATTATATCTCTTGATGTTTATGATATGAGATTTTATGATATGATTTATTTTTCTAACCAAAAAAATAAGAAACATGTAAAAAAGGCCTAAATTCAGCTGTGCCGAATATTTGAATACCCTCCACCAATATCTTAAAAAAATTTCAAAACTGTTTTTGATATCAATGAAAAAAATATTTTTGAGGTGAAAAACTTTTTTGGATGTAAAACCAAATTTTGTGGTGAAAAAAATTTTAGGTGAAAAAATTTTTTGAGGTGAAAAAAATTGTTTGTGCTGAAAGAAGAAATTTTAGTGGTGTAAAAAATTTTTAAGCTCAAAAACATTAGAGGTGAATATAATATATTATTTAATTCTAAGCGATTGGTGAAAAACAAGTGAAAATATTTTACTTTAGAGGTATGTACCAGAGAACTGCAAAATCAATTTTTTTCTTGATTTAATCATACACAAAAATTCTTGTTCACATTTAATAGTTCAACAAAATTCACTATAGAATAAAATCAGCATCATGTTACTGAACGCGTAATTCAGTTTGAATCATATGTCAATTATGTTTACTGCAAATTTAATCACTCAACAAAAGTCAGCATTGAATAAATCAGAAAAAACAACAAACAACGCGTATGAGTTTATTCATAATAAAAACAAAATAGAAACACATTTCATAAATGATATTGTTTACATTTGAGTGGGACTTAAATCCGCTTTTTTAGAATTTTTATTAGTATTAAAAATATTGTTCTTTGTGAAATATAAATATTTTTTTGGAAAAAAAAAATTAGGTCGATATCTCAGGCTTGCCTAATCCGGAAAAATTTAAATATTGTCTAAATTTTTTTTCATCTATTTTGATTGGAAAATTAGGCAATATTTAACTTTAACCGGATTGGGCGAGCCTGAGATGTCGACCTAAATTAAAAAAAAAAAATTTCACATAGAACAATATTTTTGGTATTCCTAATAAAAAGTCTAAAAAACGTATTTTAAACCCAGCCTAATATACATATAACATTTATGAAATGTGTTTTTTACAGAACCACTCCCTTTTTATATATAAGAAACTATTTTGTTTTAATTATGATTACACTCATACACGTTGTTTGTTGTTTTTTCTGATTTATTCTACATCAAAAAAATTATTGTTGGCTCGAATGAACAGAATCAAATCAATGGCTTAACAACGACCGATGATTATAAATCAGTGACAAAACAATTTGCACGTCGTTTAATTGATTTAAAATCATCAACAAATATGTGTGTTGGAGTATATTCAGCGTTTGAACGCAAACACATATTTATTCTTGTGTTGATTGCGTATGAACGTTTTGCAATCGGCAAATGCAGTTCTCTGGTATGTACCTTCACATTTTCACCCAAAACTTTGAACTAGTTTCCGCCTTACATTTTAAACAAGGATGTGTCTTAAGTCTTTTGATTTTGGTTTGCCATTAACTTACTGATATTTTACTTTTTGACAGATATTTCATTTTCTTGTAAGCAATTATGAAGGTTTTTTAGCTCAGTGATAAAAGAGAAGGAAATAAGAGTCGTGTTACTTTAATCGACACAATCTCACATTTAAGGGTTAAGAGGTGGACTCAAAAATGTTTATATTTTTGTATAGAAACATGTGTAAAATTTACGAAATTCAGAGAAAACAAAATATCATATGATTTAAGTCTTGGATATGATTTAAGTGTTGGTAGATAAGTCTACAGAAAACCTTTCATTTGATACCTAATTTCTGTAGATTTTCTTTGAAATTAATAAAAAAAAAACTCTACAAAGAACATACAAGAAAAAAGCACTCCCTATAGACACCCCTCTTTAACGAACAATTTAGTGGAGACGGCATAATCAAATTAAAATTTTTCAGTAAATTAACTCCGTTCAGTGTCCCTAAATTTCTAAAACTAATGCAGACTTACTCTCAGAATATTATGTAGTTAACTGTCTGTAGTTTAATAAAAAAAATGTCACTTTAGTTGAAAATAAAGGAACATACATTTATTTTTCAAACAAATATTTATTTTATACAATTATTAAAAATGATTTACTGTCATTTATCGATTTTTTCAGTTTTAATAAATTTTTACATTTGTTTAAAATTTAATAAAAATTTACCAAATAAACGGAAATTTGTGTTATATTTGTTTCCATTACAGTTATAACAAAATAAAATTAATTTTGCTGTCCGTTTCAAAAAAAAATTAGAGAAATTCCAATTTGTTTTTTATTTAAATTGTTTTTATATTATTCAAATCAAATTCGAACAAAACTGTCTTTAGACTGTGTGAGTATATAATTTGTAGATTAAAAAACAAACAAAAATACAAAAAATGGAAACAATTTAAAATAAATTAATAATCAGTTTTATTTTACAGAATTGGTAGGTAAAATTTGAACATTTGTTTTTAATTGATTAATCATTTGTTTTTTTACTGATGTATCAGTTCTGAGAGTAAGTCTGCATTAGTTTTAGAAATTTAGGGACACTGGACGGAGTTAATTTACTGGAATAACAAAAACCATTTGATTTAAAAGAATCTTTTCTCTGTATGGCATCTAAATAAAACGATAAATTGCAATTTAAATAATTTTGCCATAGAAAGTTTGTAAAATCAAACATAAGGTTAAAATTTTATAGTAATCAGAGGAGTATTTTACCGGCTTACGAGTTTAACGTCATAAAGCTCTGTTTTATTGAAGATATGCTAACATCCATATTTCTGTTAAAGTGGATTTAACAAGACCTTGTAAGTCTCATTTTCACAATATACATTTAGCTATTAACTAGAACTTTAACTAACACAATTGTTGTTCTTTTCCATATAAAATTTAAATTAACTTTTTGTTAAATTTTAAGTGGACATTCTATGATCGATCCTACGTAGAGTTAATTTCGTTATTCAAATGAGATGTATTTCCTTTTTTTTTTTACAAAAGTGAAATCAACTGGTCTGCAATTGAAAATGAAATCTTATTCTTGACTTATAGATAAATTTAAAATAATTTAAAATTTTATGTGCATCCAATTTAAAACAATTTTCTGCGCATCATAGCTAACATCTACTTTTTTCTTAACCAATACACATTTTTAAGCAACAAACATTTGAACTTTCTGAAATATAATATTTTTTTTTTCCTGCAAAACCATTTTTTCCAATATTTTCTACATTTTTTTTTACCTTCATCTGCACATTTTACTGGTGGCATTTTTTTGTGTACGTTACAATATAATACGTGTACCAATCCTTTAAATGTATTGGTAAAGCAATGCAGTTTTTTGATATTTTTTTTTCTTTTGCTGGCAATGGACAATCATATTTTAGACAACAACAACAACAACAAATGCAATAACAACATTAAATGCATTGTAAGTAGTAGGCCAACAACATGTAATAACAGCAGTGACAACTTTTAGCACACAAAAACATGAACAAGAAAGAAGAAAAAAAATATGGAATTGAGAATTTGGTTTTTGAGAAAAGAAACAGAAATACTCTTGCAGAGAGAACAACTAAAGAGAAATAAGTCAGTGTTGTTAAGTTGTGGTTTTAATTAAATACTTGTAACATTTCATTTACAATTGGTATTAAAACACCGACTCAGGCTAGTTTTTAAGAACGTATGACTGCAATTTCAACTGATATATGTACCCACCGTAAACGAATACTCTGGGCAAGCATACCTGAATTTTGAATTAAAAATTTTCTGTTGTAACGATAACTAAAAAGTGTACGTAAACTGATGTAGGTACCCAGAGAAAATATACATATATATGAAGAAGCATGATGATATATGAGATGTATATGATTATACATGATCATATACGTCCATGCAAATTCAATATATGACCATAAATATTCTCATATATTCCCATATATCTAAGTATCCGAATTTTTATACGATCATATATGATAATATATGCTCAAATATGCAAAAATTTGGTCATTTATAAAAACCGGTGTACAGCTTAAATTTGCAGATGTTCTAAGAAACCTTTCAGACACAAAGCGCACACAACAACAAACCCACAACAACCCTATTAGCCCAGATCTGCTCATAAAATTGATGTTCATCAAAAGTGAGTCGACTACAAAATACCCCAGCAGGGGGAGAGTAACGCCCTCCTGAGGGCGTCAGCTACTAATCTCAACTGTGACATTCGTGCCCCACTTACTTACAGTGATATACAATATTTCAAATAACATAAAGTGATTACATTTCACAAGCCCTCGGTTCACTCCATGCACCTCAGTAGAAAACTTCATCAAGTCAAATGTACAAATGCAATCAACATACATTACATTTTGTCAAAACCATTCCCGCTTTCGAAATCAAGATCGTGAAGGGCCGACTAGCAGGATCCGTCTCTTAGAAAAGTATGTTGAAAATGTGAAGGAATCCGGATGCAACGTGTACCTTCTAGATTTAAAAAATTTCATAAACAGGGCGTACTTAGGCATTTAAAATAAACGGTAAAAGAAGTATAGGGGCACTTCAATTAAATAGACTCACGGGATAGTACACATGTATGTACTACTTACACAAAATGCGAATCGCTCACTATAAAATATGTCGCTATTGCTTAGGAGATGATGAAAACATGACCTGACTTTTCCAGTCTAACAATAAATTCATTTAGCAGATCCGAATTATTGGAGGATGAATATAAAAAATTTGCCAATGAAGGAAATAATACATGAGAGTAGGCCAATTAATCCGTGACTTTTTGAATGAAACACAGGTTTTTGGAAACAAAATCATTTTATTTTTCAACATAGTCTCCTTTGAGCTCCATACAACGATTGTTGAGGTCATGAAAATAGGGTTGTTTGTGAGATGATGTCATCATTGAAGTCAAAACTCTCGGCGTTAAATACGGAGAATAGGGTGGATGAGGGATGCCATGGAAAATGTCATTTTCTCCACAATCCTCAATTCAAATCACGCAAAAGTCTGTTATTAATGGCCGTCAAACTCAAACTAAATGACGAAGTTTATTCAAGTTTTGACAGGAGTCAACTGACACATGCCTGTTGACACGAGCAGTGTTGCCCTTTCAGTTAAGAGGCGGGAAATTCAAAAAGTCATGGACTTATTAACTCGCACTAGTAGTTTCTCAGAACTGTAAATAACTGAGATTAAACAAAGATATATTTAATCGCGGTGCAGAACATATAACTCACCGCAGTTACATCGCAAATCGTAACCATTCGTTTAAGATTTTTCATTCCAAAAAATATTAAATTTAAAAACTCTCCATCATTCCTACTAGGTTTGAGAAAAAAAAAAACATCTTCACATCGCCCCAGGATGGTGGAACATATTTATGGGCTTATAGCTGACCAATAACTCTAATTTAATAGCCTTAACAAGGATATCTCCGCATTAGCATTTTCGTATTTGATCATTTTCTCTGTTACGTCTGCATCGCTTATATCTTATACCATTTACCACGAGCGATCAAAATAGATGGGTAGATGACAGAATATAATTGACTTCTGGCTGGCTGTAGATAGAGATACCATCGGGAGATGTTTTGAGAGATTCAAGCTTCGATGTTTTCCTACAGTTTTCAGTTTAATATGAAATAGGAATTGTTCCAAACAACATCTTTTAATGCTTTAATTAGAGCGCTTCGGAAACTTTTCCAAGCTTTTTGAGCTTACTGATCCACTTACAAACAGAGGAGTTAAGTCTGTTTTTACTTAAAGAACATACAAGACCATAGCTATCAACATTTTTTAACTCCACTTCGCCATACTTTATGTCCTTCTTTGTCCTCCTTTGGTGTTCACATAGCACCTAACCTCACCGAAGTAAAATAACATAACAGCTTCAACAATTTCGCCAGCACTCCATCAGATGGCGGAAAACAACTGTTTTAAAATTTATCATATCGCGCCATTATATTTGAATTCCTTTATCTTTCACTACCTTTCATCTCTCCACTATACCTTTTCCTAAGAAAGCAATACATTATATAGTCAGAAGAATTTCCTAAGTGTTGCTTCTCTTAACAAAAATAAAAAAGAAAAAATTGATACAGTAATTCATAAGATTTCCTCCAATCAGCTTTTAAATGGTACCAGTCAGATGGAATTATGGGTTTCTTAATTTCAAGCCCAAAGTTCGCTATAACGACAGAACTTATTCATAAGAACTCTCCATTCCATGACCCTTCAGTTAGATTGTTACGCTAACCGATTTTACTTTTATAGTCACACACTTAGGAGATACGAGGGTGAATCAAAAAGTGCGTGACTTTTCGAACTCGTAGTTATATGAAATGCAACACTACACCCATCAAGTACCACCTTTTAATAGACTACTGTCAAATTTTGAGCAAGTTCCGTCATTTACTTTGCGTTTAACAGCAGGATTTTTCGAGGTCCATAAAATAGGCATTTGTTTGATCAATAATTTCATCGTTGGAGCTAAATCTCTTTCCACCATTTCTTTAGATTTGGAAATAGGAAATAGCCACTGGAGGTTAAATCCGGAGAATAAGGCAAATGAGGGGGCAATTCGTAGACTACTTCATTGATTTTTGCCATGGAAACTAAGTTGTCACACGATTCCGTTGGTATTCGATTGTGAGCAAACGCGGCAGCCATCTTGCGGAAAGCTTTCAATACCCAAGTGATTGTTCAAAATTGAAATCACTGTGCCATGTGAGATGCCTATTTCTTCCACAACCTATTGCACATTCAATCTCCCATCGGCGAACACCATATCGTGATTTTTTTTCAATTGTTTTGGGTGTAGAGACCTCAACTGTAAGGCCACAACGAAAGTCAATAAACCACTTTTTTACCATTGAAATCGATGGTGCAGGGATCCAATAGTATTTATCAAGCTTTTCCTTGGTTTTATTGACAGTTTTTTTCGCACAAAAATAATATTTAGTGAGCACTCTAAATTCACTTTTTTCTATTTTCAAAAAAATCCACGAGGTTGAATGAATGCAAGGTAAATGACGGAACTTGCTGAAAATTTTACAGTAGTCTATTAACAGGTAATACTTGATGGAAGCAATGTTGCATTTCATATAACCACGAGGAAAGTTTGAAAAGTCACGGACTTATTGTTTCGCCCTCGTACATATAAAGAGAAATACATTATAAAAGAAAAACATAGAAAGTGGCAATCATAAAATAATAAAATATTAACTATAAAAAAAATCATAGCAGTTGGTTAGAACCTATTTACAAACCAATAATTTGATTGTGGCATCCAAATCCAAATGCAGCGAGCATAATCCGGTAGCAGTGATTTTGTTGTTATCATGTGTTTTCTGTGTGTATAGTGCGCTATAAAAACACGCTAAATCCCTGTATAAAACATCTAAATTAGCTTTAATGTAAAAAGAGTCAGCAGTTTATGTATAAGAAAAATTTAAAGATTTGCAAGAAGTTTTGTCACCATAACTTGATATATTTTTAAAAGTTTCTTTTTTTATAAAGTTTTATCTTTAAACACACCAAATGTTGCAATAACAACACTTCTTTCAACTGCAACTACTAGACAACTTCTAACTTAAAGATGCACGCAATTTTTTTTTTTCTGTTCTTACTAAATTTAATTCTTTATACAGAAATATTAGAGAATGATGGAAATAAGAACAAGAGATGCAGTTAAGGGGAAAAACGCTAAGCAACATGTTGGAATGTTGTTGCAACAACTGTTTAAATGTTTTAATGCCTTCTTTTTTTGTTGTTGTTGTTGTTGTTGTTTTTGCTGCACATTAAGTATTTTGCTATATTAAAAGATCATTGCATGTTCTTAAACAACAAATTATGATTATGTTTATATTTAATAGATGTTATAAATTTTCAACTTGTGTCATTTGCTACAATTTAGTTATAAACTAATGTATGATTTGTTATCATTTTCCATATAACCACTAAATAGCACAGCATGTTGTAGTACAACAAAAAATATAAATAAAAATACAATGAGAATCATATATTAAATGTCAGTTCAAATATTTTGTAATATTTTACATATGGTTTCGAGGTGCGTGAAATATCAATAGTGTTGTTTGTGATAAAACGCAAAATAAAAATTAACAAAAAAAAAATTGTGCCTTAAACAAATCACATTTTATATACAAAAAAATTTAAATTGTTCACTGTTATTGCTTAAGGCTGTAATGAAAAAATTTCTTATTAATATTACAATGGCTGGGACATATTATAAGGGACACTTAATGCTTTAAAAGTAAAAATGGAAAAGTTTGGCCAATATGGATTAAAATGCAACATACATATTCCCATAGATGTCTTAACTCAAGCAGAAATTTAACTGTTAGTTACGGAGTATCAACTTATGACCATCGATATGTAGATTTATTTTATGAAATTTGAAGATATACACTTACCAGGAAAGCATACCAACCTAAGCACTCCAATTAAGATAAAATTTTTATATGTGACAGAAAATCAAAGAACAACCTGTTTAACTTTTTCGGCCACCTGGGCGATGTAAGGGGTGAAATGAAGGGAAGAAATTTCATAATTTTTGAGTACTTTTTTTGTTCGAAAGCATGTCGGGAACGTTCGAAATTCTATATTTAAACACCCCAGCAAACCCACACATTACCAAATAATGGGTAAAGTAATGTATAGCCATAGGGGCCGATGGATTACTCTACACCTTACTTCATTGATGAATTTTACAGGCGATGAGCCTTAAAGTAATGTATATACCCATTACTTTAGAGGTGATAATGTAAGGGGTTACTTATACGGTTACGAGAATGGAAAAAGTAATGTGTCTAAAAAGAGATTTTTAAAAAAGAGGAATTTTTATTAAAAAAAATTATTACAGATATTTTATTTAAAATATTTGTAATTAAAAATAATGTGGTCAAGATGGGAATCGAACCAGGGAAATCTTGTTGCCAGCCAAGAACTATACTCACTGATCTATCGCCGCATAAAGTATTTGATTGCCTTAAACCTAAATGAATTGTTGCGCTTCGTTTTTTCGCTAGTGTTATCAAAACAAACATACATTAATTACCCCTCTGCTTACAAAAAAACCACAAAGTAATGTATCTAAAAATAGATTTTCAAAAATATTTCAATTATTACTTTACATTTATAAATCATATATAACGTAATCAATGCTGAGTAACTTATTACTTTATGCTAGCAAATAATGAAAAAGGTAACGAGCTATCATTACAAGGTAATGCATGAGAATATCGCACCCATTACCCAAGTTTTACTGGGACAATTTTTTTTGCAAAAAAAAAAAATATTTTTCAAAATAATCTCCTGTTAGCTCAATACACTTAGTCCAACATTTCTCCAATTTTTTGCATCCCTTTCAAAAAATTGGATTTTTCTAGGCCCATAAAATAGGCATTTATTTGATGAATAATTTCATTGTTGAAGCTAAATCTCTTTCCACCGATCCATTTTTTTAGGTTTGGAAATAGGAAATATTTACTGGGGGCTAAATCCGGAGAATAAGGCGAATGAGGGGGCAATTCGTAGTCTACTTCATGGATTTTTGTCATGGAAACTAAGCTGTCACACGATTCCGTTGGTGGTCGATTGTGAGCAAACGCGGCAGCCGTCTTGCGGAAAGCTTTCTTACACCCAAGTGATCGTTCAAAATTAAAACTACTGAGCCATGAGAGATGCCTATGTCTTCCACAATCTATCGCACATTCAATCTCCGATCGGCCAACACCATATCGGGAATTTTTTCAATTGTTGTGTGTGTTCGGCATCTTCCGCGCTTGTAAGGCCACAACGAAAGTCAGTAAACCACTTTTTACCCATTGAAATCTATGGTGCAGAGTCCCCATAGTATTTATCAAGCATTTCCTTGGTTTGATTGACGGTTTTTTCGCACACGAAATTCAATTTTTTCCATTTAAAAAAAAATCCACGAGGTTGAATGTTTTTAGCAGCTGTTAAACGCAAAGTAAATGACAGAACTTGCTCAAAATTTTACAGTAGTCTATTAACAGATGGTACTTGATGGGAGCAGTGTTGCATTTCATATAACTACGAGGGAAGTTCAAAAAGTCAGGGACTTATTGATCCACCTCGTACTTTAAAATATTATATTCATTAAAAGTGGAAGTTGATTGTCAAGTTGTTAAAAAAAAAGTATTAAAAAGAGGTTTCGCAAAAAATGTGTTAATATCTATGTTTAATATCTACGAATATCAAAAAAAATATCCGCTTGAATTTACACAATTTTTAAAATTTATATAACATCACATTCAGAAAAGCAAGAAAATACCAAAAAGAGGTACCAGTAAAAAAGTTCAAAAATCCCTTTCCAACGATACTACACTTGCATACGGTTTTTTTTCAGTTTCAATACCTTAAAAAGCCAGCAAAAAGTAGCAAAAGTAGAGAAAAAGAAGCAGTGATTTTGATTCCGGTGTTGTGAAAATTTGGATCGGAACCAATGAATGGAAATTCAGAACTAAATCAGACTATGGAATCAATGAAAAATTGATTCCTTAGGAATCACTTCTATTTGTTTTTGCTGGGAAGCGATAAAAAAATATCAAATTTTGAACCGCCAAGTAAAAAAGTCTATACATAATCATATGTGGCCGGCCTTATGTAATAATATATTATAATATACATATGGCAATATGCATTACCATATCTAAATTTTTTTTAAATCACTGCGCCCTATATAACTACATCTAGTTATATATTAATCTTTATAAAATTGGATATGATTTTTATGATAAGATATGTATGGTATATATTTTATCATATAAAATTATATATAACACTATATATAATTTGATATGGCTTACACGGCACGATATTAACTTATATATGAATTATACAGAACCATATATGAAAATATATGCTATCAAATATTTAAGATATAATAATATATGGTCCATTATCGAAAATATTTTTAATACGGTTTGAGAAATAATTATATATGATTCAATGTGTAGTTAAATATAAGAAATTATTTTCGATATAGTAAGAGATAGAATTATATATGGTACAATATATGCAAACAAATTTGATATATTGTTATATATATTTGCATATCTTGAGTATTTTATAAGATACCCAGCAAAACTTTGGTAATGGGTGCGATATTCTCATGCGTTACCTTGTAATGATAGCTCGTTACCTTTTTCATTATTTGCAAGCATAAAGTAATAAGTTACTCATTATTGATTGCGTAATATATGATTAATAAATGTAAAGTAATAATTGAAATATTTTTCAAAATCTATTTTTAGATACATTACTTTGTGTTTTTTTGTAAGCAAAAGGGTAATGTATGTTTGTTTTGACAATACTATCGAAGCGCAACAATTCATTTAGGTTTAAGGCAATCAAATACTATATGCGTCGATAGCTCAGTGGGTAGAGTTTTTGGCTGGCAACCAGATTTCCCTGGTTCGATTCCCATCTTGACCACATTATTTTTAATTACAAATATTTTAAATATTTGTAATAATTTTTTTTAATAAAAATTGCTCGTTTTTTAAAAGTGTATTTTTAGACACATTACTTTTTCCATTTTCGTAACCATATAAGTAACCCTTTACATTATCACCTCTAAAGTAATGGGTATATACATTATTTTGAGTCTCATCGCCTATAAAATTCATCAATGAAGTAAGGTGTAAAGTAATCCATCGGTCCCTATGTTTGGTAATGTGTGGTTTTGCTGGGTATGAAAAAAGATATAATTTGAGTCCAAGCCAGGGAGACATTTTTTTTTTTTTTTTAATTTTTTCTCTATATAAATATTTTTTACAAAACTTTTAAATTTTAACCCACTTCGGGATAACAAGACCTAAAAATTTTTGATAAAACATTAGATATAATTAGTTTTCAAAAAAAAACCTATAAGTAATGAAAATTTATATATTTCTTTTGTTTGTTTTAAATATTATAATTATTTTTCTATGAGTCCATAGGATATGATTATATATAACTATATATATACAATATAAATTAGTTTGATTTTTTTAATTTAAAATTTTTTATACGTTTTTTAATAAGCTAGATTCAATTCGATTTGACATTTTTCGGATAAATTTGGATCTCACTTAATCCCTAAATATATGGCTGTATCGAATTTGATCAGTCATTTTTCGCATCAATTTAGATATTTCTAAATCCATAAATACAAGGTGGCGCAAAAGTAATCCTCCTATCAGAAAATGCTATAAATTTTGCGATTGGCCCCTAATGTCAGTTCTGTTTTGACATTTGTGTCGTAAACACATGCAAAATACACGTTAATAAACAATGTTACGCTACACTGCTCCAGAACGCGGAATATTGGTGACTATTTATTTGAGCAATAATGAAGATGATTTTTCATTAAAAATAATCATGAGTGATGAGGCCCATTTCCATCTTAGCGGGTACGTAAATAAGCAAAATTTACGCTTCAGGGGCACTGAAAATCCGCGTGTAACCCACGAAGAGCCATTACACCCGCTCAAAGTCACTGTATGGTGTGCTGTTTTCGCTGGAGGAGTCATCGGACCTTTTTTCTTCGAAGACGTCGCGGGCCAAACGGTCACTGTGAATGGTGGGCGCTACAGAGCAATGATCAACGAGTTCTTTTTGCCGCAACTTGATGAATTGGGATTGGAAACATGTGGTTCCAACAGGACGGTGCAACGCCACACACTGCACGTGCCACAACCGATATGCTGAAGGAAGCATTTCCCGGGCGCCTAATCTCCCGTTTTGGCGATTTGCACTGGCCAGCAAGATCGCCTGATTTGACCGCTCCAGACTTCTTTTTGTGGGGCTTTTTGAAGTCGCGGGTTTATGTCAACAAGCCTCAGACTCTTGCAGCTCTTAAAGACAATATCCGTCAAGAATGTGAGGACCTATCGCCGGAAGTTTTGGCAAAAGTGATGGAAAATGCCATAAAAAGGGCTCAAATGACAATCAACTGTGGCGGTGGCCATTTACATGACATCATATTCTCGACTTGATGTAAAAAAATTAAAAGACCAAATAAAAATAATCCACAAGAAGAATCAAACTTTTTCATTTTTTTTTTAAATTACAGCCAAAAAACATCGGAAGGTTATTTTTGCACCACCCGTATATTAATGGATCTAATATAACTGCAATTTTTCAGATCAAATTAGATCAGCTAGATATTACCGCAGATATTAAAGAATATCAAATTGGATTAGGTTAAGAATTGCTCCAGATATTTTTTTTGCTCAGATTAAATCTGATTGGATCGATTTAGAAATTATTGAAATTAATTAGATCTGGTAAAATATAGGATTATATATGATAAAATTTGGCATATGTAATATACTTTATGGCTAGATCTGATCAGATTCGGTGTAGATCTATTCATGTTGTTTGTTTTTCTTATTGAATTAGATTAGATGGATGTTCACATAAAATTGGATATGTCCCCCAGATCTGCTTAAATATGTTTTAAATCTAATTAGATATAAACATTTGTCTCCAATTTTGACAACTAATTGGATTTGGTACAATTAACATAGATCCAATGAGATCTATTGGAATCTAATATTTTTTACACTCTGTAGCCCAAAAGTAGATTTTCTTTTACTATCACATATACAGAATTTTTAAGATCTGATCTTTTAGATAGGGGTACTTTCCTTGTTAGACAAAAGTCCTTGTTGGACTTTTTATAGATAAAAATCTACCTTAAAGTGGTAACTCAAATTTGTGGATTTTTAAGATAATATTTATCAAATAAATGCTACCATTAAGATGTTATTTGCAAAAAGTTAATTTGCAGAATTAATTTTTTATTTTTTTTTCTTTATTTTATTCAAAACTAAAAATTGCGTGCCACAAATTTATTTTCAGGAATAAAAGAAAAACATAAAACGTGCAACATACACATGAGGCAGCATTAAGTATTTTTTTTTTTTTTTTTTTTGCTCATATAAACGTGCAGTTTTAGTTACTTTAGTTTGTTTTATTATTGCTTTTTATTATTTGTATGTTGTATATTTTGTTACCTCGTCGCTTTTATTCACCTTTTTTTTTTGTTACTCTAAGGAATGTGGTAAGAGAGGTTGTTGTTGTTATTGTTGTCTGCATTTAAACTTTACTTTTACAACAAAAGCTTTGTTGTAAAGATATTTAGTATTTTTCAATTTAATTTTTATTTTTTTTTAACAAAAGCATGCCAAAAACTTTTGTGCAAAAACCAGTTAATAAATGTACGAGGGGCATTCCGTAAAATTTTGCAAAGCCATAAAAATGTAAAATAATTTTTTACATACTTTTTTACCTTTTATTTTTTTTTTTCTTTTCTTTTTAAAATATATTCTTAATCATTCTTGACCCAATTGAATTTTAGAGCAGGAGGTTGATGGAAAATCCCGCATGCCAATCCGGTGAAAAATTAAATTTTAAAATTTTTTTTGGTTGTGGCGGGCATTGTTTCAACTTGAGGAGGTGTACAGGGGGAAGGGTAGGTCAACCACTTTTAAACTCTGTCTCCACAATATGAACCTACAATCGGGTCTGAACATGTTCTCATATAATCACAACACGCGGCCGAACTAAAAAATTTACAGAATCCCTCAGATTCCATATGTCTTCACTGGAAGGGAATGGGTTAAAAACATCTTTTCGAAACTTTTTTTCCACTCTGAACTTGGTATTTCAATTTATTTCTGACAAAAAGAAACAGATAAAATCGTTGGGCACCATATCAGGATTGCAATTTTTATAGCAGCAATTTTTACAGCTGCAATTTTTACAGCAATCTTTTGAGCACTTAGGTTAGATACTGTTAGATACTGTTATCAACTGACTCATGTCCAAACATATGACACACACTTTACTCCGATAATCGACTTGTTGTGCGCTCTCGTGTAGGTTCAAATTTTTACTGATGATCGAACCACTGCTTTACCTCTAACACTTGCCATTTTTCTTGAGCTTGCAACCGGCTGACTTTAGTCAAGATAAGATTTATTAAGAAAACGTTTTAGTTAACTTAAGTATGAAGGAAATTTCAAACCAAACAGCTATGAGCACTTAATTTTAAAATATTTTAATTTCTGTGGAATCCAACTGCCACATAACTTTTTACTTCTGATAATGGCAGATTTTTATAGCCTCCACCGTATAAGGTGGTGGTATATATCAGTTTGTCCTTCCGTTTGTAAAATGTCGAAATATAGGTCTAATATATTGTATTCATCTCAAAAAATTTTTTTCACCTCAAAAATTTTTTTCACCTCAAAATTTTTTTTACACCAAAAAAATTGTTTTCGAATACAAAAAGCTTTTCACCTCAAAAAATTATTTTCACCTCCATAATTTAACTTTAAAAGTTTTTTTTACATTATTTGTATCAAAAACAGTATAGAACATTTTGGAGGGTAGTCAAAGATTCGGCACAGTCGAATTTAAGCCTTTTTTAACTTGTTTGTAATGCAGTCATCTCAATCTCCAGAGATACCTGTAATTTACGATATGTCTAACGCTCGTTTATTTTATTGGAACAAAACAGTACATTTCACTGAAATTTTTTAAAAAAACAGTAAATCGATTTGGAAAAACAGTACTTTTTGCAGTATATATTTTATTCAATGTATAAAAAAAATTAACAATCATTTCCATCAAAATCAGCTTTTGTGGTTGTTTTGTATTTGTCGTTTGAAGAAATTTGAATAAGCAATGCCGGCTTTGTTTTGATGTAATTATAGAAATCAACGCATTTGTACTTCAAATTACATTTGACGGCCAGAATCGCCTTCAATGTTTGCACATCTAATCGGGTTTTGTCTGACGTCCAAGTTTTGTTCACTGCAGAGAAGATTCGTTCCACTGATGCTGAAGTTCCTAGCAAACATAAAATATATTTAACGGTCGTGGCCATTTCTTTGAATTCGCAATCGGCGTTATTGAGATGAATAAATATCTCCACCCACCGATCCAAAATCGAAACATTGCCTTCTCTCCATTGCATAATTTTGTCGCTCGTACAATAGTTTTTAATATATCGAAATTGGGTGTGCAAATTTACCGCATTTTCATTGGCATTGTACAAATTGTATTCACTCAACTTGTCCATAACGGCTTCGACTTCATTCCATGTTGGTGTTTCTTGCAATACTGCCTATGCAAAAAGTTTCAGTGGCTCGAACAATGCTGTCCATAAATGTAAGTAGGAGCCATCTCAATCGAATTGTATCCATTGTCAATAAGTTTTTGCTTTTCTGCTAGTATAGCTGGCGATAAAAAATCATCCTCTTGACGCATTTTTAGTGTTTCTTCGAGCTCATTAAAACAGTGTGCAACTTTGATTGCAGTGACATCATCACCTTCAATTTTCAGCACATATTTCCCGAATAATTTAGCCTGATGAAAAAAAAATAAATTAGAAAGAGAAGAGGAAAATTCTAAATAATTAGAGAAATTGAATTGGCACCCCTAATGAATTTTTTTACCTGCTCTTGAACGAATAGCAACCAAAATTGTGATGATTCTTCACTGAAAAAATCCTTCAACTTTTTTTATCCTCTTTCAAGTCCAAGAAAATACATTTGAAGAGCATCATAGAGTTTTAAAATACGCTTGATAGCTGGTCCGAGAGCCAAAAATCGTGTTTTTGCATACCCGAGCAGCCTGTTATGTTCCACTTCTGCTTCTTCACAAAAAGCTGTCACTGCTGTCATGCGTACAGTGTTAAGGTAGAAGTGAGAATATGTTTTAACAACAACAACCTACTCTACGTCGAATGGTATTTCATCACATGCGAATTTCAATGCATTGTGTGTTATGTGAGCGGCACAGCCGATGCCGACCAAATGTGGAAGCCACTGTTTCAATCGGCGATAAACATTATTCTTTCCGCCACGAGTTTCTCCACCAAAATAAACTTTTGCATTATTACCACAGAAGCAGACGATTTTCTTCCTCAGATCGTAGTCACTGGCAGTAGACGTTATTATATCGGATGTTTAGGTGGAATTTTCACCAGCTTCTTCGGTTAAATTCAAAACTTTAACGCGTACTCCGCGAGCGAGCACAGGAAAAAGTTTGATATTCCCATGGTTTGATGCATCTGTGTAGATTAACACATTACTACAGTCTTTTAAATCTTCTTTAAGCAATTGTTGGGCGTGCGGCGCGAAAACATTGGTGACTATTGCTTGGCATGCTTATTTTTGAAGTAAACAATATTATTGCATGAATTCGCTGTTCGCCGTTTTTATTTCTATTATGTATCGAAAAACAGTATTTTGAGGGAGAAATCAATACGCAATTTTTGATGTCGAAAAACAGTATAATACTGCGAAAAACAGTACAGATATGAGCATAAGATATGTCACATATCTGTCTACCTCAATCATAAACCGCACATCAACGATGTTTTGTGTTAAAACGATGTTTCGCGGATGGAAGTTCAACCAAGCTGGAATTCTCTAAGCCAGTAATAAAAATTTCTTAGATATGAAGCATTATCACCAAATGCCCAACAAAGTCTTTGATAGTATTTCTGCTTGTTCAGGATAATGGTGAAAAATCATCCAACGAAAACTTTTTCGAGAAAAATTTCCTCTTTTAGTGCTTTCTTTAAAATTAAACAGAAAATAATTATTTTCCCCAAATTCGTTTGGAAAATTCCAATTTAAAAAAAAAAAAATAACAACGAAAATAATAAAAGCAATTTTTTGTTTTGCCAATATTTTTGGAATGAACCTCGTACATAAAAAAATTAATAAAAACCGATTCACTCTTGTTAAAGTTGTTTAAATAAGACAGCAACAAAAAAATAACTACGAAAAAAGGTGCAAAGAAAATAATAAAAATATTAATTTTTATGTAAGAGTTATTATTGTAATAATTTATACATTTAAACACAACTACAACTACATATTTATGCATTGAGATTAGTTAGTATTATTACTTCTCTTTTTGATTACAGATATAATCCTTTGAAAAAAAAACATCATTAATTGTACATGGAATTAAAAAAAGAAACAAAAATTTTTTTAAGGTTATAAAATATTATTGAATTTTGTAAATTTATTGTGGATTGTTAACTGGCTGCTGCATTATGTAATTGTAAGTACAAATTTTTTGTAATGCAATATATTTACAATATATTGACAATAAATATACAAAATTAATTTTACATGAGACCTGTTGGTTTTCTTGCTATTTTTTTACTATTTTTTACTATTTTTACTATTTAAAATCGCTTTTGGCCAAACAAATGTGACTATTTTTATACAATTGTTTCTATTTCGAACTATGTAACAAATTTTATTTCATCCCTCTTGAAATGAAATAAACTTCTGGTAATTTTTTTGTTCCAACTTTCTAAATTCACTATTTTTTACTAAAAATTTAAACAAACAGGCCTTTTAAATCGTTTTAAAAAGCCTCGGATAAATTGACAATAATTTCAATATTTGCACAATGATTTGCATAACAAAAAAGGAATTTCAAGGAATTTAATACGCATAAAAAAAGAACTAAAATATGTGCCCACAATATAAAAAAAATTGCATTAAAAACAAAAAAGGACTTACAGTAATTTTGCAAAAACAAAAAAAAAAATACAGTTTAAAGCATGAAAAAACAAAGAATGTATTCATTTTGTATTTAGAATTATTTTTCTAATAGGAACAAAATTCAATGTTGTTCTATAATTTCCCAGGATCAATAAGGGAAAAATTTTTGAAACGAGTTTAGTCGTTTTTGCTATGACTGTCTGTGGATTTCATTAAGAATTTGCACATGGATTATCCATGTTCATATGGCTTCTGTGTTGTTTTTGGTTTTTCGAAATTCAGTTAAATTCGCGACTAAAAGTTGGGTGCTTTCATGTTTAAACTCCTCTTACTTTTTAGCCAATTATCAGACTTTTACAAATCACATTTCACTTGAAAGTTTAGATCTGCAGCTTTTATATTTTTCATTGAAAAATGTGTTATTTGATTGAAACGTAAACAACAATACTAAATATTGCCTCGATCATGTCGAATTTCATACCAGATAAAGTACTTTTGCGGGGAGTACTTCTTAACTACTTTAATATGAAGAAAAGTGCCGCCGAGGGTCATTGAAACTTAGTGAAAGTTTACGGCGAGCATACTCTATCTGAACAATCGTGTCGCAGGTGGTTTGGTCGTTTTAAAAGTGGTAATTTTGAGCTCGAAATTAAAGAACGGCCAGGTCAACCTAAAAAGTTTTAAGACGAAGAATTGGAATCATTGCTCTATGTGAACGAATGCCAAACGCTTCAAGAATTGTCAGAATCATTGCAAATAGATAAGTCGACTGCCAGCGAACGCCAAAAAAATAAAGTTTTTTTTTTATTGAAGCATTGTGACTGGCGATAAAAAGTTGATCCATTACGATAACCCGGTTTTGCCCGGATAGCCATCAACATCCTTCGTAAAGCCGAATATTCATGGCATTAAGCTTATGCTCTGTATTTGGTGGGATCAGCGCAGCTTGATCTACTACCAGCTGTTCAAACTGTATGAAACGATCACGGGGGAACGCTATCGGACTTAAGTGTTGCGTTTGAGCCGCGCGCTGAAGCAAATATGGCGGGAATGCGAAAAAAGGCACGACAAAGTGATTTTGCAGCATGGCAAGGCTCGGCTTGCTAAAATTAGAAGTCCTACCCCACCCACCGTATTGATCCTTCCGACTACTACTTGTTCCGGCCCAGCAGATAATCACTTCATATGAACAAATGCCAAAAAGTTGGAAAAAAGTTGTGGCCAGCGATGGACAATAGTTACTTTGAAAAATTTATTGAAACCATTTTTGCACAATCATTATTATTTCAAGGTCTCAAAATATTACCCACATTTAAAAACGTTATTTATTATTTTTTAATTGTTTCGTAAAAAATATATTAAATTTGGAGAGGAATCCCCATGGAATCAAAAGCATTCGCCACGTTCCTGATAAATATTCAAAAAAAAATTCTTATCAAAATTTTTTTTATTTAAAATTTCAGCTTCCTAGCAAAAGTGATTTCGGCAGGCCATTAAGGGGAAGGAATAGGGAGAGGAATAGCTATTTTAAATTTCTATTAAACTTTTCCATTAATTAGACATACTCCAGAGAATACATATTTTAAAATTCCAGTGGCTAACAAAAGTGCTTTGGACATGCCGTTAAGGGAAGCATTTTCCTCTTTTCAACCCCTAAATTAACCATGAAAATTCCCAAAAGTATTTATCAGTGAATTAGCCTATACTCCAGAGAAAACATGGCTTAAAGTGCAGGTTTTTTTCTCAAAGGGGTGTGACCAGATCGTCGCAGGGGGAAATTTTCCTTTTTGCGCCTCCTCGTAGGAGTTTACAAAAATCCTGTCTTTCCAGGATTTTGCGGGGGGGAATAAGTAAGGTACTTTTTTACTATTGGATATACAAGTTAAAAATGTCGATTTGGTCATTAGATGGCATAACTATCACATACGCTTTGTGTCAATAATAACAAATATGGTATTTTTGAGGGTAAACATCTGTCATTATAATTCAGTATTCGATAGATGCCAAAGTTTAAACACACATTTTGTTTTCCAATCGCTAAAATAATGTCGAATTTTGTGCCTAAAAAAGATGTTTTGCGGGGAAGTCTGATAACCTTTTTTCATTTGAAGAAAACAGCTGCTGAAAGTTATCGATTGTTGGTAGAAGCACATGCACCAACTCAAAAAACTTGTGAACGATGGTTTGCGCAATTCAAAAGTGGTAATTTCGACACAGAAGACAAGGAGAGGCCTGGTCAGCCGAAAAAGTTTGAAGATGAGGAATTGGAAGCATTACTCGTCGAAGATTGTTGTCAAACGCAAAAAGAACTAGCATTATCATTGGGAGTCATAAAACAAGCTATTTACCTACGTTTAAAAGCATTGAGATTCAATCAAAAGCAAGGAAATTGGTTCCCATATAAATTAAAGCCGAGAGACGATGAAAGGCGATTTTGCATGTCGGAAATGCTGCTTGAACGCTACAAAAAGAAGTAATTTTTGCATCGTATTGTTACACTTAGAATATTATGTAGTTTACTGCTTGTAGTTTAGTAAAAAAGTTTTCCTTTACATTTAAAAATAAAGGAACAAACATTTATTTTTCAAATAAATTTCTTTTTTAACTTACTTATACATTTGTTCAAAATAAATTACTTTCATTTACCGAATTTTTTCAATTTCATTTATTTTTTTTATTTTTTTGAAATTTAATAAAAATTTACCCACAAAACGGAAATTGTGGTTTATTTGTGTCCGTAACAGTTATTACAAATTTAAGTTTTGTTAGTTGTCTGTTTAAAAAAAATATATATTCAAATAATTTCAATTTGTTATTTTATTTAAATTGGTTGAATATATACAAAATTATTTTAATTCAAATTACAAGAATTTCATAAACACACATACATACACAAACACATTCACACAAAAGTGTCTATAGCTATGCCTACATACATTTTGTATTGTACAAAAAAAATACAAAAAGGGAAACAATTTCAAATAAATGATAAAAACATTTCTTTTTTAAGGAATTGGTAGGTAAAATTTTGACATTTATTTTAACTGATTATATCATTTGTTTCTTACGTTGATTAATCAATATTAAAAATAAATAACAAAAGGCATTTAATTTAAATGAAAATTAAGAAGACCGGTTTTTAAATGAAATATCATTTCTTGTAAATGCCATTTTATGTTATTTTAACTAACAAACTATTTTAAGTGTACTGGTTATGAGAAATGAATACAGCCAACCAGCCAAATCAACGCCGAAGACGAATATCCATGGCGCCAAGGTAATGCTCTGTATTCTATGGGATCAGAAGGGTGTTTTGTGAGCTGTTGAACTCGGAACAGACGATCACAGGGGACCTGTACCGAACACAATTGATTCGTTTGAAGAGAGCAATGAACGAAAAACGACCAGACACGAGGCCATAATCTTCCATCATGAGAACGCTCGGCCACATGTTGCAAGACCGGTAAAAAATATTTGGAAAACAGTGGATTGGAATTTTTAGCTTACTCGCCTTATAGCCCAGACCTTGCCCCTTCTGACTACTATTTGTTTCGATCGATGCAGAACACCCTTACTGGAATACGCTTCACTTCAGAGCAGGGTATCACAAATTGGCTTGATTCATTCTTTTCCTTAAAACCGGAGCAGTTCTTTTTTTTGGCGCGGAATCCATATGCTGCCAGAAACATTTTTCAAGCAAAAAAATTGACATTATTAACTTGTACACTTGGAAATTCTAATAAGTATCTCTTCAGCAACATTAAAAATTTTTGTGTGCAATTATTCAAAAGATATGTGAGCTTAAAATCAACAAAACACACACAATACAACAACAAATTATTTTTATTGCTATTTTATGCGTGTTTTAAAAATTTCATGAAATATTATTTCTAAGTATAGGCATGGCATTATTTAAAACATTTGCATGAAATATTATAAAAAAAAAAACAAGTAAAAAAGGGCTAAATTTGGCTGTGCCGAATCTTTGAATACCCTCCACCACAGGGGCTGAAGATGATATACGTATATACTAAATTTTGCATGAACTGTAATATGAATATGTTTTGTCAATTTATGTAACGAACTTTTGTTATTTAGTTTTAGTAATGTTATTTATTTAGTTTAAGCAATGTTATTTACAGAGGTCTGCTCTGTTAGCGACTTTAACATTGTTGATTTTTACGTTAACTTAGTTATCAGAATAACACACATATAGCTCTAAGAATGTTATTATTCTCATACTATGTAAGACAATAAATGTAATCGAACAATAAGAAGACTTAATAACATTTTTACTTACTTAACAGAAAAAAAAATAGATACAGAAAAATTGTACAAATTTGTATGGAAAATTTAGAGGTACCTTCAGATTTTCACTGATAACTTTTGAACCGCTTAACCGATTTTGCTCATTTTAAATACCAAACTGCTCGGGAAAATAGGCACCCCGCGTCTTTGCGTCGTGATCGCCATTTCAACAGACAGACAGACGGACATCGCTAAATCGACTTAAAATTGCATAAGGATCACGAATATATATACTTTTTGGGGTCTTAAACCTATATTTCGACATATTACAAACGGAATGACAAACTGATATATACCCTCACCATATATGGTGGAGGGTATAACAAGTTTGTGTCTGAAGTCTTTCGTTTTTTATTCATTTATTTTGATAAATAGATATTTTTTATTTATCCGCACACAAAAATAATTGATTTTAAATGAATTAATAGTATTTTAACTATAATCCTCATATGATTAATAAATCTCAGTTTTTTATTAAACCTAATTTAAATTAAGTTTTTTTTTTTTCTTAACTGAACACATAAACACGACATCATAAATCCACAAAAAAAAAAATTAAAACAAACTCAACTTGAAATAAATTTTAACATATTTTAATACAAACAAAAATTAATTAAAACTAAATCAAAAAATAGACAAGAAATATTAATAAAAAAAAAATATAACTTACATTAAAGTTAAATAAATCGTACACTTATTATGGATTTTTTTTAAGGGGATTTCTTGATGAAAAACAACATACAACAGCAAATAGAGGGGAATTAAAGAAAAAGTCAAAACTATTAACATTTTGGATTTTTGTTTAAAAAACATTATCTATCTTTCAGCAAAAACAAAAAAAGAAATACAAATTAAAAAGGTAACAATCATAAATCATTATTAGGCAAATGATTTGTTTAAATATAAATATATGAAAACATTTCAGATTTAAGTGGTTTCCATACATACATACATATGACGGTGCAAATGTTTTAGTTTATTTTAGAGCTAAAGATGTATGAATATTAGGGAGGAAATAATTTTTAAAATTCAAAATCTTAATTCGGGCTTTAAAATCTATATTTGTTTATGAAATTAATACAGATTTGCTTACAATCAATAAATTTTCACTGAAATTTAATCATTAAAATGATTTATTAATAAATTACCAATTCCTTATATCATTTTTTTTTTTAATTTATTAAGTTTCAATAACAAAAACAAGTTTTATAAAATTTAGAAAGCTTTTTAGTATTGTTAAGAAATTATTCATTCACTTTGTTCAGATAACTTTTATTAATTTATAGACAAATTTTCTAGTCCAAGAATTTATTTTGATTAATGTATCTCACAACCGTAAGTGATATGTCACTAGCTGTGTATGAAGCTTAAAGTGGAGAAAAAATTCGAATAATAAATATCACTCTAATAAGGAAAACAAAGCAACATGAATTTCACAGCAAGATTTGCGCTTTTTTTTTTAAATGTTATAGAAATTAGTTTTTGTTTTTTTTTTAATACCAATTTGTATGGCGTAAGCTTGGCTTAATAAGGTAAACAAAAAAATATTTGTTTTAGCATTTTTTTTTTCAATTTTGTTATCTTACTAGTTAAAGCCATATTGAAAAAAGGTGATCTATTGTAATGTAAATTTATTTTTTAGTTTGTTGGTAACAAATATTCAAACTGTTACTATTTATGAATTTTCAAAGCAAAAGCAAGAAATGGTGTCAAATGACAAATGTTTTTTTTTTTTTTTAATTTTTTAAATATTTTAAAGGAATTGTTATCATTTAATCTCCATAAACATTATATACGCACAAACATAAAAGAAATGTTAACACCAAATAAACCCACGTTTTATTATTTAGGTCTTGGATTTTTCTTATTTTTATACCCTCCACCATATATGGTGAGAGTAAATATCAGTTTGTCATTCCGTTTGTAATATGTCGAAATAAAGGTTTGAGACCCCATAAAGTATATATATTCGTGATCCTTATGCAATTTTAAGTCGATTTAGCGATGTCCGTCTGTCTGTCACGACGCGAAGACGCAAGCGGGGATGCCAATTTTAACCCAGATTATTGAACATCCTCCCGAGCAGTTTGGTATTTAAAATGAGCGAAATCGGCTTAGCGGTTCAAAAGTTATGAGTGAAAATGTGAAGGTACCTCTAAATTTTCCATACAAATTTGTACAATTTTTCTGTATCTATTTTTTTCTTTCTGTTAAGTAAGTAAAAATGTTATTAAGTCTTCTTATTGTTCGATTACATTTATTTTCTTACATACTATGAGAATAATAACATTCTTAGAGCTATATGTGTGTTACTCTGATAACTAAGTTAACGTAAAAATCAACAATGTTAAAGTCGCCAACAGAGCAGACCTCTGTAAATAACATTGCTAAAACTAAATAAATAACATTACTAAAACTAAATAACCAAAGTTCGTTACATAAATTGACAAAACATATTCATATTACAGTTCATGCAAAATTTAGTATATACGTATATAATCTTCAGCCCCTATGGTGGAGGGTATTCAAAGATTCGGCACAGCCGAATTTAGCCCTTTTTTACTTGTTTTTTTTTTAATTTAAACTTATATGTAATTATTTTATATATAATTATTTTTAAATGTTAAAAAATATGGTGGCTGACACTGCAGCTAGGTACTTGAAATTAAGTCCTAAAGGCCCACTAATGTTGAGCAAAGTTGAATTAAGGAATAGAGCGATGCCATACAAATACATTGAAGCACCGATTCTTAGCTTAAGTCAACTTTTCAAAAGTTTCATCTCTATGAAAAATGCATTTATTATAATAAGAAAATGAGTTGATACATTATTCAAATCGCCCATCGTTAGCCACACCTTTTTCGCAACTCTCTGGTAGCGTATGGATTCCGCGCCAACTGCTCCGGTTTAAGAGGTAAAGAATGAATCAAGGCAATTTGTGATACCCTGTTCTGAAGTGAAGCGTATTCCAGTAGTGCCCTTACTCGAATACGCTTCGATCGAAACAAATGGTAGTCAGAAGGGGCAAGGTCCGGGCTATAAGGCGGATAGCCAAAACTTCCCATCCACTAGTTGTTTTTCGTTGATTGCTCTCTTTAAACGAATCAATTGTGTACGGTACAGGTCGCCTATGATCGTCTGCCACGATTTCAACAACTCATAATATAAAACACACTTCTAATCCCACCAAATAGAGAGCATTACCTTGGCGCCAGGGATATTCGGCTTCGGCGTTGATTTGGCTGTTTGGCCGGGCTTTACATATGACTTTTTGCGCTTGGGGTTATCATAGTGTATCAATTTTTCATCACCAGTAACAATACGATGCAAAAATGACTTCTTTTTGTAGCGTTCAAGAAGAATTTCCGACATGCAAAATCGCCTTTCAACGTCTTTCGGCTTCAATTCATACCAATGCTTTTAAACGTAGGGAAATGGTTTGTTGTGTGACTCCCAATGATAATGCAAGTTCTTCTTGCGTTTGACAACAATCTTCGTCGAGTAATGCTTCCAATTAAACATCTTCAAACTTTTTCTGCTGACCAGGCCTCTCCTTGTCTTCTGTGTCGAAATCACCACTTTTGAATCGCGCAAACCATCTTTCACAAGTTTTTTGAGTTGGTGCATGATGACCGTAAGTTTCTACCAACCATCGATAACTCTCAGCAGCCGTTATCTTCAAGTGAAGGAATGTTATCAGACTTCCCCCCAAACATCTTTTTTAGGCACAAAATTCGACATTATTTTAGCGATTGAAAAAAAATGTGTGTTTACACTTTGGCGTCTATCAAATACTGAACTATAATGACAGATGTTTACTCTCCAAAATACCATATTTGTTATTATTGACACAAACCATATGTGATAGTTATGCCATCTGTTGTCCAAATCGACTTTATTAACTTGTATACCCAATAATTCAGTAAATTTATAATCGAAATTTATTCTACCCAACTTAAGCAAATGAAACATGTCAACAAATTATAAAATAACATTTAAAAATTAATAAAACAAAACAAGTCAAAATACAAGAATTATTATTATGCAATTGTGCGAATCTCAACTAATTTATTCAAGTCGTATAATTTGGGCCAAACTTAAGTCAACTTTTGTTGACTTTTGAGACAAAGCTTAAGTCCCATAAGTCAATTGTATTTGGACCTTTAGGTTTCTCCTCCAGCGTAGGCATATAAAATGATGGGAGTTTAGATGTTTTTAATGGGGAGGGGCAAAAGGCTCCCGCTTCAAATTTAGAATATTACTTCCCTGGAGTATGGGATAATTCCCTAAAAACAACCTTTTGGAATTTCTGCCAGAAACGTGGAAAAAATGAGTTCAAAAGTGAAAAAATTTCCCCCTTGACGGCCTGCTCAAATAACTTTGAGTAGAAACTTAAAACTATGGACTAATTTACCAATAGGATGGTTTTGGGATTTTTTTTTTCAGAAACGTGGTAAAAATGTGGGCTTAAAAGTGGTAGGTCTATCAAACTCGCCTTGGCTTGAAATTTAAAATATATATTCCCTGAATACATTGCTAACGTATTGTATGAAATTTTTGTCAGCAGCGTAGTAATAAGGAGGCATCATAAGGGATAAATTATTTTCAATAGAATCCTAATATTTTAAATATTAGTTCCCTGGAATATTTTAACGGGGAGGTGCAAACCCTTTCGGCCAGAAACCTGAAATTAAAATTATTTGTCGCCTGGAGCATTAGCAAAATTACTGCTAAGGAACTTTTTGATATTTTTCGCGAAGATCGCAGTTGAAATAGAGCTTTAAAAGCGAAAAGTCAACCCCTTAATGGTCTGCAAAAACCGATTTGGCCATAAACCTGAAATTTAAAATAAAGTTATTGTTGGAATTTTTCCAGGAACATGGTAAAATTGGGGTTGAAAAGGTACAAAGTCTTACCCTAACCGAAATACACAAACTTCTTTGGCTAGAAACCCAAAATTTAAAACATGTATTCCTTGGAGTATGGTCTAATTCACTGATAGGGTCCAAATGCAGAAAATTATCCTTTTAATTGGACAGTCATTAAAGGAATTCTTTTCAGTCAGATTTTCCCTTTTGGCTGTAAATGTGAAATTTTAAGTAAGTTTTCCTTGACATAGGAGCCAATTTTTCGAAGAGATACTTTTTGAAATTTGCAATAGGTTAGGTTAGGTAGATGTGGTAGCCTGCCAATCAAACTTACTAAGACTATAAGGTCCCTTGTGATACCCCGAAGCTATTAAAAATCATATCACTAGCTTCCCCCGTCGAACCATCCCGATTGCCTCAAAAAGCCCCTAAGTCGGCCGATATCGATATCAGCCAAATCACCCAGGTCCTCAAAGAAACATGAGCTCAAATGCGGTCCCCTCCTGCGAGCCAGGGCAGGACAAGTGCAGAGAAGGTGCTCCACAGACTCCTCCTCCTCTTCTGCAATAGTCACTAGCCGCAACCCTCAACCTAACAGCGTGCCTTCCAATCAGACAGTGTCCCGTCATGACGGACACAAGTAGGGATATATCGGGCCTTGACAGTGACAGCAACCTGTGCGTGCGCTTGCTATCCAGACGGGGCCACATCTGTCTGGAACGAATAAAACCACGGACAGAGGCCCTCTTTCCAACCCATAAGTACTCTCCCGCAGCCGAAACTTGCAAGTGGTCAGAGGCATGCCCTCTGTGGAATGTGTAAGGTAGTCCCCAGTCTTGCAAGCTCGTCTGCCCTACATATGATCTAAGAATTTTGAACAAGTTTACGGGAAGGGTGAAAAAGGGGAAAACCTTCCCCTTAACATCCTTACAAAACCGCCTTCTGGTAGAAATGTGAAATTTAAAATTTGTGTTCTCTGAAGTAGAGGATAGTTTACTGAAAAGATATTTTTTGGAATTTCCAATAAGAACGTAGTAAAAATTGAGATGAAAAGGGGAAAAGTGTAAAATATGTATACCCCGGCTCATCCGTTAATTATGAGATATATATTTTTTTAATTTTTGGAAAAGTCTCTTCCTTTTTTGGCTGGTTTAATAGTTTAATTAACTATAAATTATTATTTTTAATAATGTCCGATATAAGTGGGGTTAAAAATGGGTTCTGCACAGATATGATCTATAATAGAATTTTTGAAAAAGTTTACGGGGATGGTGAAAAAGGGAAAAACTTCCCCCTTAACATCCTGACAAAACAGCCTTCTGTAGAAATCTAAAATTTAAAATTTGTGTTCCCTGGAGTAAATGCAGCTCCAAAGGTTGGAGCTAAAAACTTGAAAATTGTAATGTAGGTGCCTCCTCCGGAATAAATGTCATTTAAAATACGAAGGTGCAAAGAGTGGGAAAGTCTCACCCCTAAAAGACCTTAACTTTAAATTTAAACATACACTTCCATAAGGTTAAGCAAATTTATTAAAAGTGAAGAATCCTTAGAAAAAGCAATTAAATTTTCTTCCAAATATATTTTGATACTTAAAACTACGCTTCAAAAGTATCGGTCTTTTAACATGGTATTCAAATAAATTACTGTATGACTGTGTGATACTTGTTTTCTCACATTTTAAAGACAAGAACTATTTAAAAAATATTAAACAGATGGTTTAATATATTAAGGCCCTATGTGAGGTAACTTTATTTATTATTAACTGAATATAAAAATTGACAAAAGGGTTTTTAAATTTCTTTGAATTTTTATAGAAAATTATAAATCTGAATTTAGTTAAGATTTAGCTTAGCCAGTTCGCACCCGTCTTAAGCTTAAATATTTTTGAAAAATTAATGTCGTTAACGATGGTACATATATCACAAAGGGCAACATATTCAATCTACTAGAATATGTCAACCTTAGATTTCTTTTTTGAGAGAAAGTGTTTTTTTTTCTTTTCTTTATAACAAATTTAAATTTTATTCAAATCGGCGTGTACCACTTGGGATGCATTGCGTGTAAGTCATCAATTTAAAATATTTGGTTTATTTATTCGATTTTTGTTAGGTATGAGAAAATGGTTTACATATTCTAAAATTTTAAATCGGATTAAAATTTAAAATTGATATTATAGGTTACCGTTTAGTTATAATCAAATTAAAAACATATTATCATATGTTTGTATGTTTATTTATTCAAATCAAAAGAAGTTATAAAATTTTAAAATACGTAAGTATGCTTAAAGCCTGATTACTGAATGTCCCAGTAAAATTAAATCAATAGTTAAATTCAAGGTAAAGTAATAAAATCAATGTCTAAATCTATGTTTTATAATAGTTAGTTTGATTTAACATGATAAGACAGGTTAAATACTGTTATACTTATTGCAGCAAATGTAATCAAAATTCAAATTAAAGAGGGGGGGGGGGGGGGGGGGGGGTGAGTAAATACTACCACCTATATAGATAAAACAGATTCATCGTGACAACCGAATTTCTTGCCAACTGATTATTTTGATTACAGCAACCGAATTATTTAGTTGTTCCAACCAAATGTTTTCCTGATACAATTATATTTGTTTTCAATTGAAATTCTGTTGCATTAACCGAATTTCTGTTGCGACAAACAAATATATCGGTGGCTTTAACCAAACCATTTCTCAGTTGACAGGAAATTCAGTTGGTACAATAAATCTGTATTATTTGTGTACATACGAGGGCGGATCAATAAGTAAGTGCCTTTTTGAATGAAACACAGTTTTTTTCAAAATAAATTTATTCTTCAAAATAATCTCTTTTTAGCTCAATACACTTAGTCCAACGTTTCTTCATAAAATAGGCATTCGTTTGATCAATAATTTCATTAGGTTTGGAAATAGGAAATAGTCACTGGGGGCTAAATCCGGTTGGGGTACCAATTCGTAGCCCAATTCAAACAATCCAAACAATCCTTTGAAGTTGTCACACAATTGAGAGCAAATGTGGCACCCATCTTGCAGACAGCTTTTTTAAATTCAACTGATTATTTAAAATCGAATTCACACTGCCATATGAAATGTCTATGGCATCAACAATCTCACGCACTTTTACTCTTCGATCGGCCAACACCATATCGTAGATTTTTTCAACATTTTCGGGTGTATTGTCCTCAATTGGCCGTCCAGAACGTTCAGTGTCATTTGTACTTGTACGACCACAACGAAAGTCAGTTAGCCACTTTTTTACCATTGATGTTGCAGAGTCGCCATAGTATTTATCAAGCTTTTCCTTGGTTTGATTGACGGTTTTTTTCGCAAAAAAAAATTTTAATCAGCGCTCGAAATTCACTTTTTTCCATTTAAAAAAAACCCACGAGGTTGTATGTTTTGAACAGCTGTTAAACGCAAAGTAAATGACGGAACTTGCTCAAAATTTGACAGTAGTCTACTAACAGGGAGCAGTGTTGCATTTCATATAACTACGAGAAAAGTTCGAAAAGTCACGAACTTATTGATCCGCCCTCGTAAAATCCTCAAATATTGAATGGCATCTTACTTAATTACATTTCTCACAAAATTCTTAAACGTAGGTGGGATGAAGTGGAGAGTGGAGTGAAAATTAAATTTTTTTTGTATTCCTCTTTTTTATCAAAAAAAATATTATTCCTTTTACATTTTTATTAATTTTTGCAATTGGTAAAATATAGCTTTAGTTGTGGCACTTTTTGGAAATATAATAAAACTTGGGCGAAGTGGGAAATGTGTTTGTCAACAGAACACCGTTGGTATCTGATTCAAATATTCGTTATGAATGATATGGGGCACCATAAACCAAATTTCAAATTTACAGATTATTGGACCATATCAAGTCCTATGTAAACCCACCTTCCCGGTATTTACTTAAATGAAGTTTTTCAGCAATTTCGTTAAGATGTAAGCATATTACTGCCCTGTTCATAAAAACAGATCAGGAACCTTCCCGGTATTTGAATCACTTTCTGAAAAATTACCCAAGTTAAACTTGGTGTAGGGTATAGTCGGCAAGCCCAGCTATATTAATTTTATTAGTTTTTTTTTTTTTTTTGTTTGTTAAATTGAAAAAAAATCAAATATTTTTTGTTAAAATAACAGATTTTTCAGTTTTTAGAAAAATATTATTTTGAGTTCACGCAAATTTGGGATTACAACAGATGGTGTATCTTTTACTCATGGATTGTGTCTTTACTAACTGACATAAGATTTTTTAGGGTAAGCATCTGACATTTATTTCCACTTGTTCATTGAGCGAAATACAATAACCAAGCTTTTTTGTCTAATTTTCGCCCAGCAAAGCACTATTTGCGAAAAGTTTTACTTTACTTCTTCAATTAGAAAAAAAGTGCAGCTGATGCACATCCATTGCCCACTAAAGCTTATGCTGAATATATTCCATCGATTTCAACGTGCAAGAAATGGTTTGTGTGGCTGAGAAGTGATGATTTTCACACGGAAAACGCACGCAGAAAAAAACAAAAAAAGAACATCATATATTTTTGGGATTATGATTGTGCCAACCATAGTCTTACTACTTTTTTAAAGAAAAACACTTCAAAACAATATTTTAATTCTAAGAACTTTTTTTAGTAAAAATCATAAATTCTAAAAATTCATTGATTTAAAAAAACTTAGATTCTAAGATCTTTCTTTGAATAAAAAATTCTTAGATTCTGAGGACTTTTTATCATGAAAAATACTCAGATTCTACGATTTTTTCTAGCAGAAAAATTCTTAATACATTTATTTTTTTAGATTAGTGCTTAGAGTTGCAGAATTTTTCTTTTAGAAAAAGTATTAAGTATTTTTTATGATGAAAAGTTCTCAGAATCTAAAAATTTTTTATTCAAAGAAAGGTCTTAGAATCCAACAATTTTTTATATAAAAAATAAATTTTTATCCAATAAAAAGTTTGCAAAATCTGAGAATTTTAGTTTAAGGAAATGTTCATAGAATCGAAAAATGTTTCTATCAGAAAAATTTCTAAACAAAATCTGGTATTTTGTATAAAACAATTCTTCGGTACTACAGACTTTTTCTTATAAAAAATTATTTTATTAATATTCTAAGTAGTTTTTTTAAATGAAAGTCATTATTTTACAAAAAATGAATTAATAAACATATTTAAAAAATATATATTATTGTTTTTATTGAATAGAATTAAAATATATAAACTTTTTATATAGAATCTTTTTGACAATGATTTTTTTTTGACAATGAATTGATTAGTGTAAATTATAATGTTATATGTATAAGGCATTTTTGGAAATAAATACCCCCAGGGTAAAATTATCATATATTATAATTTTTACATGGGTGACTGAACTGATATTTTTTTTGTGTGAAAAAAGGCAGTACGAGTATTATGACTGTAGTCATGTTTTATTTGATTTACAAATTATTTATTGATTGTTGTCAGCATTTTGTTGTTCTATATGGAAAAAGATATTTCTGAATATGCTAACAAGCAAATATATATTTGTTTAGAAACTATAATATGTATATTTGAAATAGATTTCCAAGTATTTTATATTTATGGTTATTATACGTATGTTTCCAGGCAAACATTGTAATATTCGTATGTTGCCACCTAAATAAACATATTTTTGCAACTGTAATTTTATCATTATTATACTTGTGGGATGCAAACATAATAATGATAAACATATATATATTTGCAGGCAAACATATATATTTTTGCTCGTAGATGGATTTCAAAGGATCCTAATATATTTATGTTTACAAGCAAACATATTATATTTGCAGGCAAGCATATTGTATTATAAATGCGGCAAATATAACTTACACCGTTTCCAAATATATGTATATTACCTGCAATATTATATTTCCAGCAAGGCGTTTTTTTCAGCGTGTAGTTATCATATATTTTTTATAGTCAGAATTTTTGTTACCACAGTATGGCTACAGCCAATCATGTTATAAAATATAAAGTGGCAATCATGAAATAATAAAATGTGTACTATCATAATCATCAGTGATGCATCACCAGTGATGCATCACCAGTAAAATGTGTACTATAATAATGATGGTAGCGACCATATTCATGATTAGAACGATGAAAAAATGGATTCAATTACGACAAACCGAAGCGCAAAAAATCATATGTGAAGTCCGGCCAAGCAGCCAAATCAACGGTAA
This sequence comes from Eustalomyia histrio, assembly GCA_949748255.1. Taxonomy (NCBI): domain Eukaryota; kingdom Metazoa; phylum Arthropoda; class Insecta; order Diptera; family Anthomyiidae; genus Eustalomyia; species Eustalomyia histrio. The sequence goes on from OX456523.1 coordinate 232,081,304, forward strand.
AACCGAATATACATGACGCCAAGGTTATGCTCTGCATTTGGTGGGACCAGAAAGGTTCCATCTATTATGAGCTGCTTAAATCAGGTCAGATGATCACAAAGGGCCTGTACCGAACACAATTAAATTGCGATTAAGCGATCATTGGCCGAAAAATGCCCGGAACTAATTTAGAAAATAATATTTCTTCAACATTGTTTGGAAAAACCTATATTTTGAATACTTTTATAAATTTGCTGTTTAAAATATAATTTAAATGTTCTGGTGATGGATTTTAATTAAAATTATTGAATAATAACAATTTATTTCCAATGTGTAGTTATTAATTTTAATAAATTTTTTTATAAGCACTTTTAAACTATTAACAACCCATATTTTTTTTATTAAGGCTACTCCTTAAGCTGGCTTAAAAGAAAACAAAAACTGGTATTTGAACATATTTTTATTATTACTCATAATGTTTGCATCTTGCATTTTCAGGTCGAAAATTTTGTTTTTGGTCAAAGTTATTTGATATTTTTTTTTTTGCTCCCCTGATAAACACAATTAGTCATAAAATTTGATCATACTACATACAAATGTACACCATATGTAAGCCATTTGTTTACAAGTAGGTATATCATGTGTAAACGGATGTATGTAATTTGTGAAAAATTAAAAAGAAAACAAAAAAAAAACATATGTAAACACTTTCAATTTTGTTCGGTAGTTTTAAAAAGTGAGTTTAACATAAAGTGTTAAATTAGAAAAAAAAAATGTGTTTTAACTTAAACTTTATAATGCAAATCATCTTGTAAACATTTGTATAGTAAAACCTATATTTTTTTCTAATATTATTTCATTTTATTACTGCTAAAGTAATTTATTTACAAATATTCCCTCCTTTAACATTTAACACGGCACTCCTATTTGTTTTTAAATAAAACCACCTACTACATCTTTAGCATAAAAATGTCATAATCTTTTGTTTGTAATTTGTTAATTACATATTTAAATTAAATTTCTATATAAACAAAAAATAAATATAATGCTTCATATGGAATTTTATATACAATATAATAAAAAACGCTATTAAAGAGTGAATAAATTCTGAAAAGGCCACAAACAACGATATTAAAATAAAATTTAATTTATATAATATCAGTGTACAATATTTATAATATGTACACTAGAGTATTAAATCGGTTAATCGTTATTCGATTAATCGAACAATTTTTTCAAATAATTTTTCGAACAATTTAAATTGCCTGAATTTCAAATAAGGAATAACTCGAATAATTTTATATGATTTAATCCATAAATCAAAATTGGTAAAAAAAAATATACAAAACAAGTCAAAAAAAGCCTGTTCTACTGTTTTTGATGCAAATAATGTAAAAAAAATTAAAAGTAAAATTTTGGAGGTGAAAAAAAATTTTTGAGGTGAAAACAATTTTTTGAAGTGAAAAATTTTTTTGGATGTGAAAACAAATTTTATGGTGGAAAAAAAATTTGAGGTGAAAAAATTTTTTAGGTGATAAAATTTTTTGTGGTGAAAAAAATTTTAGTGGTGAAAAAATTTTTGAATTAAAAAATATTTGAGGTGAATAAAAAAAATTTTTCAATTCTAAACGACTGGTGAAATAAACAAGACAAAATATTTTACTTGCCGGTTGCTATTATGAAATTTAAATGAAAAAATTAAATGGAAAACTTAGAGGTACCTTCACATTTTCACTCATAACTTTTTGAACGCCGGACCGATTTTGCTCATTTTCAATAGTAAATTGCTCAGGAGGATGTCCAACAATCTGGGTCAAATGAAGACCTCCGCGTGCGTGTTCGCGCCGTGATCGCCATTTCAACAGACAGACGGACATCTTTAAGTCGACTTAAAATTGCATAAGAATAACGTATACTTTATGGGGTCGTAGACCCATATTTCGACATGTTACAAACGGAATGACAAACTGATATATACACTCACCTTCTAAAGATAAATATTGATATAACACAAAAGCATTCATAATATCTTGTAGAAAATAATATTTCGAAAGCCTTGAGATTGGAAGTAAAAATTTTCCCGCTTAGGCCTGCTCGCTCAGTATATAGTTATATGAAACTATGTGCTCTTTAAATCTGAGGTGTAGGGTATGTTCAGCAACTTTGTAGAAAATATTAACGCAAATATTTTTGTGGATCATATTAACCCTCTAACTCCCCCAAATAATGATCATTTTTGGCTCTATTCTAACAAATCGTAAAAAACACCTCTAAGAGGGGGGAAGGCGCGAATGAAATGTTCTACAAAAATTTTGCCCATTAAATTTTACTACATATGTCAGAACACACGAAAGCCCAAAACTTAACACAAACATCAAAAATCAATGAATTAATCAATGATTATCAGATTTCTAGTCAAATTTTGGGATGACCAAAATATTATATAAGTCATTCCAAAATTTGACTACTAATATGTAGGTAATCCCATAATCTGACTAGAATTCTATTGAGCAACATGCACAATCGTCTTTTAACGTCTCACGGCTTCAACTCATGTGTTGAATTGCTTTTGGATGAATCCTGCTGCTTGAGGATGTATTGAAATTGCTGGTTGAGTGACTGCCAATGATTTTGCAAGTTCTTCTTGAGTTTGATATAAATGTTCATAGAGTAATGCATCCATTTCATTGTCTTTGAACTTTTTTGGCTGAACTGGCCAGTTTTTGCCTTCCGTGTCAAAATCCCCATTTCTGTAGTGCACAAACCATCTCTCGCTCAAGATAAGCTTTACTCAGGATAAGCTGGATGTGTTTCAGCTGCACTCCTTTTTTTCAAATTGAAGAAGTAAAGTAAAACTTCCCACAAATAAAGCTTTGTTGGCAAAAAATTCAACATTTTCGAAGCAAAAAAAAATTCTTGTTTACATTCACCCTTATTCTATTTGTCGTTATCAATGTCGTCGTCGTTTTTGAGTCGACATCACTTTGCTTCGATGTCGACATCACTTCGACACCCAATTGGTATTCTATAACAGTGTAGTAACGACGTTGACAGTTTATCGATTTTAACAAAAACACATCTCTAAAAATTGAGTCGGCAGATTTATTTTGTTTATTATTTTTGCAAAAAAATGTTTTTAATTGGAAAGAAGACTACTCAGACAGAAATCCAAAATCTTTAACCTGCCGGATAACAAGTGAGTAGCAAAATCAAAGTCTGTTACTTTAAAGAATATTAATCTTCGAATTTTTTTAAAAGGTTTGAAAGTTACTTTCGGCTGAATAAAACAGCCTTCAAAGATGTGCTGGAAACAATAGCACCTAATTTGAAAACCGGAATCAAGTTCACATTTATTTCCAAAACAATAAAGTTGGCAGCTACATTAAGATTTTTAGCCCAGGGGTCGTACCAGCTTAGTGTTGGAAACGACTTTAACTCAGGTTTCAACTGTTTCGGAAACTGTAGCAGATTTGCCACAGCTTCCTCCAGCGGGCTCTATATAAATTGCTTGAATCTTCCGCCACCTGTAGCATTACACTCGGCTTTGTTGGCTACCATTTGTTTTTGTTTTTTTTTAACTTTAAATTTTGAGTCTCGCCAAACGTATAAATAAATTTTGTAATATTTTTCTAATGCACTTTATATGATCATGCTTTCTTTACCTTCTGCAATCCATCTCCAATTTTTTTCGGTGGGCCAAGTGCATTTAATATATTTTATATTTCTTCCCATTGCTCTTTAAAATTACTTGGAACAGTGCCTCTGCGAAATCCTATTACAAGCGACGGATTTTCATCAAACTCTTCTATGAGTTTTTGAAACTGGTTTGCGTTCATTACTTTCATTTTTCTAAATTTTTTCCGTTTTTTTTTCAGTCATTACTTTTCCTCAAGTCGTTACAAAAAATTGTGTCGACAAAATCAGAGTCGTTTCAATACAATATCGGCGTCACATTTTCTTACAGAATACCAAATACTTGTCGACAGTTATCGATTATTTTCGATAACGACAACGGGAATACCAATTTCAAAAAAAAAGCCCCAAGACAACATTGTCTTGTGTCGATGACGACAACTAGAATAAGGGTGATTATTTCGTCTATCCACATGCTAAGATAAATATGGTTGCATTAACAAAAATTCAGGCCACGAAAAATATATGATAATTATGTAAGAATAAATATGTCTGGTCTGAGACTTGCTGCATACTTCCATTGAACGAAAGTGCTTGAAAAACTTCTTAAAATTTATGTAAAAAACTATATAATTTTTATAAATTGGTTTTAATATAACTTTTTTCATTGAGTGGAAGGAATTTTAAATATGAATATGAAATGAAATTTTTCATAAAATTTTATGGAAAAAATGCATAAATAAAAAGATTTAATTGGCGAGTCCCAATGAATCTTTATTATTTGAATGCAAAAATTCATTAAAATAATGTAGGTAGTGTATTTTTTGCAAAACTTTTATTACAAAAAAAAACATATTTCTCTATTGTCTGCGATTTTTATCGCCAAAGTTTCCTAGATGGCCAAAAGCCGAATATCAAAATAATAAAATTTAGCTTAAAAAACTTTCTTTGTTAATTCGTAACTTATCAAAGGACCTTTTTCAGATTGTTATGATATCAGGAATATATTTATATATTTTCCCTATGTATTTCTTTCTTGTAAATATATTTTTTTATTTTTTAAACAATTTACGTAATGGCGCCACATTTAATATCAAGACTTTAAAAGAAATACCTCAACCTAAACATAGAGTACAATACAAACAAGTAACCACCATAGAAGTGTTAAACAAATTTTACTTGTTTTTTTTTTTAAATAGTAATAATTAAATAAAGCTTAGAATGTGTTTGAGAATATCGATACTTTAACAATTTATATGCATATTTATGAAATAAAGACTTGCCTGTCTTTAATGAATGTTGTTATGTGAGTAAAAGGAAAACTACAATTGCTGCTGCAAGCTACATAAAATAAAATATAGTTTTTAGCAACAATTATTTAGAAATATTCTGCCTTTAAGAAGATAATCTAACATATATTATTTATATATATTAAGCATAATAAAAATATCTGTAAATTCATGTATTCCAACACAAGGGGTCCGTGTTTTCGAAAATAGTTTTAATGAATTTTTTTTTTTTTTTTTTTTTTTCATTTAAGATCCCTCATTGAATTTGGAAACTCTCTAGTTATTCTCAGTAGCCAATAACATTTACTACTTAAAAAAAACTTTTTAAATCGGATTATACTAAAAAATACACTTAGAAATTAAAAAAATCTTCATTTTTTATTTATTTTTAATGGAAAATTGTTACCTCTACAGGTTTGGCTTTAACGGCCCATGACAGTTAATTAAAAAATTGATTTTAAATCGTTTTAGATACTTGAAAAATTTCGCCAAGAAACTAGAAAATCATATTTTACTTCACAGATTATTCAAATATCCAAACATTGCGTAAAACAGTTCAGTTTCTGGATAATTCTTCAAAAAGTGGCAACACTGTTTGTTCCCTTAATTGTAGCCTGTCGTTTAGATTGTAATTCATTTGTTACTGAGTATATCGAATAAGCTGCTACTGTTTGAATAATAACAAACAAAACAACAGCAGCAACAACAACAAAACTACAAAAACTCAACAAATACTTAATTTCAACTCTTAACCTGACATATGTGGGTTGTTGTTGGTGACGGTTGTCTGCATATTTTTGCAAGCAGAAAAAATGTTTGCATGTCTACACAATAAGAATGGCATATGAACGTATGAAACAAAACAACTGCAGCAGCAGCAGCATTAGTAACAAATAAATGGATAATATAAAACTTGCGCGGCATTTTTTGGTTTAACTTTGTAAACGAAGTGTCAATTTCATTTAGCGCCCGTTTGCCAATTTTTTTTTTGTGTTTTCAGTTTTCGTTCTTGCATTAAAATGTATAAAAATAAATATTGTATAAGTAATTTTAGTTTAAGGTTTCTAATATTGGCGTCATCTGGCGTTAGCTAATTGCAAAATTACCTCAGTGGGCGTGTATGACGTGCTTGATTTTGAACTAACATGATTTAAAATAAAGAACAAATTATTAACCCTTATGGCTGCATAAAAAATTCATCCTATCAGTGTTCTCTGTTGGATAAAGAGGGAATTCATAGTACATTTGCACAGATGTACCTTAACAATCGTTGCCACATATTGAATATGATTCCCTGTCCAAGACAAACATTCGTACTGGTAAAGATATTTGAAAAAGTTATGGAAAATGCACCATAAAGGTCACATTTTGCCGTGATCAATAGAGGCGGCCATTTTGATGGATATTGTATTCAAAAAGTACACCAAATTAATTAAAAAGATCCAAATTAAAAAAAAATATATATCGCACTTGTGAAAATCGGTTGTTTTTTTAAGTTATTTAATGTTCACATACCAACATAATAAAGGGTGTCCCAAGAAGAACGCAATTTTTAAATTTTAAATAAAACACAGATATTTAAAAAAAAAATCGTGAAACTTTATTATATCGTAAAGTAGACAGAATGAGGTTATGTATGGAACAATATATCGTGCAGATGGCCGCCGCGGCTTTGCTGGCATGCACGTGACCTTTTAATGAAATTTTCAATGACCGTTTTGCATGAATGCTGCGGTATTTCATTAATGCAGCGTCCAATTTCCTCTTTTAAGGCTTGAGTCGTCGTCGGCTTATTCGCGTAAACCATCGACTTCAAAAAACCCCAAAGAAAAAAATCTAATGGTGTTAAATCGCACGATCTATGCAGCAATTGAATTGTTTCTCTGGCTGTATGACATGTGGCGCCGTCTTATTGGAACCACATGCCCTCCACATTCATTTCTTTAATTCTAGGCAAGAAAAAACTGGTTATCATTTCACGATACCGAACACCATTGACTGTTTGCGCTTGACCTGCCTCATTTTCATAAAAAAAAGGTCCAATGATTCCTCCAGCCCAAAAACCACACCACACAGTGACACGTTGAGGATGCATTTGCTTCTCGTGAATCACTCTAGGATTTTCCTCACCCCAAATGCGACAATTCTGCCTATTGACGAAGCCATCAAGATGAAAATGGGCCTCGTCACTGAAGATGATTTTCATGTTGTCTCTCCAATACCCAATTAACGAACTCCCTTCGCTGTCCATGGTCAGCTGGCTTCAGTTCCTGAGTCAATTGAACTTTGTATGCATGAAGATGCAAATCTTTCGTCAAAATTCGCTGCAAAGTGGATTTGGAGACACCAATTTGCTGAGCTCGGTGTCGAATTGAGGTGGATGGAGTTTGAGCGACATCATCACGTACAGCTGCGACATTTTCGGTCGATCGACCTGGTCGATGGCGCGTTGTTGTCTTTACATCACTAACAGACCCAGTTTCGGCAAATTTATCCATTAATCTCTTTACAGTTGACTCTTTTGGAGCATTATTGTGACCCCAAATTGATCGCAATTTGCGAACTGTAGCCGCAAAACTTTCACCATTTTGGTAAAACAATTTCACAATGAGAATGCGTTGTTCATTCGTGTAGCGCTCCATTTTTACTAACCTCGTACCTTCTACTAGCAAACAATAACAATTGTTCAAATGTCAAACAATGACACTTCGAATGTTGCCAGATTTAAAAATTGCGTTCTTCTTGGGACACCCTTTAGATGGCGTACCCTGTTCATTTACGAGAACTAACCATAACAGACTAAATAAGAATGACGCAAATAACGTGCCCCAAAACTGAGGTGTGAGGTGCTAATACAGTAAAGGGCAACACACATACTATCCCATTTACTCTTGTGTGTGAAACAGTAGAAAACTAAATTCACTAGTTCAAAAAATCAACAGCCGAACTTCTATTATCGTCAGCCACGCGAAGTATTTAGATTATAGTGTACATGTGCCGATGTCGAGCAAGCAACATTTAGAAGCCTATACACGCATTTATAGGAATTTAAAAAATGCCCTTCACTGTGCTAAAATGAGGTGTGGGAAGGAGAAAGAACCTAATATGATTTATTGTATTTAATAAACACTGTATTGTTGATTCATTCTAGGTCCAAATAAGAATAAGTTGCCAGATCTTAAAACCTTGTTGCGTGGATGTGTAAGTCTGTGACTTACAAGGAAAGAATTCTATCCTAGAAACGACGATTTCTATTAAATTTTGGTATGTGATAAAGAAAAAAATCTAATATCGACCGATCTCTCATCGGATCTTGGGCCACATCGGAATAATATTTTTTTTTTACTTTAAACCAACACTCAGTCGATACCCTACTAATGCTGAGCATTGCGTTGGCGAAAGAAAGTTAAATTAGAGGCTAGAGAAAAGAGGGTGTAGTTTATGTGGACATTTGACTCAAATTTCACTAAGTTGTAAGTGACAGAGAAGATCTTTAGAGGAAATTTATTCCACATACGACTTAAGAACAGAATTTTAAGGTATTAAAAAAATATTTTAAGTTTTTTAGGGATATAAACTAAAGGAACCATATGCAAATGTGGTAACAAGGGAAATTTATTTTTAAGGGCTCTTTACTGGTACCTTTTTTAGTACTATATTGTTTTTTTGAGTTTTTTGTAGTAAAAATTTTAAATATTTTGGGTACTTTATATGAAGAATTATATCGCTATGGCTGCCAAATTCACATATTTTATTCCTTATTGAATTTCGACAGACACGTATTTTTTATATTTTTGTCCTATTTTAGTTTTTAATAAATTTTTTTTATAGCCTGATCTTAGTGATCACAATTTATATTATATATGACTATACTGATCATATTATGATTACTGTGGGCGATTTTGTCATCACCTAGGATCATATTATGACCACTAAGATCACTACGAATTTCAAAATAAATTAAATAAATAAAATAACATAACTGAACTGAACTAGTTGGGGATTATTTTAATACTTTAAACACTGATGGATCTAATACCTCCAATGGTGCTGGAGGTGGTTGGTATCTGGACGATGTGAACAAGTATTTTTATGCCATGGGCACATGCCAACAGTGTTTCAGACTGAGATTTTTGCTCTTTTGGATGGAGGGACAGGATTATGAGTATCTGTAGTGACAGTCAAGCACTGCCTTTAAGGCACATAAATCTCCTATCGCATCATCCAAAATTTTTCAAAAGTGCAGACGCCGGCTGAACGAAGTTTCTATGGGAAATAAGGTCTGCCTTTATGTCATTATTCCGAGCAATAAAATGGCCAAATCTTTTCCAAACATTGGATCAGTTTCGACTTCCATCAGTCCCCAAACGCAGCTGGATATCAGCATGTCATGTACGTTTGCTTGAAATGAAATCTGCTTTCATTGAGAGGTGCCCTGCGGCAAAAAGGAGTCAGTTGGGACCTGTCCCGTGATAGGTGGAAACTGGACTGGTTCCGAAAATACAAGTGGACCGATTCTTAAAGTACTTACTACGTGACCGGTTTAAAATTCACTACATGGTATTTTGCGTTGGTTCTGTGATATGTTCTTAGGGCTTAGTTATGTGAAATGTTGTTATAGACTAGTCCTGTGACATGTCAAAGACGGCAATTGACAAGCCCATGTTAAAGTGACCGGTACTTTTCATATAGAAAAACCGGTCCCGTGACCCTATCACAATGTACCGGTCTCGTGACGTATCTTTGAATAGGTGCTTTTCCTGCAGGGTTGTCAGACGGTACTAACTATGGTGGTTCGAAGTCGTTTGTAGGCAAACCAGATTAGATTGTGGCACGATACCTACTAATGCCCGTAATTTCAAGCAATAGATTCCTGCCAGTGCCTAGTTACCTACCGTGTATACGAACAAAAACCAGTAGGTATATATGCACCGGTAGGTATCTATTGCTTGAAATTACGGGTATGAATTTAAGTAGAGCTGACTGGCGCAGGCTTACTGGTCTAATTACGGGGAACAACTCTTGTGCTTCTCAAATGGTGAGGATAGGAATTGCTCCATTTTGTGTGTCATGTCTGGAAGAATAGAACACGACGGAATATTTTGTTTGTTACTGTCCAGGTTTCTCCCGATTTTTGGTAGTGAAGTTCTTAGCTTTATAAGGAAGTCTGGGAGATTCTAGGCCGGCACTCCTCTCTTCTTCTCCAATATGTTATTTCATAAGGATATAGTACTACTGACAGTTTTGTTTTAATCTGAGCATCAATTCAGATGGAATAATTGAGGTTTTTATGAGGTTAATATCAGCGAACGAAACGTAATTAAAATAATTAAAACATTTTTTTAATGTTCTTTTAAAGAAATTTAAAATTTTTAATACTCTATTTTTAGAATTATTTTTCAAAAAAAAAATAACATCAAATATATCATAAATAGTTTAGAGTTCTTCAGAGAAATGTATATTTTTAAACTATCTTAAAGAAAATTAGACCCTTCATGAGACATTAGGGTTAATAACAACTTGATTGTATAGTAAAAGAGGCAGGACAAAAACAATTCAATCAAGTACTAAAGTTGAAGTTTAAACAAAAATAACTTTCAATTTTATTTATTTCTGTTTTATATATTTTTTTTTTTATTATGATCCATAAAATGAATTGTTATAAAATAAGAATTGTTTGTAACTTGGAGTTTTTATTAGATTTTATGGTAGATTATATCTCACATTTTTTTTTGTATACATCGAGTGTGGGTTGGCTACTGTTTTGTTCTACATTTTATTAGATTTTGCCATTTTAGTGGCAATAAATCATAAGTTGCTAACCTTAGAAATAACTCATATTTTAAAGTTAATTCTGACATCAATCTTGGGTTTGAAGTATTTTAATCATAATATTATTAATGCAAGTTAGTTGTTGTAAAAGTTTTTCAAAAGCTTAATATTTAATTATAATTATTATCTTGTTTATCAATTTAAAACTTTTGATTAGAATAACTATGCTGTAGAAGATTTAAGACAGTTTACCTTGTTAAAATTTAAAAACAAAAATTATTGCTTAAACTATTCAACGCCAACGTTATGTGAAAAAAATTTATCACTTTATATTTGGATTTAATTCGAAATTAATATGTATAGAGTGTTGCCAAGCTTGTTAGACGGGTTATAATATATTTGAAGGTTTTTCTATAAGAAAATTTTCTTAATAAGTATTTAAGAAGTATATATTGTCAAAATCTTATATAATGTTACCAGTGATTTTGAAAAGATTGTGGTTTTGTTGCAGGGTTGAATTTTATAAGACCTAATGGTCCTTCGAACCAAAAAGTTCTACGAATATGGAAGTTTCCTACAAAAACGTTTAACGCTCAAAATCAGTAATTTATAAACAATTTTATAGATTTTGTAAAAAGTTTTTGTAAAAACCAAGTAACAGCACTTTAAAAAAAACATTGACGGGGTGAAAAAAAATTATGTGATGAAAAACATTATTGTGGTAAAAAAAAATTTTCAGGTGAAATTTTGGGGTCAAAAAAATTTTTTGAAGTAAAAAAAATTTAAGTAAGTTGATATTAATATTAATGAGGTGAAAAATTTTTTAAGTAAATAATTTTTAGGTGAATACAAAATATTCACCTAATAATATTTTATATCCATCTCAAATTTTTGATAAATAATATTTTTTATTCACTTGATGGGAGCAGTGTTACATTTCATATAACAACGAGGGAAGTTAGAAAAGTCACGGACTTATTGATCCGCCTTCGTATATAACAGTTTAAGCTAATTTAAGTTTGTAGGTGGAAGTTTTTATTACAAATAATATTTCCTTGAATATTCACTTTTTTAAAATTAGTAAATTTTTTTTGGCTAATTTCAGCAAATCGGCTTTCAAAAATTTGTAAAATGATTTTTAAAATTAGCAACAAAGATTTGTGAATATTCTGTAAAAATTCTGTAATTTGTAAATAGCAAAAAGATTTGCTAAATAATATTTTTTACTAAAAATCAGTACAAAAATAGTAAAAAGGGATTGAAAACCGTTTACAAATTTTTCTATTAACTTTTTTTCCTGAGTGTACAAACAGTGTTATCGCATCGATGTTTTATTTTAAACTGCCAGCTCCCTAAGGTATGCTCGTATTTATATGTGTGGAGATTCACTAGATTATACGAGATTCTCTTCATTGCTAGAATTATTATTAGTTGTTAATATTTGTCGACAGATGGCAATGCTGCATGCCAAATGTGTTTTAGTTTTAATTACTGCTGAAGCTGAAAGACACAGTAATACTACATTAGTTATGGTGAAGAGTTGCCATTGATGGCAACTGTTTTTACATTTTCGGGCAGGCATTTGGGAATTTATGTTTCTACGAGTAAATAGAAATTTCTGAATCGAATTTCCGTAACAATATTTTTTATACAGTATTAACCAAAAAAAAATAATATTTTAAACGGCCATAAGATTTTTTTGTACCCATACAGCGCCAAACTCTAGGAGTTTTAATATAGTAACTTTATATATTTGTCTAATGTAAGAATCGTCTACATACAAGACCATGGCTCTCATTTTGTTGGATAGTGATATTAAAAAAAAATCACTGTTAACTGTATGTGAATACAATCTTATGTTCATAACACTAAAACAAAAGTTTAAAAATTTTGTCAACTACCAGTTTTTTTTTTTTTTTTTGATTCAATCATTAATGTTCTTTGTAAACGTGATATCGATTTATTTAATTACTTTAATTATTTATTTTATCAAAAAAAAATTAATTGTTTGCTTTAAATGCCTTTATACTTTGTAACTTGATACAGACGTTTAAATAACATTAATTATTATTGCAACACAAAAACAAAAAACTATTTAAACCAATTAAACTTGTGAATCATTAAAAGGAAATATTTTAAATATTTTTTAAAAACAAAATATCAGACAACAACTATTTTAAAATTACTTTTAATTACTTTCCTAAAATAAAACAATATGAATTCAGATTAAATTGAGGAGGAAAAAAAACAACAATTTAAGCAAGATGATTTTTAACCCTAATTTGTCTTAAGTTTAATAACAAACAAAAAATGTACTAATACAATATAAAATTTTAAAGCTTTTAAAGTGCTCAAAATTCTTGACAAAAAAAACAAGGAAAAACTTAAAATTTATTTGATGTTAAAACGTTTTATATATTTTAACTTTATCTTTTTGCTATATTGCAATGGTATGTTTTCGCAGATGTATGTGTATATAAAAATTCACTTTTTTTCTTCTTCTTCTTTTATTATACACAGTTGCGCAAAAACATTTGTCATTCTGACCACTTTGCATTCCTTTAGGACTTTTCGGCGTTAAAAGCTGTATATTGACATTTTAAGTATTATGTTATGGTTTGTTGGTGTTTTATTTTTTTTTCCAGCCACCACGAAGTATTTTTATTGATTTTTATAAAATTTATAAAATGAATATGTACAAACTAACATGATAATAAACTTAGTTTTACTAAAAGCCAACATACCTTTTGATATGAGTAATGTGATGTTTTAAAAAATAAGTTTAAAACTTTTATAAGTTTACGAATTTGATAGAAAATTTAATAAAATTCCGAATGCTTAAAGATTTAATCAATTCCAATGGTAAATTTTAATTATTTATTCACTTGAAAATAAAAACAAAAGACTTAAGACACAAACTTTTAGCAAAATGTATTGCAATCAACCAAAGACTTAAGACACAAACAGTTAGTTCGTTTGAATTATTTTAAAGTTTTCTGATTTAAATAATTATATGCAGTAAATATAAAAAATTATAAATTCGATAATTTTTTACATTTTTTTTTTTTTGTTCATCCATCTTTGTCAGAAGAAAAAAAATCTTTAAAAAGCTATTAGCATTAATTTAACAGTTATTTATGTTAAAAAAAATTATATATTTATGATAACAAATTTTTAAAATATTTAAATTAATAATTTTTATTACTTCATACATACTTATTTTTTTTTTTAACCGCATATTAGGTGGGAGTGTTTGTCTTTTAAGAAGATTTTTCATAAAGACATATTGTGATATTGTCTCAAGATTAAGCTGTTATTTTCTACATTATTTTTGACGCTCCCACACTTGAGCAGCTTCTTATTGATATTTTTTTTTTATTATTATTTTGGTTCAATATATTTTCTTAGAATTTATTGATAATCTCTGGGTTTTAAACAACATATATAATTAATATATGTATGTATGTGTAACATAAGATCCATAGTTAATTTGAAAGTAACCTAATTCCTTAAAGCATGTGCTTAAAATACAGGTTCATTTTGAGTGTAAAATTTATTAAATAAACTTTTGACATTTGTATAATTTTTGTATTTTTGTTAAGATAAACTTGAAAATTATTATTTTCATCTCTAATATGAAATGTATATGCTGGAAGTTTATAGATACAGTATGCAAAATAATCAAAAAATCAAATATGGAAATAGTCACCATACAAAGTACCAGACACTTCTGTTATTAATACTGGGCGAGGCCAAATAATCGCACCTTAGTTTTGTTTCATTGTAAACTATATATACATGTGTGTGTGTGTCTTTAAAAAATCATGGAAAAAAAATCAAGTGTCATTCATATTGTATCGACAAAAGAATAAATATTTTGTTTTATTAACCAGTCATACCAAATACTGATTGTTGTGCATGCTTGAACGTGGTGTACAAAGTAAAGACGTAGTTACCGATCTTAACATCAAAAAAAAAGATACATATTTCTTACACAACATGTGAGTGCTGTATTTATAAGTAGATTTGTTTTTTTTTTTTTTTTTGTAACCACTCCAGGAAAGAATGCGGTAATCAATTGCCCATAACGTGGTGGCTGGAATATGCTCATTTAAAGCGTTGAATGTTTGTTTTAATGATTTAAGTAAACTTTTATTTTTTTTTTTCATATTGATCTAAGAAATGAGTGTTTTTTTTTTTTGTATTTTGTTTTGAAGATTAAAGAACAACAACAAAAAAAATGTATCAAAATTTTAAGACACTGTTAAGGATTAGTATTGAAAGCTGTTTATATTATTAAAGTTTCTTTTTATAATTAATTAAACTCAACCTAATTGGACAACGATTAAAGATATTTTGAAAAAAAAATAGATTTGAAAAAAAAATAGTCTAGCTCATGAATATTCCTCAATAGTTTGTTGTATCAAAATATTGCTTTAAAATGGATTTTTTCGACTTTTTGGATATAACCCAGATTTGGGTAAAGAGTAGAAATGATTTGATTCTATTTTCCTATTTATATCCGTACTCCTGGAGGGTTTCTCGAATAGTGAAATCCGGTTGCTGACCATTTCGATATTTACAACCCTTCATGTGGCATTATTTCCGTTGCTACCTATTTACATCGAGCTTCTCGCTTCGCACAATCATCTTCTGCAGTTACAAAATGGGCCAAAACATGTTCCATCTGATGAATGAAAATTTAAGAATATTCCTTTTTATCACTTTGCATCTCTTGGTATCTGGACTCACTGTACAATTTCCTCTTTTTTTATGTTCCATTATTCTTTCGAAGAACATCTTAACTAAGCATAAACATACGTTTATGATTTTTACCAGACGTACAGAACTGTAGTCAGATAAAGAAAGGAAGCACTCAATAATTAGCATGTAAACGATAATGTTGATCTACTGGGCTAACAAACCAGAATTGAATGTGCCAAAGTATTGGGTATACAAGTTAATAATGTCGGTTTTTTTGCTTGAAAATGCATTTATTATAATAACAAAATGAATTGATACATTACTTAAAGTATTGTCCATCGTTAGCCACTACTTTCTGGTAGCATATGGATTCTGCGCCAAAAGAACTGCTCGGGTTTTGAGGTAAAGAATGAATCAAGCCAATTTCTGTGTGAAGCGTATTTCAGGCGTTCTGCATCGATCGAAACAAATGGTAGTCAGAAGGGGCAAGGTGAGCCAAAACTTCCCATCCACTGTTTTCCAAATAGTTTTTGGCCGGTCTTGCAACATGTGGCCGAGCGTTATAATGATGGAAGATTATAGCCTCATGTCTGGTCAAATATTCTGGTAGTGTTTCGTTGATTGCTCTCTTCAAACGAATCAATTGTGTTCGGTACAGGTCCCCTGTGACCGTCTGATCCGATTTCAACAGATCATAATACAAAACATTCTTCTGATCCCACCAAATACAGAGCATTACCTTGGCGCAATGAATATTCGGCTTTGGCGTTGATTTGGCTGGATGGCCGGTTAGCCGGGCTTTACATATCACTTTATGCGCTTGGGGTAACAATACGATGCAAAAATTACTTATTTTTGTAGCGTTCAATCAGGATTTCCGACATGCGAAATCGCCTTTTAACGTCTCTCGGCTTCATTTAATATGGCACCCAATTTCCTTGCTTTTGAATGAATCCCAATGCTATTAAACGTAGGAAAATGGCTTATTGTGTGACTCCCAATATATAATGCAAGTTCTTCTTGCATTTGACAACAATCTTCGTCAAGTAATGCTTCCAATTCCTCATCTTCAAACTTTTTCGGCTGACCAGGCCTCTCCTTGTCTTCTGTGTCGAAATCACCACTTTTGAATCGCGCAAACCATCGTTTACAAGTTTTTTGAGTTGGTGCATGCTGACCATAGGCTTTTACCAACAATCTATAACTTTCAGCAGCCGTTTTCTTCAAATGAAAGAAGGTTATCAGACATCCCCGAAAAACACCTTTTCTAGGCAAAAAATTTGGCATTATTCTAGCCATTGAAAAAAATACGTATTTACCCTTTGGCGTTTATCGAACACTAAATTATAATGACAGATGTTTACCCTCCAAAATACCATATTTGTTATTATTGACACAAACCATGTGTGATAGTTATGCCATCTGTTGTCCAAATCGACATTATTAACGTGTATACCCAAAAAGAAAGTTGTTTCCGGAGTCACTCACCAATCTCGCTGAAATTTGGATATGTGATACAGGCAAGAAATTTCACGGACAAGTCCTTTTTTACAGGCCCAATCTAGGATTTAAGGGTTAAAAGCAATGGATTTCTTTACAAAATTTTAAATTTTTCCAAGAAATTTTAGTAGTAGTTAAGGCACGCAAAATTTCGCCTATACTATTTATAATATTCCAAATAGTTAGTAGCACTAGATCCAAAACAAGGGCTACATGGATTTAAAATTTTTCTATTTTACAACACTTGAAATCTATGTGCAAAGTAATGTCCCGATACGAAATAATGGTAAGCCTCCATTTTACTCCGAAACCTGAGATTGGGCCGCTAAAAAATACCTGTTCATCAATTTTCTCTCCACTATCATATATCCAAATTTGTGCAAAAAAGGTGGCTGGGGATATATTCCTTGTAAGGTGTGAAAAGCTTCTGCAAGAACAGCATCTATACGCTGTTCCCTGTTCATTTGTTAACAGAGTAAGGTATAATGCTAATTTCTTTATCTTAACACTTATAAAGGATGGCCAAATGTTTGTCCAACGGCTTCAAACGGGTGATAAAGCTAACCTTTCTGCTCAATTATTTTTGAAAAATTCGTTTCTGCCTGAAACCCTTCTCGAACTCGAGAGAATGTTACTTACATAAGATATATTACATATAGTGTTCCAGCCGTAAAAAATGTTCATTCTACTAATATCGACCTAATAAGTCTGGGGGTCCGGATAGTATACCAGCACCGGTGCTAAAACTATACAATGCTATTTCATCAGTTGACACTCCACTTTGGCAAGCCGTAATATATTTTGTCTTTCCATCGTGTTGGAAGGTTCCTAATGTCCGGCCAACAACTCTGATAAATAATGCCCTCTAACAATCTTTTCTGCGCTCTAGAAGGTTCTTATTAATCTAAAGGCCACCTCACTTCTCAATGATTGACAGTACAACTTTCGTATAAATCTACTGCAGACTTGATGGCATTTCAAACGTCGGAGTCTGTCTATTCACAAATTTAGTGAAATAAAAATGGTTGCTCTTTATATTTTGAAAAAGTTTGGTCGTATGTGGAATAAAGTACTCGTCTCAAAGTTTATTGCTTTTGGTTTGGATGATGACTTCTTTCTTGCACTTTAAGTACATACATGACACAGATTCGGAGCTGGCTTGCCGCAAGGTTCCTATCTTCCTCCTAATCTTGTTCTCATATTTTTAAATGGCTTTCTGGGCCGTCAAGTATCCAATCCAGTATAATATTTTGCTGATGAAATAAACATTTGTAATTGTTGTTCCTTGCATCATTGGCCAGGCCTTGTGTACAAAAGGCAGATTATGAATGACACACTCAATCAGAACCTAGTGATAATCTCTGAGAGACCGCTTGTGAATAGTTGCGAATTTACCGCACGCAAGACCTAATGTTCTTTGTTGGCCCATAGGGTGGCAGGGCAATGGCAACATGGTTGATCGAGAATACTGAAGCTCTTGATGTTCTACACAGAGAAAACAGATTCGTACTGACAACCGAATTTGAAGCCAATCGAATGGTTCGGTTGCTGCAAATGAAGAATTCGATTGGCAACAAATTCAGTTGCCACACACAAAGAAAAAACATGGTTGGGGTAATCATATTCGAAGAGCATCATATATTTTTGGATTTATGGTTGTGCCAACCATAGTGGTACTACAATGTAGTTATGATATTATGGTAATAAAATAGCCATATTTTTACCATAAAATAGTCCCTACAGTTACATTATGATTCAAAAATTAACATATTGCAGTCCTAAATAAACATGTTATTATATTGAATTTATCATAATATGATCGCACGTAATCATAGTATGCTCAAAATGTTATCATATTATCATTCCTCATAACTATATTATGATTCCTGGATTATCATTATATGATCCCTAATCCTAGAAAATTTCTTAGAAACTATGAAAAAATATTTCCTATGTTTATCCTAAAAAAATTGATATTAAGGACTTTTTGAAGAAAAATTGTTAAGAAAAAAATCATAGATTCTAAAAACTTTTCTTTCAAGAAAACTTTGATTCTGTGGACATTTTTTAAGAAAAATACTTAAATTTATTTTAAAATCTAATGCCTTTTTTTATAAAAAAAAATCTTAGATTATAACGACATTTATACGATTTTTTTTGAAATTTTTCTTAAGGAAAAGGCTTTAGAATCTAAGAATATTTTTACTAGAAAAAGTCCTTAGAATCTAAGTATTTTTTATGATGAAAAGTCTTCAGAATCTATGAATTTTTCTTTCAAAGAAAGGCCTTAGAATCTAAGTTTTTTTTTTGGAATGTATGAACTATTATCTAAGAAACAGTTTAGAGAATATGAGAATTTTAGTTTAAGAAAAAGTCCATAGAATCTAAAAATGTTTTTATCAGATAAATTTATAAAAATATATTATTTTGTGTAAAAAACCTTTTCATAAAAAAAAGCATGGGTTCTACAGACTTTTTCTTATAAAAGATATTTTATTAATATTTTTAGAACTTTTTACAAGAAATGAATTTTTACAAGAAATAAATTGTCCAGTTTTAGTAAACAATATATAATTGTTTTTTTTTAATACATTTTGTAGTAACTGATAAAATTTTGGTCTTTATGAAAACAAGACAATATTATGATTGTTAATGTCAAAGTCAAGTTTTATTTGATGTATAATTATTTATTGATTGTTGCCAGCATTTTATCGTTGCATAATTATCATATTTTTTTCATAGTCAGAATTTTTGTTACCTCAGTATGGTTACAGCCAATCATGTTATAAAATATAAGGTGCCAATCATAAAATAGTAAAATATTTTCTAAATAATTATGGTAGCGACCATGTTGATGGTTAGAAAACCAATAACATGGTTGTGACAACCATACCAGATTGCAGGAAGCACAATATAGCAGCAGTGATCATATTGCAGATATGTTTTTTCTCTGCGTGCAGCACGAATCGGTTTTCGGGGTGTGGGCATGAGAATACATCAGGATCTTATCCAGTACAAAAACTACCATCTATATCTAGCAAAAATAAAAAAAAAATTACAACTTTCATTTAACGCCCTTCAAAGTCTATTTAAATGTTTCTTGACCGTCTTCAAAGGAGGGCGTCGGGGAGTATTATCGGAATATGAGTTAAGAAATATTGTTTTATAGATACTATTATTGAAAGTGTTCTGCTGTGGTAAGTGAACCTGTCCCCAGGGTCCTTGTTCTTTTTTTTTTTTTGCCATAGACCAACACTTAGGGTATGCCCCTACTAATGCAGTGCATTGTGTTGGAATAGGAAAATAGGTTATGGGAGGGATGAAAAAGGGAGGAGTGTTTGTCTAGTAGATGTCATCCGTTTGTGGTCGAGTGGATCGGAGTAAACTTCCCCGTCTATCTTGCTGCTACATACAATTTAGAAAAATTTAAGTCAAATATCTGAACACTACTTCCTAAAACCTCCCTTAACCTATTTCTCTAGTATGAACACAATTCACTACATTAGTAAAGGGGTCATCCTCATCATAAATCAAAGAAATATTATGTTTTAGCATGTGATGTATAAGAACAAAGCTATTTATTCTAAATTTGTAAAAACTTTCTTTAATAATTAATTTAAAATTTCACTTAGATAAAAAGAAAAATTAAACCTTCCAGATATCAAATTTTATAAACACATTTATCACCTCGTACACCTTTAAACACCTCTGGAAATTCCATTTCATGTTTTAAATATACAAAAATCAAAGATGATTTAAAAACTTTAAAAATCTATTGTTTTCTACAACTATTGTTTATCTAATAAATGCGCAAATCAAATAACATTCCAATAAACAAAATTTAACTGCGTTGGTAGTATTTAAATTACAATTTTGTCACATTAAAAAGTTTATTGTTTAAAGAAACATAGAATTGTATATTTGAAAGATGTATAATAATTAAATATTTCAAAAACCACACAAGGTGTCAGTTCTCACCATGAAATTTACATAATTTTTAAATATATATTTTAAGGGTATTCACGTCACAGGTTTCACTGTTGCAAAAAAGCGAAATTGGAAGATCGCATCATACAGAAAATATGCCAATAAAACAACACTGTAATTCAATGATTCAAGTCATAGTTGGGAATTATTCATTACCATTGAAATTTCATTACCAGTAGTTGACACTAATGCAAATGAAAAAAATTTCATAACCATTTAATGGAAATACATTTTTTCCAATAATAATTTCATTACTAATGGTAATAAAATATCACAAATGCATAAAAAAAACTAATTATAATTTACTGTCAAATTTTAAGCAAGTTCCGTCATTTACTATGCGTTTAACAGCTGTTCAAAACATACAACCTCGTGGAATTTTTTAAAAATTGAAAAAAGTGAATTTCTAGTTCTCATTAAACATTATTTTTTGCGAAAAAAAATCGTCAATCAAACCAAGAAAAATCTTGATAAATATTATGGGGACTATGCACTATCGATTTCAATGGTAAAAAAGTGGTTCACTGACTTTCGTTGTGGTCGCACAAGTACAAATGACGCTGAACGTACTGAACGTTCCATGAATTGGGGTACGAATTGGTACCTCATCCGCCATAATCTTCAGATTTAGCCCACAGTGACTATTTCCTATTTCCAAACCTTAAGAAATGGCTCGGTGGAAAGAGATTTAGCTCCAACGATGAAATTATTGATCAAACAAATGCCTTAAAAATCTTATTTTTTGGAAGGGATACAAAAATGGGAGAAACTTTGAACTAAGTGTATTGAGCTAAAAGGAGATTATGTTGAAAAATATTTTTTTTTTTTTTTTGCAAAAAAAACTGTGTTTCATTCAAAAAGTCACGGATTCATTGATCCGCCCTTGTATACAAATATTAACTCGCAAAAACAAATATAAACATAAATATTAACACATAAAATTAAATCATAAATTAATTAGTCCAATCAATGCATTAGTCCCATGAATTGTATGTTTCAAGTTTTGTTTCAAATTACAACATTCTGTTACGACTTTTTTTTACTCTCAAATAAATATTTTCAATTGTTTTTCACCAGTCGCTTAGAATCAAATAACATTTAATATTCACCTCAAATATTTTTCACCACAAAAGAATTTTTTTCACCACTAATATTTTTTTTTCAGCACAAAAAATTTTTTTAAAAATTTTTTTCACCTTATAAAATTTTTTTCACATTAAAAAAATTGTTTCACCTCAAAAAACTTTTTTCACCACCATAATTTTACTTCTAAAGTTTTTTACATTATTTGTATCAAAAAAAGAAGAGAACATTTTTTATGATATTGGTGGAGGGTATTCACCATTCGGCACAGTCGAATTTAAGTATTTTTTTCCTTGGGCCAAAAGAAAAAATACAATTCTACTCTTCTATATCGCATATCCAAATTTCATCAAAATTACTTGCACGTAAGCTATAAAAAAAATACAGAAGAGTCTGCAGATTTTTTTTAATTACTTATCTTTTTAATACAAGGTCCACTCAAAGAAAATAACTTCATTTAAAGATTTAAAAAATATTTGAAACTAAACATTTTAGTATGTATTTTGTTTGATCTGTAAACTTAACCCCTTTTCACACTAAGCTAATGATAGGCAGATTTCCTTCACATATAATTACTATGAAAAAAATCTTTAATTTGTAGTACAGAGCAATTTAATTAATTTAATTTTTGAAAGTAACAGTAGGCGTTGTGGTATAATGATTAACGCTTTGGAATGTTACACAGAAGGTAGCTGATTCAATTCCCACCGACGGCAACATCAATTTAGAAATATAATATATATGAGTTTTCTATTCCAAAGACATTAATTTATTAAAGAAAGAACATTAGTTGAAACTATTTCCGCATCTCAAAACAAGTTATCCCTATTAGGCATATTTTGTTACAATATGCAACAGGGTATTATTGATTTTCTATTTCGTTCGTAACATAAAAGAATATTTGCCAAAAACTACTTTAATTTTCTAAATCAATATTCATTTAGATGTTTAAGAACACAGTATTACAATTTTTCGAATGTAACATATATATACAGTTTGTAATGGCTCAATACTTGAAAATTATACGAATTTATCGAAAAAATACCATTTTGATCTATGAAAATTTGTTTTTAACATAAAAATGTGAAACAAATGCTTTTATCACGTCGAACATTTCAAAAATTGACTTTAGTATTATTAAATAAGTCTACTAGTGACAGTTCAAGGTACTAGAATTTGAAATGTGTATTAAATGTCATATTTATAAAATCCCATCTATCAGTGCTAGAGTGCCATAAGACCCTCAACCAACTGGCGACCAATAATAAGTTAATACTTATTTGGGTACCAGGTCACAGTGGGCATGAGGGCAATGAAAAAGCTGATGAACAAGTGAGACTAGGTGCGGAACTGCCATTTATAGGACCGTGTCCTCAATTTGGTTTCACGAAAAAGGACATCACAAATATGATATCGGATCTGATCATGACGAAATCCATTGAATATTCGAACAAACAGAAACCACTGAAACATTCAAAGAAATTCTTGTCATACAATGAAAAAAGAAGCAGAGAAGCCCTTCAGATGAACAGACGAAACGTAAGACTCCTATGCGGAGCACTCACAGCACACTATCCATGTAATTACATCCTGAATAAAATATTGCATGATCCAGATACGACATGCAGATATTGTATGGAAGATGAGGAGACCATGAAACATGTAATGGCTAAATGTTCTGCCTTTGCATACCTACGATTTATCACATTTGGCAGACTTGATATCATGGAGGAACAATACAAGAAGCTGGAGGTGAAGAACATTGTACTGCTACTTAAGGCTGCACTGGAGAACAACTGAGGAAAATACTAGAGGGTGCACAATAGATCTACTTGGTCGCGGTGCTGGAGATACGGACTACTCAACCCAACTACATCGTAAATCGTAACAGGGCTATGAACTGAAAAGCTTCAACAAGTTCGCCAACTCTTGATCAAATGGCGGGCAATAAATGTTCTAAGATTTATCATCTCGCGCAATTACAGTATTTCCATTTTTTAAGTCCTTTATCTTTCACCATCTTTTATTTCTCATCTATCCCCTTTCCAAAAGAAAACAACACATTAATTAGTAGGAAGAATTTCCTGATTGTTGCTTCCTTTAAAAAGAAATGAACCAAAAAGCTTTAACAAGTTCGCCAAATGGCGGGTCACAACGGTTCTAAGAATTATCAAATCGCGCCTAATTTAAAACCCTTTATCTCTTACCACCTTTCATCCCTCCTCTATCGCATTGTCAAAGAAAGCAACACATTAATTTGTAGAACTTCGAGTGCTGCTTCTCCTAAACAAAAAAAAACCAATACACAAGATTTATAAAATTGTTAGCTGAGATATTTAGTTTTTTTTTTTTAATTATAATTTTATGTAGTTTTTGGTATCAAAGGACAACAAGGACCACCCGGCTGCATATCGGTCATTCCACATATGCTGCAGACAATCTTTACCAAACTTTCTTTTTTATCATCCCCTGTTTCCTTAATTTCAATGCACTTTGACCAAAACTCTTTATTTTTTGTCTTATTTTTCCTCTTCTTCTTTTTAGTTGTTTGCAATTTAACTATATTTTTATTTTGATCATCCTGTAATAAATGTAATTCTGAATCCTTCAAATCATAAGTTGTGTCATCATTATAATTTGATAAATCTTTTAATGTAATTAGAGATTCTTTATCAGATTCATTGTCTTCCTCCACAGCGTTAGAAGGTACAATGGTGGACTTAACTTTTTTTGGCAATTTTTCTTTTTCACTCTTAGCACTTGATGATGTTTTTTTCTTTAAAGATTTTTTAACAGTTTTACCTTTTTTCTTTGTCTTTCTATCGGTTTCTTTAAGAGTTTCATTTAATGTTGGCTGTTGTATTATTGTCGATGATAATAGATTTTGTATATTAAGTCTTTCTTTTTTTGGCGACATTTCTAATATAAAATCATCAATTACTGCAATGTCACTGGGCACAACATCGACTAAATTAAAATGACTTTTTAACCCCAGTTTCACTAAATTTTCCAGCTGATCACTTTCGACTATCGGCAAGTTAGCTTTTCTATCCAAACTCTCTCTAGCACGTTTTTCAGCTGCTTTTTCAGCTTCTCTTTGTTGTCTTTGTTGTTCTAGCATTGTTCTTCGTTGCAAATTTATTTTCTCTCTAATTGAGGGTCTATGAAGTCTAACCAACTTTTGATAGAAATTTTCATCATATAATACCGAAGGCTTTTTAACAATTTTCGGTAACGTTTGCTGGTCATTTGTCTTTTTTGCATCCATATTATCTTCTTCGCTGAAATGTATGGCTGCTCTTTGTTTGAGTGAACTTCTGGTTAATAACATTAACTCTGTTTTTATTTTAGGTACTGATATCGATTCTAAAGTTCTTCTGTCTATAGGTTTTTTATATAAATGTATACTTGATTTCATTTTAAATTTATTGTATTTTTTATATGAATTTCTTATAGCTTCTATATTCATAGGAAATTGTTTTATTCTTATCAATTTTTTCTTTTTAAATTTATCTTTAAAATGAGATAATTTCAGCGAAGAAATATCTTTTTCGTTATCTATAGAACTTGTATTAGAATCTTTAGATAAATTCCGTTTTCTTAATTTTATCCTACGCAATGAACGCCTTTTGGGTGGTGTAGGTGGTAATGGTATTATATCACTTTTTCCATCACTATCGCTGGTGGTATGTTTTTTATATTTAGAAATATTAATTTTTTTTCGATTACTATCACTGCTAGTCGAAGTACGACTAGATTTCTTTGGACTTGAAGTTCTTCTTCTAGAATGATGGGAAATTTCTTTGTAAGCAAATTTTTCTTGATCTTCATCTCGTTTATCACCGATCGCTAGAGGTTCCTTAAATTTATATTTTTTCTTAGTTAATTTGCTAAACTTGTTTTTGCAAGTCCTTTTAGTATCCTGGAAATATTCTGTTTTCTTATCACCTATAGGTAGGGGTTCTTTGATCTCTTTCTTTGGTTGATTGGCCACATCGGGTAGTCTATTATAAAAACTTACTGGTATTTTAAGAGAAA
Source organism: Eustalomyia histrio (assembly GCA_949748255.1). Lineage (NCBI taxonomy): Eukaryota > Metazoa > Arthropoda > Insecta > Diptera > Anthomyiidae > Eustalomyia > Eustalomyia histrio. The sequence continues at coordinate 232,107,289 of OX456523.1, forward strand.
CTGGTGTGCCCCTCATACTTTGATGGTCTTCAGGTTTTCTGATAGAATTTCTCTCGGGTTTAAATTCTATTATTTTTTCTTCGGGAGTTTCTTGATAAACAATTGGTATCTTAAAAGTTTCTGGCTTCTCTTGTTTTGAAATTTTAAGTTTTTTAACTATTTTCTTAATTTTCTTTTTCCATTTTTGTATACCCAAAGAATTTTTCTTTTTCTTAATTATATTTATTTTTAAATTTAATGACTTCATATCTTTTTGAATTAAATCAAGTTTTTGCATCAAGTTTTGTAATGTTCCTTCTAATTTCTTTATCAGTGGATGTATTCTTTTGGATCGTCCCATAAGCTGTTGTTTTCTTTTTCTTTGAGCCTGTAATTCTTTTAAATATCTTTTTTGATCCGATTCCCTTAACTTTCCCATGAGTTTTAGACGCTGTAGCCGTTTTTGGCGTACTAAACAATTTATACGTATTCTTTTTCGTATCGCTCTATATACTTTCTTTTTACGGGTTTTTAATTTTTTAATTTTAATTCGTATATTTTCTTGAAGTTTTTTTATTTTTATTAGTTGCCATTTTAATTTTGTTAATTTTTCATAATAGCGCTCGCGTAATATTTGGCGAATTTTTAAAATACGCTTATAACGTTCTAATAATATTTGCAGTTTTTTATGTTTTTTATAGTTATAATTACATTTTTTATTGTCCAAATTTTCCGTCATTTTGCGTAAGACTTTTATGTTTTTCATATTGTTTTTATGTTTTAAAATATTAAAATAAAAGAAAATTTTTTTTTTCAAAATTGATATATTAAAATTATAAATAAATAAAATTTAAACAACAACCAGCTAATAGCAAAACTTTGACAGTTTTCAAATTAGGGTTTCGGTTTAATTAAAAAACATATCGATAACTTTTTAAGCTAAATTCACTATAAAATATTGTACTTTACTTCAGAATGCATATTGTTCCTTTGGGCTTGGAACATACATTTGTATACTCCCCCACCACACTGGCAGGGTATTATATGTTTGTGTATAGAATGGATCTTTCAAAAATAATAGGCCTTGTCTCAGCTTTTAGCAGATTGATCGGCTCAGAGTACCTGCTTTAAAAAAAAACTCATTATTCCACAGTTGATGAAGTTTTTACACACTAACCAAATTGTATGCATTTTTTGGCAAAAGGAAATCGGTAAACAAGCATAACATATGTCTCAATACACGATATACATATCAGCTGATTGGATAAATGAAATTATTGAGGATTGCTAAACACAGCTTGAGTTCGTGGATTAATTCTCATATAGCTTTTTTCATATAAGTTGTTAGTTAAATATATAAAAGACGCAAAGAAAGTTGATGAAGAACGCAGCTGGCCAGAAAATGCATTGCGTTCATTTTATAATTATTTTCCTACAACTTTTTCTGTGTATTCTCTTGTGGATAAAGTGGGACTATTAAAATGTTTACTGAAAGGGGCAAAAAGGGAAAAGTCTCTCCCAGACCTCCTGCCCCAAACCCTTTGGTCAGAAATCTAATAATTAAAACATATGTTCCTTGAGTAAGAACTTATCCATATGGATATGGTACTTTTTGGAATTTCCGCCAGGAGCGTAGTCAAAAAATGGTGTTCAAAAGGAAAAAAAATCTCCACCTCTTCTGATTGAAGAGTTAGTTGGTTAGAAACCTGAAAGTATAGTAGAAAAATTGTGGGTTAAAAAGAGAAGTGTCCCTTAACTGCTGGAACTACGAACTTCAAATTTGGCATATAGGTTACTCCATCGGCGTATATAAAACACGAGTTTTGAATTTTTGGGTAAGGGGCAAAAAGGGAAAAGTATCCGCTTTGATGTCCTGCCCAAACCCCTTTGGCTAGAAAAAAGAAATTTAAAACATATGTTCCCGGGAGTATGGGCTAATTCAACAATAACGTGATAATAACGAGGTTAAGAAGAAAAAAGTGAGTCCCTAAAGTCTATTATAGTCTCCTTCCGCGAAGCCTAGGACATATGCTCCGCTGTATCTGCATCCAATTATCTTAATCAGACAGACCTCTTTTCCATAAATGGTATATGCCCAACAAACAAAACGTTCCAACTCCGTTTATGTACCGTTTTATGGATCCGTATACGGATCAGGAAACGGGTTTTAAGGAAAATCGAAACTAAGTCGAGTCCGTTGAAATACCGTCAACAAAAAACTGCGGTTGTGGTCCATTAAAAATCATACAAAAAAATAAAACAAAAATATAATTTAGGCTTAAATTATGGTATTTACCATATGATGTAGCACACAATGCAAATTTGCAAATTTTTTCACAAAATCTATCAGAAAATGTCGGGCAATTTTTTTATTTGCAAATCTGCATTTTATTTAAGTATTGCATGGATATTTAAGTATTTGTTTTTGATAACTAAACAAATCCAAAAGCAACGAAAAAAAACTGATGAAAAACGTTGTTCCGTATTTGACGGTACAGAAACGGATACACCTAAACGGAGTCAAATATTTTTTTTTCTGACTGTAAACGTACAGTAGAAGCCGGATTCATGAATCCGTACGTGTCGGAGAGTCCGTAAAAATGTTTCTTGGGTGAGATTACAGTGTCCAGTGAAAAATTCTCTTAAGGTCCTTAAGTGTTCTGATAAAGAAGTCTCAAAAATTTTTCACTAGATGGAACGATAAATCTCTTAGCTTTGCGCTGGCCAATGGTAGCATTCCATTACTTAATGGATTCCCTCCAAATCCTAAGATATACCTCGCATTTACACCACAGAACGTTCCATGGCCAAAGATGTGACGACAGGGCCCGCAGCTAGTCAACCTGTCAGCCCATTCGGGAAGGCAAGGGGCAAAAAAGGGTAAAGTCTTCCCCATATCGTCTGAAGTTTTAAATGTGTTTTCTGAGGTATATACTAATTCGTTGACTATATACTCTTTGGCGTAAATAGGGTTTATAAGTAAAAAGTTTTCCCTTTAATGGGCTGTGCAACCCCATTAAACTTGAAATATCAAACTTAAAATTCAAACATCCACAACGTAAAAGTTGAACAAAGTTACTAAAAGAGGAAGTGAAAATAATTAAATTTTCTTCTAAATTTATTCCGCTACTTAAAACTAACAGGTATCAAACTCATATTTTTGCATATTGTAAATTTTTCACAACTTTAGTTGTAGACAGACCATTTAAAAAAAATAGAAGCAAAACTTAGAAAACTCATTCCATTAATTAATGTGTTGCTTTTTTGGAAAGGGGTATAGAGGAGAGATGGAAGGTGAAATATGTTGAGAGATAGTAAATCTTAAAATAGTTGCTGCGCGCCATCTAATGGAGCGTTGGCCAACTTGTTGAAGCTTTTTAGTTCATAGCGCTGTTGTGTTATTTGACTTCGAGAAAATAAACCCCTCAAAACATAGTTTTGGCCTTCTGACGGTCTCCGCTTTATATCAACCCATAACATTAATCAAGAACAAAAATTGTCAATAACGTCGGCAAAAAACTGAATAAAAAATCTGGCAACTCTGTTTAGTAAAGATTGCCAATGATTTGACAATTATCTTATAATCACTTCGCATGAATCTTATACTCTATCTTTTTTGTTAATCTGTATTATGAATCAAATGAAATTGCATCCCTTTATAAACTTAGATATTTCCCCAAAGATCTGTTGGTTTTTTTTTTGTTTAATTTTTCTTTTCGTAAAAATTTCATTCATGCACAAATCTTTATCTTAATAACTACAAAAACCACCTTAAACTTTTTAAGTAACAAAATGAAACAAGATTCTTATGACACAAAGATTTAAAACTTTTCAGTTAAGGAAAACAAACTTGTTGTAGCGAAAGAAAAAAAAATCGCTAAAAAAAATTAAGAGCTACCAACATCAGTAACAGCATCAGCATCGTCAACATGGTCATATATATATAACATCAATGATAAAACAACAAACTTGCAAGAATTTCCATAGCTTTGGGGAAATTTTTCGTAAAAGGCCAAAGAGTTTGGGTTGGTTAGTTTGTTGTTGCATCGCTCTCTATCGATCGGAAGACCATCGACAATATACAATAACAACATCTTCGTCATCGATGTACTTTTTTTTATTTTTTTTTTTGTTAATATTGTTGTTGCTGCTGATGCTGTACAACAAACGACATTATAGCATACGTTTTTGTTGTTGTTGTTGATTCGCCAAGCACCAGCAGCTAAACAGCAATATACTGCAAAATAAAATAAAAACATAAAATGATGGTTGTATATAGAGCTCATTTGCGTATCAGTACAATTTACATACTGGCCGTATGGGGACGTACATATTTCAGTATTGCTGTAAGTTGCTCATCATAATCACAGTCATAAAATATGTTGTTGAGCCATACAGTCAGCTTATCAGCATCAACAGCAACAACCAAAGCAATGCAAAATAGCCAACTAACCAACCAGATTGGTACTGTGAGAATGCAACCATGCATCATTTATGCTTAAATGTTTAAAGTATGGACATGTGTAAGCAATGCCGGAAAGCCGTTGCCAATGCAGTAAAGACGCCTATTTGTGGCATTTAATGCCTCTGGAGTTAAATACTAAACCAAAAAAAATTAAAAATAAGAAGAAGAAAACAAAATTATGCAGCACAATTTAATAAGCGTGTTATACTATAAACTGTAAAAGGAGGAGAATAATAACAATAACAACAACAACCACAGTATTAATAAAAACAACAACAACAACATCCTAATAACTTATAAACAAAATATGTCCTCTTATACATAATTCCTAGTCTAACAATAATAAATATGTATAAAAACCAGTAACAGTGTTAAATTGGTTAGACTTCTTTGTATATCCCTCCTACGGGTTTTTTTCTGGAGATGGAAGTTTCATGCCTCTTGTTTTGGGGAATTTGGCGAATAAAGGGCTTAACTAAGGGGCATAATATCGACCAAATTTGGAAGCATGTCAAAATTAAAACTGAATGGCATTAACGTATTACTTAAAAGCAGGAGTATAATTCTATATTTTTCTGCAGGGTTGCCAAATTGTTCAAAAAGTTTGTAAAAAGTTGCTTTGGAAAAAATCCTTTTTTTTAATGTATGGAAATTTGATAATTTGTATTATCAATACTGGGAAATAGCCGATATGGGTGGATAGTAATAACGTACATTGCAAATTTTATCTTTCTGGCTCCCACCGCCCAGTACAAACTCCTGTTTGTACTAGGGGGTGTTGAAGTTGTTATGAAAATGGCATTTCGTATATATGAATAGACCGCAATGGTAAACTTCATGCCCAATTTTTCGTGAGTTCTGTTCTGAAGTGAAGCGTATTCCAGTAAGAGCGTTCTGCATCGATTGAAACAAATGGTACTCAGAAGGGGCAAGGTCTCGTGAGCAAAAACTTCCCATCCACTATTTTCCAAATAGTTTTTGACCGGTCTTGCAACATGTGGCTGAGCGTTGTCACGATGGAAGATTATGGCCTTGTGTTTGATCGAATATTCTGGTCGTTCTTCGTTGAGTGCTTCTTCAAATGAATCAATTGTGTTCGGTACAGGTCCCTTGTGATCGTCTGACCGGATTTCAACAGCTCATAATATAAAACACCCTTCTGATTCCACCAAATACAGAGCATAACGTCTCTCGGCTTCAATTCATATGGGACCCAATTTCCTAGCTTTTGAATGAATCCCAATGCTTTTAAGCATAGGGAAATGGTTTGTTGTGTGACTTCCAATGATATTGCAAGTTCTTCTTGCGTTTGACAACAGTCTTCGTCGAGTAATGCTTCCAATTCCTCATCTTTAAACTCTTTCGGCTGACCAGGCCTCTCCTTGCCTTCTGTGTCGAAATCACCACTTTTGAATCGCGCAAACCATCGTTAACAAGTTTTTTGAATTGGTGCATGATGACCGTAAGTTTCTACCAACCATCGATAACTTTTAGCAGCCGTTTTCTTCAAATGAAAGAAGGTTATCAGACTTCCGCAAAACATCTTTTTTAGGCACAAAATTCGACATTATTATGGCGATTGAAAAAAAATGTGTGTTTACCGAATACTGAATTTTAATGACAGATGTTTACCCTCCAAAATACCACATGTAATAGTTATGCCATCTGTTGTCCAAATCGACATTATTAACTTGTATACCCAATAGTATATAAAATGTGAGGCAAGTCTTTACAAAAACATTAAAAAAAAAGTTTTAGATTTTCTTTTTTATTTTTCAATATAGTCTCCATTTAGCTCGATACACTTCATTCAGCCGTTCTCTAATTTGTGAAGCCCTCTGCAAAGTATTATTTCTTAAGGTTTCAAAATAGGCTTTTGTTGCAGAGATAACCTTCTCATTCGAATCAGATCTTTTGTAACGAGCCATTTCTTAAAATTTTAAAACAATAAAAATTAGCTAGGATCCGTATCTGGAGAGTAAGGCAGATGCGGCAATAAGTCGAACCTTAATTCGTGTATTTTTGCAATTGAAACTGCACAAGTCTGCAGCCGTGCCTGGAAAACACTTTTTATTGATAAGTGGGTAGATTTTATTGTCCCAATATCGATGAATAATATTGTCCATTTATTGTGTTCCCTCTTCCAAATAGTCAATGTAGATAATCCATGCATATCCAAAAAATAACCGTTGTCATAAATCCATGTTTGATCAGTAGTTCTGTATTGGCGAAGTAATTCATTAGGATCGCGACGGAAAAACTCTAAACCAGTTACTAAATCAGTCACAAGATTGCGTTTAGTATCGATTGTGAGCAAACGCGTCACTCATCTGCCCGATAGCTTTTTCATACCCAATTTTTCTTGCAAAATTAAAATCACTGAACCATGTGATATGCCCGTGCCCTCAACGAATTCAAGCACTTTAATTCGACGGACACTCAAAAATATATAGTGGATTTTATCAATGATTTCCGAACTGGACGTCCTAAACGAGGTTCACCATTAGTGACTGTACGGCCACGTTTAAATTCATTTACCCACCTGTAGATAGTCTTAAGCACTGGTGCAGATGTGCCATGGACTTTATTTAAATCATCTTTGATTTTCTTAGGTGTTTTTATCTTTCAAGTAGAAAAGTTTAATGACAGCACGAAAATCATTTTTTTTGATTTTTCAAAATACTATTAGCTTCTAACAATCGATTGTTAAAAAAAAAACTGAATGACGTATTTTTGTAAAAATTTTGCAGTTGATTTTTGTAACTTAACATTTTTTCTAATTGAGTTGCCCTTCTAAATAGGAAATAAAAAATTTTTCAAAAACTAGTATAAAGATCTATATATAAAAGAATAGGGTGACTGACTCAATATCTCCTAGTGCATGTCTTAAAAAGGGAAAAAATTTCCCCTTTGACGGTCCAGTCCACACTCCTTTGGTTTAATAGCTGAAATTCAAAATATGTGTTCCTAGCTAATTTACAGAACAGATTCCTTTTGGAATTACTTATATGGACGTGGTAAAATTGCTAAAAATTGTTAAAAAGAGAAAAAGTTTCCCTTTAATCACTTAGCCCAAACCGCCATAGGTAAAAACTTGAAATTTGCCATGTAAGTTCTTGCTCCGCCGCAGACGACCAAATTTTTAAAAATTATAAAGAGTGGGGAGGTTAATAAGAGAAAAATAATTATCCTTAAGAGACTGTTCAAACCCCTTTGAATAGAAACCTGAAAATTAAAACATGTGTTTTAAATATTCGTTCCTGTTCAAAATCTGTCTGCCCAAACCACTCTAGCTAGAAACCTGAATTTTAAAATATGTGTTCCTTGTTTATAGAATACGACAGTTCTCTGAAAAGGCAAATTTTATTATTTTCGTCAGGGACTTCTCAAAAGAAAAAAGTCTCATCGATACCGGCCTGCCCAAACACCTCTGGCTGGAAGCCTGAAATTTAAAATGTGTGTTTACTAGAATATGCATTAATTTACAGAGGAGATTTCTTTTGGAATTTTCAATAAGAGCTTGATGAAAATGGGGTAAAAAATTGCTCTTCAATACTCCTCCCAATCTGCTGGAAGTAGGAATTTCAAATTTGGTAGGAAGGTACCTTCTCTGGCGTAAGCATCCATCGAGTTCAAATTTTTAAAATTTTGACGAGGAGTTCCAAAAGGGTAAAAGGTGCCCCCTTTACTATCTGCCCTAATCCCTTCGAAATTTTCTTAGCCTAGTAATGAAAAACAGGAGCTAGATTTTAAAAATTATGTTTATTTTTCAACACAATCTCCTGAAATTGAATACACTTAGTCCCAAGCTTTTCTAGTAATTATATTCCTTGATTAAAATAATTATCCTGAAGCTCTGCAAAATAATCATTTACCACAGCAATTGCATCTTCATTCAAGGTAAACCGCTAGGAATTTTTTAGATTTGTGAACAGGTAGAAGTCACAGGGAATAAATCAGGAGAGATGGTCAAGCAATTCGCACTTCAATTCGTTGATTTAAAACATTAATAAAACATCATTTGAGATGTCTATGGCATTATCACGCACATTTTCTAGCTATGATTTCTGCTGTTGCTGCAGTTTTTAGACGACCACTTAGTGGTTCATCTTCCATGATTGTACGGTTATGTTTAAATTCATCAACCCAATTTTTTACGGTTGCATATGAAGAAACACTTTTCCAAACACATTTACCATATCATTATGAATATCTATTCCCGATAAACCTTTTCTTATGTAAATATTTAATGACACTACAAATTTCAATTTTTTCCATTATAAAAAAATCACTGAAACGTCTTTTTGGAACAGCTGTTACTATACGAATGAGTTGCCAGATCGAAATTAAATTTTACAAGTGTTAATTAATGAAGTTACTAAACATTTTGCCGTTTATACCCACATCTCTGTTGTGTCAGGCTAAGAACATTTCCTACGGCCCTCGTAATACAAAAGGAGAAGGGGGAAAATAATATCCAAGCACTGAATAATCCAATATTGCGAATCTTGCTGACTACCCATATCTGCTATTTGACAGTATTGATGATATGAATTGTGAAATTTTTAAGGATTTTCTTTTGAAAGAATAAAATTATGTCTACTGACACATAATTGTGAGTGTAGAAATAATTGTTAATTTAGTTGCCTATTGCAATAACATGTATTTGTATGAAGGTGGATTCAATAGTGTTAACATAATAACATTTCTATAAAAAACAAAAAAAAAAAAATCTGAAATCAATTTTAGTTTCAAAGCATTTAACCATAAATTTTCAACCTATACGCTTTTAGCTTAAGTACATTCTTAATGTCTTTTCTGGAACTGTTTACAGACCACTGCACACGTTAATCTTAAAATCTTAAGTCATTTGTTGTATGGACACCACACAATACCATACCAACTAGGCAACCATCCGTACACATATGCATGTTCATACCACCACCAGCAGCACCACCTACGCCTACGCACTCATACTCATACAGTACTGTGACAATTTAAGAAGAAACGAACAAAAAACAAAACAAAGAATTCTTGTAGTGTACATCATACGACTTGTAACATTTTTCATACATATAACACGTTTATAAACAAACAAAGAATTTCACACTAGATCTATAAAACTAATGGCATATAAATTCTCATTTAAAGTATAGCATTCACAAAAGGAATGTCAACACAGCGACCAGCAAATGTATCAGACAACAACTTAAAACTGATATAAGCCAATGGAAACGGAAATGCGTTCATTTTTCAAACTTTACCTTTAAAGTCGTAACACTGAGAACAACTTAAATCTCCAAAGTTAATAAAGCAATTTCCAAAGCCTAGCCCAAACATGTAGCTACAAATGGTATGCATTTTAAAAGGCTTAATGTTTTTTATTTATTTTTTTTTTTTTTTCATTTCTTACACCATATAACACATTGGGCAAGAAATGTAAAATTCGTTGGATACAACATTGAACGTAAATAATTTTTTTTCTTGCGTATTTTGATCTTCTAAAATCAAAAATCGTATTTTAAAATATGTGAGCCAGATGCTCAGTACTAGGGTACCCCACTCTGCAAAGTAGGAGGTGTATTTTCTCATTCGAACTAACATATTAGCACCTTGAATTAATAATGAGAGTTTTTTCCGAAATTTATTGGATTTATTGTGCAAAAATGGTTACAAATATATTATTGAAAGTATTGTCCATCAGTTTCCACAACTTTTCCCATGCTTCTGCAAAAACGTCTTGCTTTTTGCATTGTTCATATGTAGTGAAGTTCTCCTAGAACAGGTCATGTATCATCGACCAGAACAAGTAGTAGTCAGAAGGAGCGTTGTCTAGAGAATACGGCAGATGGGGTAGGACTTCTCATTTCAGCTTTTCCAAGTTGGTCTAGATACGTTGCCGAGGGTTGTCATGCTGGGAAATCACTTTGCCTCTCTTCGCGACTCAAACGCGTGAGTTTTACTTCGATAGGGTAGTGGATCACACCGCGCTGGTCGCATCAAATACAGAGCATAAGCTTCATGCGAAGGATATTCGGATTTGCGAAGTATGTTGATGGCTGTCCGGGCAAAACTCCTGACTTTTTGCACTTGGGGTTGTTGTAATGGATCCACTTTTCATCGCCAGTCACAGTGCATTCGAGCAGCTGTTCAGAAGCTAAAAAATCGGCTAACTGTCGACTCATCCACTCCCAATGATTCCGACAACTCTTTAAACGTTTCGCATTCGTCCACATAGAATAATGATTCCAAGTTTCCGTCTTCAAAAATTTTTAGTTAACCCGGCTGTTTATTGTCTCCTAGCTTAAAATCACCACTTTCAAAGCGACCAAACCACCTCCGACACAATTGTTCAGATAGAGCATGCTCGCAGTAAACTTCCACTAACATTCGATGACCCTCGGCCGCACTTTTCTGCATAATAAAGTAATAAAAAAGACGTCCCCACAAAAACACTTTATCTATGTACGAAATTCGACATATTCGAGGCAATATTTAGTATTGTTGTTTCCCTTTTAACCAAATGACACAAGCTGCCAAAGACGCTCATTCACAAAAGGTTTTAGCGGCAAGACATTGGAAACTGGAATACGAGGGTTGGACAATAAGTCCGTGACTTTTTGAATGAAACACAGGTTTATGCATAAAAAAATCATTTTATTTTTCAACATAGTCTCCTTTAAACTCATTACACTTTAACCAACGTTTCTCTAATTGTTTTTTTTATTCCTTTCAAAAAATGAGTTTTGTCGAAGTCATCAAAATAGGTATTTATTTGTGAGATGATTTCATCTGGATTCAATTCTTTTTTCGCCGAGCCATTTCTTCCGGTTTCTAAATAAGACAAAGTCACCCGGGGCTAAATCCAGAGAATAGGGCGGATGAGGGAGCAATTCGTAGCCTAATTCTTTGATTTTTGCCATGAAACATAATTGGCACCCAGACTCAAGTGATCATTCAGAATTGAAACTACTGAGAAATGTGAGATGCCTATGGATTCCTAAACCTCTCGCACTTTCAATCTCCAATCGGCCAACAACATATCGTGAATTTTTCATTTGTCCAGAACGTTGGACATATTTCGCGCTTGTACGGCCACAACGAAATTGATGATCCAAAGTTCCCATTGGTATTTACCAAGCTTAGACTTGATTTGTGTGATGGTTTTTTAAGCAAAAACTAATGCTAAATGAGCTTACGAAAGGAATCAACTATCAGATGCCTGTTGACAGGAGCAATGTTGTCCTTTCAATTAAGAGGCAGGAAATTCATGGACTTTATGAACCACCCTCGTGTTGATTCATATACTAATGGCAACCAATTGTAGGAAACGCTCATGATTAATTTAAGGTCCCAATATTTTTTTTATCATGCCATCTCAATTTTAGTACACATCACTCTTAAGCTTGGATTACACCGGCATTGTGAATGAAGCTTTATGGATTGGTTTTTGAAAAAAGTTTTAATGTTTGTTCCCAGTGTGCATTGCATTGGGCTAAAATCCTCAACCACCATATTATTTTGTAAACAGCAATAAGAATCATCATCATCATCAACTGCTGCGGCAGCAACAGCAATAAGAATGAGCACACGTTTAGATCTTGTTTTTAGTAAGCTGTCGTTGGAAAGTGTCAAAAGTGATATCGATACAATATATTGTTTCCTTATTGCCTGATGCATTGCTAGGAAGTGTGGTATGCATATGCATAGAGTTTAATATTTATGAGTTGGCAGCCTAAGAAGACATCTCAGAAAGCAAAAAAAAAGAGTATTAAATGATATTTTCCTTAAGGATTTTTTTTTTCTTTTCAAGTAATAATGATTTTTTTTTAATTTTGTTACTTTTTTTTAATAAACAGCTTAAAAATTTTAATACAATTTGTAGTACAAATTATTCACAACAAAATCCTTAATCTCATCTCATTATTTTTTCTTGCAGATTTAATGGAGGAGTAAACTTATATTGCTACTAGTACAACAATGTCTCATCAAACAGCTAGACGCGCTGCAGCGCCTACTAGTTTAGAATGTCCATTGGCCTCTTTAGGTCGCACCAGCAATGCGGTTTTGGACTCCCTTAATGTTTTACATCAACCGACCTTTCATCATCCCTTAAGTTCAAGTCCTCTAGATCCTCAAGTCTATCAGATGTCCCGAAAATCTCCCAATTTAAGTATAGACACAGATACAGACATAATTTATCATACTACTTCAGTATCACAACAGGTAGATCAAGTAGATGGTCTAAGAGGTGATATAGATGAAACAAAAAGTGCCAAAAATCCTACACAAGAAAGGCAGGTCACTGCTCAACTGTATGATCTATCACGATCATCGTCACAAAGTTCTCTAGATCAACCTCAACCCATACAACATAAAGCTGCTACATTTGAGTTAAGAGGAAGACAACATACTTTAAATAGCACCAATGTTCTACCATCCTCCGCTTCGGTGGGCAGAACAGCCCAACAACAACAAAGATCAAATCTATGTGTAGGTGTTAATACAAATCAACAAAGGAATTTTCTAGCTTTAGAACATTTAATACAGTATGGACGTCATGAGAGAGGACCAAGTGCATATGTTCTCCATAGTAATAGTGCAGATACAGAAGATTCTAGTGATGCTGCTCCCGGGCCAACCACAAGTCGTTTAACACGACATCAAAATGGTAGGGGGACTGTGCCGTCGACGACGACGACAACAAATGGTTCAAATAGAAATCCTCAATATTATTTGGAAAAGAAAATGGATGCATTATATTTGGGAAGTGCCATAAGAGGTTTACCTTTAGGTTCAGAAGCTAGTAATTATCAAAGTGAACGTTATTATTTGGAAGATGGTCTAAGAAGTATGTGTGATTTTAGTGATGGTAATGAAAGATTACAAGGTAAGTATTTAGTTTTTTGAATACAATGTGAAAAATATCTCTTCATACAAATATTTGAGGAAGGCAGAAGAAAATTTTGTTAAAATATCTGTAAAAACGATTAGTGAGCTGTAAGAGATAATACACTTAAAACAACAACGTCATACCACCACAAACTAAACAAACTCCATACCTGATTTTAAAGTCTAGCAACTATGGAAATTTTTACCCAAAAATACTATGGTTGGTAACTCTTTTTTTTAATTAGTGTTAGAATGAAACAGATATATACACAATATAATTTATATTAAATCGAATGAGTAATCCGACGTTTTTACTTATTATCTCACTTCATCACCGGAAAGAAAAAACAAGTCGAATGAGTAATCCGACGTTTTTACTTATTCTCTCACTTCATCACCGGAAAGAAAAAACAAGTTTAAGCCAACTATATGATATCCTACACCACAGCATAGTTTGGGTAATTATTCCGGCAAGCGAATCACAGTCATTTACACCCTATATATCATAGCTTTGGGTATAATTCTTTAAAAATGCGTTTAAAATTTTTAAATCCCGATTTCTCCAATATCGAAACGTATTGGGTCTCTAGACTATTTGCTGTATGTTAGGTTAGATATTCTACTTTCGGAATTGGGAAAATTCATTCGAACTTTTTAAACTTTTCGGTCTCCAAAAAAAAACTGGGAGGAACTAAGTCGAAGTTGGCCTCATTTTTTTCCGGCAATAGGACTATCTGATTGACGAATAAAATTATGTAGGTCCCATGTACAAATTGCTTAAAATCGATTTGGTTTGGTACACTATTTAAGCCCAATGCATTCCAACTCAAATAGGACATTTCCATGGCTACTGGGATGGCAGTTCGTTTTGCCGTTTGGCTTCCCAACCTTATATCACTTTAGGGAAACAGTCGTTATCTTCGGCTTCTATAAAATTATACAAAATTATTCCCCCGATTATTTAAGTCGTTGGCGTATAAATCGAATTTTTTTAAAAGCAAAATTAACAAAAACTAAAATTTTTTTTGGCAAATTTAATACAATTGTGATGAAATATGAATCTTGCTTCACCTGCTAAAGATTTCTAAAATAATAGTTATAACAACTTTACATAATCTGATGGATTATCTGGAAAAAATAGCTAGCTAGAAACTGGGTTTAAGAACTTATACATTTTGAGTTTAAAGGTTTTGTATGAATATTTATTAGTCACAGTGTAATCAAATTTAGAGCCATATAAAAATCACACCAATACATTCTCTTTCAGATCCCCATCATATACATCATCGTGCCTCGAGTCCTAGTGAAACAAGTGGCTCAGATAGATATCTTTTAAATCGCACCAATTCTCCCGCCAATGCTTTCAGTTCTTCAAATCATTTGGATAACTTTTCCAGCTCAAATAATAACACATCTTCATCTTCCAATCTAGCATTGGATCAACGTTATCATCATAGCAAAGTGAAAAGTCTATCAGATGGTTTATGTAATTTAGGCAGATTTTCTCCTAGTCTAGATCAAGGTTATGCCACTTTAGTATCACCCTCACCCACAGGTCATCATCCGAATACTATAACCACACACAGTATAGTACATCATCCACCACCGGCCGCTATGTCAGCAGCTGCAGCCATAGCGAGACGACATGTAGAGACCGGCCCACCACCATGGTCTAAAAAGGGTCCCTTCAGATCAGGGCCATTTTTCGATCGTTTACCCGATGAGGCAATATTGAAAATTTTCCAATGGTTTGACAGTTGTGAATTGTGTAATTTAGCACGTGTTTGCCGGAGATTTGAACAACTAGCTTGGCGTCCTGTACTGTGGAAAGTTATTTCATTGAAAGGAGAACATTTACATGGCGACAAAGCTTTGAAAATGATTTTCCGTCAATTATGTGGACAAACAAGAAATGGTTCATGTCCAGATGTGGAACGAGTTATGCTGGCCGATGGTTGTCGCATATCGGATAAAGGTTTACAATTATTAACAAGAAGATGTCCAGAATTGACACATTTACAACTACAAACGTGTGTTAATGTCTCAAATCAAGCTTTAGTCGATGTTTTGACTAAATGCACTAATATACAACATTTAGATGTAACAGGTAAGATTATTTGAATCATTTAAATTTGTAACTGGAATTTGGTGAATTCTACTCAGAGCTTTAAATTCAATTTTTAGCTAAAGTTAACGAATTTATTTTTGAATCAAATCAAGTGATTTCATTTAATTGAATTGATCTGTATCTATTACTAATTTAATTGTAACAGTTCTTTTTATCGAATCAAATAAATTCACTCACGAATGCTTTCAGTTTTTATTAATCGAAGGGAATAATACAGGCATTGATTTAATTTGTCAACCATTCAGTGTCACGATCGACTACAATTTTTAACTATCGAACGGAACAATAATTAATTCATTTAATTTGTCAACCATGCAGTGTGAACAGAAAGTTTCACCCAACCGTTCAGTAATTAAAAAAAAACAAATAATTTCCGTCCACTGATTTAAAATCAAATTATTACCGTTCGCTTATTGTAATAAAAAGCAAAATAAAATTCCTGTTTAGC
This sequence comes from Eustalomyia histrio, assembly GCA_949748255.1. NCBI lineage: Eukaryota > Metazoa > Arthropoda > Insecta > Diptera > Anthomyiidae > Eustalomyia > Eustalomyia histrio. The sequence goes on from OX456523.1 coordinate 232,123,201, forward strand.
AGCTTAATTTGTTATTAATTGAACGGTAAAAAAAATGTTGATTTAAATCACATTTACATTTATATATTCTCAAAAAACATTTTTACGGACTCTCTGATATGTATGGATTCATGAAACCTGCTTCTACTGCACGTTTACGGTCCGAAAATACATATCCGTCAAAGCTTGTGCGTAAAGAGAACATTAGCGAACCGTGTAATTGAATTTTCGAAAACAATACGTTTCGACTCCGTTTTAGTGTATCAGTTTCTGTACCGTCAAATAGGGACCACCGTTTTTCTTCCGTTTTTTTGGATTTGTTTATTTCTCAAAAACGATCGTAAAACAAGTTTTACAATGATGTATGCAAATTTATGTAGATTCGCAAATAAAAATATACCTTGACAGTTTATAATAGATTTTGTGAAAAAAATTTGCATTGTGTGCTACATGATATCGTAAATACCATTTAAACCACAGCTAAATTTTTGTTTTATTTTTCTTCATGATTTTTAATGGGCCACAATCGCAGTGATTGATGGATGCTAATTGTGCTGGAGATAAATATGGTATTTGTTTGTAATTTTATTTATTTTAAAATATGTTTGTAAATAAATTTAAAATAAAAAACAAAATCAAATTTGTTATCAAAAATCAAAATAATAGATATTTACACAAATCCTTTTTTTGTTAAATAAAAAACAGTACCAATACGGACCGAATACGGATCCGTAAACGATCCGATATTGACGGACTTTCAACGAACAACTCCGTTTTCCATCCGATATATCGGTCCATAAACGGTCCGCCATTGACGGACATTTAACGGATAACTCCGTTTTTCATCCGATATATCGGTCCGAAAACGGTCCGGTATTTCAACGGATTCAAATCAGTTTCGATGTTCCTAAAAATCCGTTTTCTGGTCCGTTTACGGATCCTGAAAACGGTACGTAAACGGAGTTGTATTCCGTTTATGACGGACCGAAAACGGTACGTGAACGGAACGTATTGTTTATTAGGTTACTACACTTTGTAGAGTGAATTTTCTTCCTTTCTGCTTTGCATTTACAAATTGTTTGTATCACGTCACCTCTATTTTAGTACACTCCACTCTGAAGCGTGGAGTATTCCAGCATTGTAAATCTGCTTAAATCATTGAAAATCATTTTTTTTATCACTGAACGGTTGAGTGAAATGGATTAATTCAATTGATTTAATAAAATAAACTGTCAAAATTTAATTAATCAATGATTCGTAATTAAAGGATTTTATTTGTTTAATTTGAATTCGGAATTCAAAAATTGAATTAATCTATTCTTCAAAGCTCCGATTCTACTCAAAACAGTTTCCAGCGTATTGAGATCGGATTTTGGGCCATGGCAGCTATGTCTGTATGTTTAAATACAAAAAGTAATATATGTTAGATAAAATTTGGATGATGGACTTCTATTCTGATTTTTGATTTTTCTTATAAGAATCAATGCTATGAACTATAATTTTAATGGTCATAAATATAAAAAATTTGGAGTAAAATATGGAATATGTTTTTTAAACAGAGCACAATGATAAACCCAACTGTTGTTGTTTAGGCATAAACACTTAAAATTCGATTTAAAGCAGGCTTCTCGTAATTCTATCTTTTGTTTTAACTGGCCTGGCTCAAAGAAAACAGGAGAATACAATTAAAAAAGTTTGCTTGTAGAATTTACTAAAAATTACTGTCAAATCGAAGGAATACGCAGTTAAAGAGGAAACAAATGTTTAAAATAACTTAAAATGTAGTTTTTATAACTTTTAAAAAAATGCAGTAAAAAAAAACTTACAATGTCGTAAAAATAACAGAACAAATTTTACAAATTTATATTTTTTTTTGGTTTTATAAAGTTTTCTTTCTCGGTAAAGCATAGTAAATTGTTTTTCCAGTGGACAATTTTCACTCTAACTTTAATAGCCTCAAATCGTAATTTAAATTGTAATTTTTTATTTTTAAGAAAGTCACAATTAACCCAAAATATACCGTTTTTTATTAGAAAAATAATATTTTTGGATATTAAATTTGTAGAAAATAAAAAATATTCACGTGAAATTTATTATCGTGAAAACTGATTTTTTTATGTGGATTATAACAGCTTTTTCACGTGAAATCCGAAGAATTTACTGTCCTTAATTATTAAAAATATATTTTAATAAAAAATATGTATAGCAAAATTTGTAATTAATAAGTTGTTTAATTTTAAAATATTTTAGGTTGCACACAAATTAATACCATAACACCTAATCCAAGTTTAGAGCCACCAAGAAGACTCTTATTACAATATTTAGATTTAACCGATTGTACAGCTTTAGAGGATGTTGGCCTTAAAATTGTAGTTAAAAATTGTCCGCAACTGGTATATCTGTATTTAAGGCGCTGCATACAAATTACAGGTAATACAATTTTTTTGTTGTTGTAAATTAAAAGCCAAACTAACTCTATTGTTGTTACTCCATTACAGATGCAGGTTTAAAATTCGTGCCAAGTTTCTGTATAGCCCTTAAAGAGCTCAGTGTTTCCGATTGTTTAAATATCACCGACTTTGGCCTATATGAATTAGCCAAATTAGGAGCTGCCTTACGATATCTCTCCGTAGCGAAATGCGATCGAGTTTCTGATGCTGGTCTAAAGGTAATAGCTCGTCGTTGCTATAAACTTCGTTATTTAAATGCTAGAGGCTGTGAAGCGGTGAGCGATGATTCAATAACTGTACTTGCTCGCTCTTGTCCACGTTTAAGGGCTCTTGATATTGGTAAATGTGATGTGAGCGATGCTGGTTTAAGAGCTTTAGCAGAAAGTTGTCCGAATTTAAAGAAATTAAGTTTACGAAATTGTGATATGATAACCGATCGTGGTGTACAGTGTATAGCATACTACTGTCGAGGCCTACAACAACTGAACATTCAAGATTGTCAGATATCTATTGAAGGCTATAGAGCTGTTAAGAAATATTGTAAAAGATGCATAATTGAACACACAAATCCTGGATTTTGCTAATGTACTAAAGTAATTTCTCGCTTTATACAAATCAATGGTGATAGCGATGCGAATTGATTTTAGTAACATAACCTTAAGTTGAAATTAAACTAGCAGTTACGAGGTGTCAACTTATTACAATCGATGTATTAACAGTTTATGTATATAAATATATATATATATTTTTTTTAAAAAATTGGCCAAATTTATTTAGCAATTTTTCTTAAAAATTACAATGCTATAAAATTTTAATTTAGAAAAAAAAAATTAGTTAAAAATTTATATAAATTATTTAAATTGACAATATTTAAATCAATTGTAAAAACATTATAAAATCAATTAATATAATGCATTAAGAGAAAAGTATTCATATAAATATAATCAAGAAAATTTCATAAATTTAATATAGTTTAATACATTAATAATTTTATTTGAGGCATAGCATTTGTTTTGTTTTATGTAATTTATTATTTTTAATAAAATTCGCAATGCTTTTAAATAAAAGCATGTTCATAAATTAATAGCAATTGAAGAGTAAAATTATTATGTATGTTTCCATAATCCAAAAATAATTCTGTGTAAATTGCTGGTTGGGGTTTTCGCTATAAAGTTCGGGAACACACCTTATGTTATTTGCGTTGTTTTTTTACTAAGTCGCTCATGCGAAATTATTTCATCATGCTTTAATTGTATTCGAATTGCGAAAGTTCAACCCTTCGGAAGATAAGTAAGAACAGGACGAGATTTTTAAAAAACAAAAAAACACTGCAGTAGACAAATCGGTAAAATCTTTAAATAATTATAATTAATAACGCCAGATTACACAATTCAACACAAAAAAAAATTACGGGGTTCCGATGATTGATTCTTATTAAGGAGACAAAAAAAATATACGTGTTTCGGCATTTTGATCAAAGTTTCCCAGCTCTGGCCTGTTCTTGCAGCATATCGGTATATAAAATTATGTTTTCTTTACATCTGAGGTGTAGGGTATGTTTAGAAACAAATATTTTTGTAGAACATATTAACCCTCTAACTCCCCCTCATAATGGCTTTTTTTTGGCTTTTTTTTAACAAATTGTAAAAAACACCCAGTAAAAGGGGAAGGGCGGGAGTGAAATGTTCTACAAAAATGTTGGCCATAAAATTCTACTATATATGTCAGAACCCTGTAATTTTGGAAAAGGTTTAAAATTGTTTTACAATGTTATCATCTGCAGACCAAAAATTTGATATCGGTAGAGAATTTTTCTGATACTTAAGCTAGAATTACTTATACGTAATAAAAGGTGACAAATCAGCTGATTCAATTCAAATGAATAAGTTAAAAAGAGGCAACCATATAAAGATACATACGTCGCGTTACGTAAGGCTAGTAGAGCATTGGCTATTCTGCGATATCCATCCATGATTTACGTTCAAAAAATATCGCGGTCAATATATATTGATCTAGTGGCACTGCCCTTAAAGTCTGTAAGACGCTTAATTTTGTATTGACGTAAAATTTTTGAATTTGCTTATGGGTAAATAATTTTAGAGTTCAACTATACGTCCGTTCGATTATTTTTCTCACTCAAGTTCAGTAAAAATTACTTAAAGAGAGTAAGACAAAATTACTCTCAAAATGAAAATTATCTATAAAAAAAGTACGCGAAGGGAAAATTTGCAATAATTTACAAATTGGTTAAACAGCTGATTGTAAAACCAAATGCAAAAATAAATTATAACTGGTCGATATGAAAAAGGAAGAATCTTGTAAAATATTTAGCAGAAACATTTTAAAATTTTTTCTTATCTTTACGATAATTCACTTTACAGTATTTGTTGCTTTTGATATGCATATAACAACGTAGTTTTAAAACATTTTTATTTGTATTTACAAAAATTTATCACATGTTTTTCAATCATATGTTTTTTCAAAATCAAAATCCAACTGTAAGTTTATTTTTTCTTTTTTCTTTCTGTTTACTGAGTATTTCTGACACCCAGTAAAAATTTGTACGAATTAGTGAGTAAACGAACGGAACTAGTGTAAACATATTTTGACTGATACAAACATAATATCCAATTACAAATCCTGACAGTCTGATTGAGGAAAAACACAACTAAAATTTTATAGCTTTGTTTAAAATAAATTTAAAGTAAAAACATTAAAAAATGGAAAAAAGTAAAAAAAAAATGTTTTTTTTTTCCTTTTAATTCCATGTTTACTTTTTTGCTTACTTTTTTCTTTATGGACTATAGCCCCCGAAGGAAAAGCTTCAGGTTGTCCATTCTGTGATTTATTCCAATCTTTGATTTCTGACCAACTTAATGAAAGCATAAAACTTTTTAAATAAAACTTATTAAGCACATTCTGATGTTTTTTTAGAATCTTAGAACGTGTTCTATAGAATTAACAAAAAAATATATATTCAATTAAACAAAAAAACAAATGCCGGAGTCTGAAATGTTTTAAGAATTGAAATACCAAAATTTTTTTAACAGTTTCCTTTTTTGATTTTTTTAAATACAATTAAGGCAACTTTATTATTACCTTCTTATTTTTTTCGAACTCTTCCGTTCCTGCATTCAAAGGGGAATGCAGCTACGGACACCCAGGGGTCGCGACGCCCCATTTGGGAACCGATGGTGTAAACGAAAGGCATTCAGTAAAAATTTATAGAAATTATCCAGTAAATAAGCGGAACTGTCATCTATTGCAAATGTGGCATTTGGGTTTTTATTAAATGAAAATATATTAATTTTTATAATTAAAATTTCGGTTTTAGACCATTAAAGTTATATTGAGTTTTTTTCACGTAAAAACAATTTACAGTGCTTGAAAGATCTATTAGTCATATCTAGACGTTACGTCATGGTACGGAGCAGAAAACGTGTAGCTTTATATAACGGAAACGTATCAGCTGTTTTTGGCATTTGTAAAAGAAATAGTCATGAAGAAGAAAAAAATTTACCACATCGTTTTTAATTAATAAAAAAAAATAAATATAAAATTGGATATAAAATTTATGTTTATTAATATAGCTGTGTTTATGTGGTAAGCTATCATTCCCATAGAAATTTGGCATATATGTCACAAATTGATATGGGAATGACTTTAGTCAACTTTGATAGCTACTAAAATTTTTATGGAAAACACGATTTTGTTTATAATTTTTTCTCTTAATTTTTCTCGATTTAAAAGAAGTATTTTTAACCTGTCTTACCATTAACGCGTTAATACTTTGATCAGATTTTCGCAACCGACCGCCTTTGCTGTAAACCACCACAGATTTAGTTTTTTTTTTGGAAAATGTATTAAAATTCAAGAAATTAAAAGTCTGACTTTCTACCAAGAAACTGTGAATGCCATTAAAACATAACGGTTTTAGATCCATTAACAACAGGAACTTTAAAAAGAATTGCAATAGCTTTGTTTTGCAAATTCCTTATACGATAACTGAACCAAAAATATCTCTAGTTATTTCTTAAACTTAAAAAGTAGTAACTTACTCATTTTATGGACTAAAAAAAATTTAATTTTGAATGTTAGTTGCAAATGTTTTGTCCGACACTGTATATGATTTAAATTTTGAAGCATTGAGAGGCTATGCGTCTAAACTGCACTGCATGTAGCCTGTATAGGCCGGTGATTTTGGCCGATATCTGGTCTAAGCTAAAAGGGAACCTTAAAACTTTTTGTTTTGTATGTTCTTGTCACCTGTTTGCACAAAATGTATGCCTAATGTATATAGTACAAATTTATGTATATCACTGCTTACCTTATTAAAATACCTCCTTTTTCGTTATCTTCTATTTGTACATTTTGTGGTAAGAACTTTTATTACATTTTTTTTAACATATTTTAATCATTTAATTAATATTTCTCTTTTATAGCACATTTATGACATTTTTGGCAATTGCACCATATTAAAACACAAGAAGAAAAATTCACGACGGGTAAACAAACGCATTTATTCATTAAGTTTCTAATACTTTATAAAACAATTTAAATAATTTCTTTAAGAAATCTAATTAATGGCACTTTTTGTTTAATTTAAAACACAATTAAATGTTACTTCAATCATAGAGGAAGAATAGTATAGAGGATGCAACACCGTCAACAGCCAAATAAAATTTTATACAGAATACAAAGGTTCGGAAACTTTGAGAAAACAGGGGAAAATTGAGCAAATTTCCCTGATTTCTGCAAAAATTTGAGTAAATGTCCCTGTTTTTAAACCTTTTTTTCAAATCCAATTGGGAAATCTGCTAAAAACTAATTGGATTTGCAAAGAAATTCAATTGGAATCGCAAAAAATCCAATTTGAAAAGATGCTGAACCTTTGAAATCTGCACATACAAAACTAAGAGAATGTTTTTTACGACGTGAGAGACATCGTCATGGTGTGCTTCAATGCAATATTTTAACATAGCAAAACAAAATTGTTTCAACAAAAAAAAAAACTATAACATGCTAAAAACAACCAAAACGTTAGAAAATTGCGCGATAACTGGCAAAAATGCTAAAGATGACAAAAAATTTAAACAAGAATGTATTGGTAGTAAGATTTACTAAATTGTAGTGTTGCCAGAGTAGTTTTAGTTCATGTCCGCAAGCTAAAACTCCCCGCAACAAAAATTTGAATCCCCAAATTTTTACCCAATTCCATTTTTTATTAAATTTTAACTAGGAAAATCATTAAATCAGCTTTACCTGTTTTACTGATTCCAACCGGAGTACTCTACTCTTCAGATTATTACATATGTTTTGTATTTAAGTACGAAAGTTGGTAAAGTATTGGCATCGTGTAATTTTAATCAATCTTAAGACAAATAAACATGACTTTCGGTATGCAGTATATAATTACTTTATGATTTCGGCAACAAATTAACAAAATATATGGCAATTGTATAAATTTTTGGGTCTGTACGAGGTAATTTTGGGTAAAGTCTCGTAAAACGAGAGTAAAAGCAAAAAATTCTCTCACAAAATCATAAAAATTTCCAACATACTGCGGCACAAAACATTTCATACCCAAAAATAAACCTAATATTTATAGCCTGTTCCTCTATTTCGGAAGAACACATTCGTTCGCTTTCTAGTCGAAAGAAAACTGATTTGGGTTTCACTAACTCTATTTCTATGCAAACGATGACTCGAACGACAAGTCGAATGAAAACGTAACTGTTTTCATACAAAATTTGGTTTCTCTATTCCGAACAGCTCGAACGCAAATGTCAAAATCAGTCACTTGCTATTTTTTTGTCGAGTAAATATATATTTGATATTTTAAAAGCAAAATGAAGTAAAAAAAGCAATGGATAACAAAAAGTAAGTACAAAATAATACAAATATTTATAGTTTATTAAGAATTTTAAATTTTAGTTAAAAAAAATCAACAATGGACCATCCGAAGACGCTTGTATTTTATATGGAAGAAAGGCCTGATTTTGCCAGAAGGACTCTAGTGTTCGTAGCAAACAAATTTTCCGCAGAGGAGGAAAATTTGACCAGAAAACTAAACTCTGTTTCACCCCCTATTACGCTGTTGCTGAGTTGTAAAAGGTATGTGTGTGTTGTTTGTGGCTTACGTTTGCCCAAGAAGCTCATATTTAAATTTTTTATTTTACAAGGACTTTAGCAGTGACCGCACCGAACAGACAACAGGTAACAGAAAAGCTCTCCAAACAACAATTTCACCCACAACCAATCGATAACAATAATTTTCACAAATAAACACACTTGCCAAATATAAATTGATTTGTTTATTGTTATTTTTTTTTTTTTCATTTGTTCAGGGTTGTTTTTGTCTTTAAGCAGTTTAGTAGTATTTTTGCTACTTTTAAAGAAAATTGTAACAAATGCTCAAAATATATGATCTGGCATCTCTGTGATTTGTAAATGCGTAAGAAACAAAAAATGGCATACGTAAGTCAGGTCGATCGAAGGCTTTCGAAATAGAGAAAACCAAATTGATTCGAATTCGAGTGACTTGCTTTCGTTCTAGTTTTTCGTTCGAGATCGAGGAACAGGCTATTATTCATATTAAAAAATTTCTTAATTAATATATTTGAAATGGCAAAAAACTATTTACATTTTGAAATGTATTTTTCATTATTAAGAAAAAGTTCTTTATAGTAAATTTTTTATTTAGGTTTAATTTTTTCACAAATTCAAACAGCTGATTATTAGTTTTACCATTTTACGCAAACAAAAAGTACGGGTCAGTTCTGGTAAAAAGAGAAACACAATTACTCTCTCATGAACGCTCTCATTTAACCAATTTTTGTTACAAGAAATGCTTTCTGGTAAGATTGGGTTCCCGCGGGCACCCACGGTAACTTACTTAATTTGAATATAGAGGTCTTTTATTTTTAAGAACAGTTTTTATTAACAATCATTTATTATTTGCTAACAAAAAAAAAAAAACTTATTTAATAAATCATTTTAAACGAAACCTATTTTTAAAATTAATTTATTTACAAAACAGTCTCGGGTGATATACATACAAAAGCTTTGTCTATTTTTCTACTTCGTTTTTCAGCTTAAAATATCGAAATTGTATCGTCTTACAATAACATGTAATAGGAAATTAAATTTATAAAATTTAAAACAAAAACTACCAAAGCACCCTCTTAATTTATCCTTTAGCATAAAAACTCATCGTTGCTTATTAGATGTCCCCGTCGTTTCATCTTGGATTCTATTCGATTTCGCTTGGTGGGATTTAAGAGCATCGTGCAACTCTTGATCTATACGTTCTTTGGCACGAAATACTTTTGATTGTATATAAAATGAGCCACCTTTGGATTTATCATTTACCGCAAAAAGATGTTCATAGTTTTTGGTAATTTCTTCCAGACTTTTTAAATCATTTACATTTAAAATTTGTTTTGCTTCATCCAATGTCATGCCTGGATAATAAGATATTGTTATGGACAGGGGTATGCAGACATTTAATTGTTAGTTACCTGTTCGGGCATTGGATTCAGCTCTTTTATCTCCTTGTCTTCCACCGCCGCTTCTACGGGCTGCTTCCTGTGATGCAGCTATTTCTTGTTTCAATGCTTTAGCAAACGCACGTCCAATAGCTTGACCTCCTAATACAATAATTTGCGCAAGATATTTTGCCATTATTTTACTACTTAATATACAATATCTAACGCTAACAATTTGAGTATATGCTGTGTTTATTGTAAAATTCCTTTAATTGGTAATTTTTATTAAAAATTTTGCAATTTTTTGCCGAAATTATTATTCAACCGTTTCTAGCAGAGACTTACGTCGGGCAAATTAACCCGTTACGGCGTTATATTGAAAAAATGTAGTGGCGGCTTAGTACCGGGTTACAAAAATTATTGTTTTAAACAAAATAAAAAATACTTATATATATGTGTTTGTTTTCATTAACTGAAGGGTAAAAAATTGATTTTCAATCACTAAATTAAGTAAAGTAATAAATTTGTTTTAAATTAATGAACGGATTTTTTTAAATCACTGAAAAGTTAAGACAAATTTAAAGTTCACTTTGAACGGTTAATAAATTGAACAATTTTTTTTTCATTTGATTAATATTTAATAGATTTGACAAAAATTCAATACATAAATAATTTTAAGAATTATAATGCGTTCGCTTAAGATAAAAATTGAATTCGATTTATGGCAAATTTATTTAAAAACGAATAAAACATTTTAAGGAAACACCGCCAATAACTTAATATTTTTGGAAATATGACTAATGCCACTTTCACAATAAACCCAAATAATAAAACACATCACAAATTTTAAAAATTAAAGTTTTATCCATAATATCGTAATATTCAACCTTGTTAGATGCTGTAAATATTACTTTAGAAATGTAGTGACATTATTTGAATTAAGTATTTTTCTCATTTCCAAATGATCAATTTGATTTTATTGATTCTTTGAAAATAATCAAACGAATCCAATTGAATTTTAACAAACCACTTCAATCAAAAATGGTTCTTTTAGTTTAAATTAAACATTTCATCAATATAAAATAGATTGTATCATTAAGTAACTTAACTCAATACTTTATCATTATTTTAAAATAATCGCAAATTATTTACTGATTTTTAAAATAAAAAAAATGAATGCTAATTGATTCAAAAGAATATTATCTTTTTAAAGCTATATAGGTTTCAGACACAATTTCATCTTATTTTTTTTATTAAGCAAAAAGGGAAAGTTTCTGGTGTAAACTAGAACCCATTTTATTTAACAATCATTTATGTAAAAATGTAAATTTTGTAAAATTTCCGCCGCCAGAGTGTTTACTTTCAGCCGCCAAATTTTCATTTGCTCGGCTCAGTCTCTCTTTCTAACCTAAAACCTAAATGTCAAGTTGACATTAACTACATATGATTTGCAAGTGTTACCAAGTTTTAGAATGACGTCAAAATTAACACGAATTCCATTTTTTTGGTTGTTGGCTATGCCTGAAGTCAAGTGTTTCATTGGTTTGTTTCTGTGCTGAAAAGGGAATAGAAAAATTCTAAATTTACCCCACAACCGCTCTATACCCGAGGTAAATAAATTCCTCAGAGGTTAGTTTCGAAAACAACTCTGACTTTCTGACAACTTGGAATTTCTTTTGTAGCTTCGTTTTACTATTTTCTTCTCTTTCACCGGCAGTGCTGCCAACTTACAACATTTCTATCTAACCCAACGCAACGAAAAATGGAGCTTTTTTTTAGCAGAGAAGATACCTTTAACTTTTTAGCTTATGAAAACACTAATACACAACGGAAAAATTCAACTTAAATTCAAAGCGGATGCCGATAAAATTAATAAAAGCCCAGCAAAAACAGACCTTTCCAAATAATGAGTGTAGTAATCTAAACTCCAAGGTTATCATTCTATCCTTTTTTATATGGGATGTCTCAAAAGGTAAGGTGTTATGATTACGTTCAAGCTTACAAAAAAAAATAAAGAATAATGGGTTACGCGTATGCATATGAATAATGGGTTACTAATAACCAATTGTTATTTAATTTTCCGTAAGAAATTAAGTAACACATTACTTTCTAACTCCTAGTAAGCAGTTATTATTTAACTATAAGGAAGCGATCAGGTAATGCGATGAAGTGTTGTGAATACCAATTTCTAATACGCTTTTCTTATAAAAGGGAAATATATAAATTAACCCTTTGACGGCCAATAGTTAATAAATGTCCCACTTTAAATTTTTGTCATATATGGCCCATTTTTTAACCAATTTTCTTAAATGTGACTTAAATCAACAGAGGATATTTGTTTTTTTTTTCACACAATACTAACAATTTGGATCAATATGGTCTCAGAACCAATAGGATCACCATAAATAAATATATATTTTTGCATAATTTTTGAAGCACATTTTCTTTTTACAGTTCTTATCGGGGATATTATATATAAATTATTATATATCAAGGGTGGTTAAATTTTAAGGGCCGATGTTGAATGTGAACCACATCTAAACTTCAAGTTTTTTTCTGCATTTCATTTGACATTTATCAACTTCAGACTAACTCAATGTGAACCATAAAAAGATACACAATCGAGCAACGCGTTAAAGTTATTCAGGCATTTCATTTGACATTTATCAACTTCAGACTAACTCAATGTAAACCATGGAAAGATACACAATCAAGCAACGCGTTAAAGTTATTCAGGCTTATTATGAAAATGGGCGTTTAAATCAAAATGCACTTTTTGATTTTTTTGGTCAGCATAATCGACCTAATGTGTCCACAATCGGGATGATTGTGCACATATTTCTGCAAATCGGGTCCGTAGGAAATGAGAAAAGACCTGTGCATGCTCGCCAAGTTCGTTCTGCGGAAAACATTACTGTTGTTCGCGATAGTATGTCAGAATAGCCATCAACCTCGACTCGCCGTCGGTGTTCGCTATCGCGAGATCATAACGGAATTCTTGAAGCGAGAAATTGAGGAAATGGATGTGCACTATATGTGGTTTCAACAGGACGGTGCCACTTGCCACACAGCTAATGAAACAATGGCTCTTTTGTGCGACAAATTCAATGGCCGTGTTATCTCACATGGTGGCGATGTCAATAGGCCGCCAAGATCATGTGATTTGACACCGTTGGACTTCTATCTTTGGGGTTATTTGAAATAAAAGGTGTACGTCGATAAGCCAGCAACAATTCAAGAGCTATCATCGGCCCTTAAAATTTAACCACCCCTTATATTTACGCTTAAAACAATCAGTCCTAACTTTGTTCATAATTAAATGTAAAAAATTCTTGGATTGGGTTCTAATTTTTACTAAAAATCCAAAGATTAGGACAGGTATGCCTTATTTACATACAAATTCTTAAAAAGTGTGCCACAAACAAATATTTGCAATCCCCAATTTGGAGCCATAACGCCCTATCTGGCATCACGGCCATAAAGCAAGAAATAATAAATAAAACAACTGTCAGATAATATCCAGCTGGGAAACTGGTAAACAGAAAAAAAAACAAATAATTAAAAAAGTGAAAAATATTAAATAAAGAATATAAAAAATTGTATTTAATAAAAAAAATATAATAAATTAATTGTGCAGACAGTGGTAAATAAAAAAAAGTGCAAAATCTTAAATAAAAAAATTTTAAATGAGCAACAAGATATATACTGTTTTCCAAAATTGCCACCCATCAATACAAATATGTTTCTAGCTCTTTCTGCAAAAAAATAATTGATAAGATCAAAATAACTAGCGGCCTGCAATAATTTTGCATTATTAAGAAAATAATGTGATAAACTTTTATTATGTGTTTCATAAAGCAATCTCGCAATAATTTTGCTTAAAATTTACATGAATCATTTGCCACACTACCTAATGCAATTGTTAAAGAATTTTCTTATATAGTTTAGATGGAATTTCAAATATGCTCGTTGATTCCATACAGTACACTTATTAAAAGGAATATACATATATATATTTATATATATTTGTTTTAAGATTCTCTACTATACCATAATATCACATGCGTACCAAGTCTTCGAGTGATAAATTCCATTAGAGAAACACATGTATCGAAAAAACCTCCACCAAATACTGTATTGCCAAGATGGTCAACCCTTACTGGAATAAATCAATATACAAATTTTGGAACTAGTTGATTGTATGTCCACCTTTTTAATGTTGTGTTGCAGTAATTTATTTAGATTGTTACAGGATTTTGAATTGATATTCTTTACGAAGGCATTCTCCAGCAGTAATAGCTAAAAAATTTGTTTATAGGGTTTCAAAGTAATTACATTTACTAGAGTTTGCAAGCACCTTAGCAAAATACATGAAACTTGGTCCTTTAACTAACGAGACTATGTTGAGTCCAATAATGTCGTTACTTTTGTCATTTTTGAGTAGAAGGGTATCCTTATCTATTAGCTTATGGGATAAATAGGAACTGTATCTTAACTGTTTTCTGCTACGAAACGTCATTATGGTTCATATTTTCAGTATACCGAAATCTAGTTTAAAAACGAGTTAAGCCCAGTTTTAAATTACCCTCGTTTATAATATGTAGTGTTTCCAATTCGGTTAATCGATTAACCGATTCCTCAATTAATCGCCTCTATTTCGGTTAATGTCGAAACAAATAATTCAAAACTCAAATAATTATTCGGCTTGAATAATCAATTAAAATAGGTCGATTAACCGGTTAAATTATTAATATGAATTTTTCTTTTTTTTTTTCGACTGAAATAATCGATTAACCGGTTAAAATATTAATATGAATTTTTCTGTTTTTTTTCGACTGAAATAATCGATTAACCGGTTAAATTTTAAATATGAATTTTTCTATTATTTTTCTTAAAACTTCCTAATTTTCTCAACTTTGGCAAGAAAATCGTAGAAAAAAAATCAACTAAAATACAATCAGATTATTTTCAAATCGACTGAACTAAAGCAAATGTTATATAGGCTTTAGGAAATATAAAAGACAATTTTTTATTTTTGTTTCAATTGAAATAAAGCTTTTAACCTCCGTATACATGTTTTTCAAGCTGACAAAAGATCTCATCAAAGCGCGAAGTTTTAGAAAAGCTAGAGCCATTAAGCAGAGCTTCAACAAAAAACCTATTAAAATATATATTTTCCTCCTTAGCAATGAAACAAGTGATTAGGCATATTCCTAACAAGCACTATGACGTTAATTATGTTATAAAATAATAAAATAAAATTGCTTTAAATTCAAAAACTGCAAAAAAAAAACAGTTTCATTAAAAATTCTATGAAAAAATTTATAAGAACTAAAAAATAACATGGAATTTTGTTTCTAATTTGATTTATCAACAAATTTTGATGAAGTTGGAACTTCAGTAGAATTAAGTTGTTTAGTAAAAATATTTAAGAATTCGCTTATTTGAATTCTAATTTGCACAAACAAAGAAATATTAATGAGGACTAGTCAGAAATATGCGTGATTTTTATATCTTTTCTAATATATAACCTCTTTTAACTTTAAAGCTTAAACCAGGTAGTGAAAGAATCGGGGAACAGTTGCCGTTCTATCAAACTTTCGCAAAAACTATTCCTACCACATTTTTAAGAATTTTTTATTGACTTTTGTATTCTTAGTGATGAAAGAAATACTTTTATTTTGCTTTAAACGAATAACCGATTAATCGCCAATTTTTTCGATTAATCTACCCGAATAACCGATTAATCAATTTTCTTAATTTTTCAAATAAGGACCTAACCGAATAACCGGCAGGGTGGGACGATTGCAAACACTAATAATAAGGAATTTGACAGCTAAAGTGGATTTTGATTTGGCAACAACAAAACAAAATAAAAAATAGCATTAAATTTGCTTCTAAAGAGCTAGAACACACGAGAACAATTATGCTGGCATAACATGCAAGCTTGTAGGCAAGCGGGGTGAAGAGAATGGTTTTTGGTGGCGTAAAGTTTAAACCAGTTTCTACCCCGCATTAGCAGCACAAAACAAAGCTATGTATACGCATACATTTTATGCCAGATGAATCCTTCTCGTGAAAAGAAAAAAAATTGTGCGTCTTAAATATTAGTCCGGTGTGTTCTAGCTCAAAGGGATGAATATATGGAAGCAAGATTTTTACTTTGTTAATGGTAGGCCTTTCTGGCAATGTTGTTTGCCAAAATTTTCGACGCCGGAAGCAAAAATAAGAAACTAGGTTTTGCATTTAACTTTACTTTCAATTAAAAACGCAATTTTATTGGATCAAAACTCATATTGTAGTTTACTTGCTTACATTTCCCTGCACCATGTGATGTCAGATTTTCAAACATACTATTGCTGAATGGTGTGCAAACATAATTATGAATCTAAACCTTTCCGAAAATCTGGGTATAAAACTGAATTTCGTTGTATGGGAAATTTGTGCACAGGTTAAATATCTACCATATTATAAAAAATTTTAAACTGTTGTTGCAAAATTTGGTAAAAGACAGTAATTTTAACTCTTATATGTTTGGTAAGTAACGTCTTTCAAACGACAGAATTTTAACCTCGAAAGTGGACGATAATCGTCTCATCTTATATAATCTGGGCATTGGTTTTAACCCTTTGACTGTCCCCAAACAAACAATTTTTTTTATAGCGTACGTCCACGTACATAATCCAGTTAAAGGAAATAAGACTAATTGTGTATCACATATGATGCGCAAGTGTACCAATCATGACGCCTGTGCATCATATGTGATACATTGGACAGTCAAAGGGTTAAAGTAAAAGTATTGAGATTTTGATGTGTAATACTCAATACTGACTATTTTTTTCGAATACTCGATACTTAAAACTACATACCCAATACTTTCAGAGTTGTAAGCGTTATATTGCTATCAAAAAAACACTAACAAGGAAATCCTGCTAGAGCTTGCATGCCGATGAATCTCGGATATATATTGGAGAATCCAAACATCATGTTTTTAATTGTCATCATGGAATGAAGAGAGAAACATAAATTACACGTATTTTTTTAGAGGTTCAATCTGTTTAATTGAGGTAAAGAATTTCTCGGTTTTAGTATGAAAACATATCCTAAATTTCCAAAATTTAAATTTCTTTGTGGTAATTTTTTGTTGTCTGTCACATATCCAAATTTAATTAATATCAGAGGGATACTCTCCGTGTTAGATTTTTATTATCTATTCTATATTTTTGCACGCCCATGGTACTCTACTTTGGAGCCTAATGTTAAAGTTCCTGATAGGAATCAGTGATTAAAACTAAACCTCAATATTGCTTTGGTTGTGAAATTTCGCAACCAGCCAGTAAGAAATAGCAGAACTATTTCAAAACATTTTTACTCTACCCCACTGTGCACTGTGTCGTTAATATATCTTTCTCTCAGTGTTTTTTTATAATTAACATCTTTTTATAAAAAAATTGTCTTTAAAATTTACTAATTTTTAGAGTTTATTTTTTTTCCCACAAAAATATATTTTAAAGTTTCAAAATGTCAACTAAACAAAATTACTAAAAAGGACTTTTAGAAATTTATGTTTTATATTAATAAAAAGCGTATCGAGACAAAAAACAGTTTTCTAATAGTCCTGGGTACCAAATGTTGTATCTCAAAGTACTACGAAATCGATAAACATTCCAGTGGGTGATTTTCTTGGTGGGCGGTGGTGAAACTGTGCTTAAACAAGTAATCAATTCGTTTTGTAAAGCTATTTCAAAAGAGTTTTTTAATCGACTAGAAACAGTTCTCCGAGGACATTCAAAGCAGGAAGACATAGTTAAAGAAATTAATCTTACAAAGAAAGTACAATTAAGAAAAAAAGTGAAATTTAAAAAACAAGTAATTAAAAATAAACAAAAAAAAAAAAAAAATAATTAACTATACAAAATTAAATTTTAAAAATAAAATAAACTTCATAAAAAAAAAATTATCAACGCATAAAGTTACAAAAAAAGAAACATTTCAATACATTTTTTGTATTAAAATATTGTAATTATTGATTTTTTGCCAACATATTTTTTTCCTTTTTAAATACATTTTATTTTTAATAAATATTTGAATTATATTTTAAATATTTAATCGAGTGATTTTAATAATTCTATTATGTATATTTAAATAATTTTCCTCTTAAAATTTAATTTTTTTTTAATTTACTTAATATTTAAATAAAAAGTTGTAAAATAAAATAAGATAATCAACGTAACAGCCCCTTAAAAAAATAGAAGAACAAAAAAGTGGTATCCATACAACTCGTGAGCTTTCGTTTTTCATCGTTGCCGTTATAATTATTTTCATTTATTCTCTTCTCTAGTTAAAATACATTTTAAGAAAATTTTCTCTCTCAATAGCTCTCTTTCTATATCCATTCCATTATTCATTTGCTTATAAAAAATAAGTAACCTTAAAACATTCAAATATAGTATAACAAAGTAACGTAAAAAAAACCGTTAAGTGTGTTATTGTGTTAAACGTATAGTAACCAGTGTTGTATTTATATAAAGTATATATAACATACATATAGAAAAAACAAAAACAACAAATAGAATACAATGTTTTCCAATATCACAAATCAATTTACATCATTGGTGGGTGCTGTTAAAGGTGGCCAAGGTGATGAAGAAGTACCCGCTGCCAATCCACAAGAAACTCCAACCACAGCAGCCCCTTCAGCAGAACATCATCATGATGCTACAGCAGCATCAACAGCTGGTGGTGAAATTCCTGAAGGTGAAGAGGGTGCTAAGAGGTAAGAATTTCTTTTTCTTTGTATCATAGCCTTTCCCAAATTTTTCGCAATCGTAATTTTTTTTACTCGTTCGTGGAGTATTATATTTTCTTTCTTTTTACAACACACGTGATAGTATTTGTATTTTATTCCATGATATATTTAGTCAATAAATTCCATTGATATAGTATACGTCTTAAATAGTCTCTCTCTCTCTCTCTCTCTCTCTTTGTATATGAGCTAGAGAAAGTTTATCACAGGTCTATGTTGCTCTCATCTCTTTTTATACTGCTCTCTCTCTGTCTCTTCAAGGATACTATGTGTGTACATATAACCTAGAATTTTTTATAAGCTACACGTGATTTATTAAAATCGTACAACTTTATTTTTTTTTTCATAAATATAGGCTCATTTTTTTCAAATCGCCTTGATTTTTTTTTTTAAAACTAGTAAAAGATTTTTGCTCTTAGCAACATTTATAGTTTTTAAAATATTTATTAAAGTTTTCTTAACAACTACATATATTCTAAAATACTAAAAAGCTATTTTAAAATTTTAATATTCCATTAAAACTAAAACTATTTTTACCTTAAAATTGTTAATAATTTTTATTAGATTTCTAGACATAGACCAATTCGGTTGCACAATTTTAGAACATACAATAAAATTGATTACTATTTCAAGCATCATAAATTTTACAATCAATAGTACTCAGAGCAGTAGACGTAAATTTTGACCTATATTTTTTTATATAATGAAGTTAAAAAAAATTTACAAAAGTTTTTGTTCAGTGTTGCTGTATTTCGGTCTCACATCGCAAGTATAAATAAATCTATATTAATAACGAAGTTGATTAAATCAATTAATATTTTAATTGATTTTGTTTATTTCTTTATCGGTGATGATAACCTTCTGACTCGTGTGAGGATGTTTAAGAATATGTCGTCATTTAGCCAACACTATTGACCTACTGGAGAATTCTGCGGATATTAAATTACAGTGTCGATTTTTATTGTTAACGCCCCCAGTTTTATTTTGCTATTATAGCAAAAACAAAACACATACAATTTCCCCTTAGGAATTATTATTATATTTTTTTTTTTGATAAAAAACAGGTCGTTAAACTTCTATAAATTTTGATTTTTAGGAAATTTTGACAGAATTTTTTTTTACAAAAAATTTCCGATTTTTAGTGAAGCGGTATTTGGGAACTTTTGTTGGCAAAAATATATGAATAACCATACTAGCCAAAATTTAAACTAAAGTTTCAATAACAAAGTTGTTTAAATCAATTACTTATTTAATTCATTTTAGTGCTTTCTTTATTGGTGATGATAACCTTATGTTGGCATTTAGCCAACACCATTGACACATATTCTGCGGATATTTATTTTATTTGTGATATATTGGTGCCTCTTAAATTACGAAGTGCTAACACCCTTGGTTTTGTTTCATTTGAAATTTAATGTACCAATTTTAACAATTTTATAACAATTTTTTGTTAAAAAATGTAAACCCTTTTCGAATGGGAACCGTTTTTTTTTTTTGGAAAATTCCCAAAATTTTTAATAACATGCAGAAAAAAGATTTGTGCTTGTTATTAAATTTTTCGCTTAGGACTACTAAATTTTTGTTGAAACAAACGAAATTTTATTCCGCGATTTTAACTAATTTTCTGTTGACTTAGCCAAAATATTCGGTCAGCACGACAGAACAATTCGATTGACAATAAATTAAGTTACTAGAACTAAACTAAAAAACAAAAAAAAAAAAAAACAATAATAATAATAATAATCTTGTGATATACGAGGGCGGATCATTAAGTCCGTGACTTTTTAATTGACACAGTTTAATTAATTAATTTTTCAACATAATCTTCTTTTAGCTCAATACACTTAGTCCAACGTTTCACCAATTTTTGTATCCCTTCCAAAAAATAGGATTTTTCGAGGTCCATAAAATAAGCATTTGTTTGATCAAAAATTTCATCGTTGGAGCTAAATCTCTTTCCACCGAGCCATTTCTTTAGGTTTGGAAATAGGGAATAGTCTCTGGGGGCTAAAGCCGGAAAATAAGGCAAATGAGGGGGCAATTCGTAGTCTACTTCATGGATTTTTGTCATGGAAACTAAGCTGTCACACGATTCCGTTGTGAGCAAACGCGGCAGCCATTTTGCGGAAAGCTTTCTCATACCCAAGTAATCGTTCAAAATTGAAACCACTGAAACCACTGAACCAATCTCGCATCGGCAAAAACCATATCGTAAATTTTTTCAATTGTTTTAGGTGTAGAGACCTTAACTGGGCGTCCAGAACGTTCGGCATCTTCCGTGCTTGGCCACAACGAAAGTCAGTAAACCACTTTTTTAGCATTGAAATCGATGGTGCAGAGTCCCTATAGTATTTATCAAGCTTTTCCTTGGCTTGATTGACGGTTTTTTTTCGCAAAAAATACTGTTTGATGAGCACTCGAAATTCACTTTTTTCCATTTAAAAAAAAATCCACGAGGTTGTATGTTTTGAACAGCTGGTAAACGCAAACTAAATGACGGAACTTGCTCAAAATTTGACAGGTGGTACTTGATGGAGCAGTGTTGCATTTCATATAATTTTAGTAAGTCCAAAGGTTTTCGATTGTTGCGATTTGATTTTTATTTGAAATCGTATTTGTTTTCTACATTAAATAAAATTCAAAATTTTTTCTTTTTTATGTTTTGAATATTATCGAAATATTTCTTGCAACATTTTTAAAATATCGTTGAGCCATCGTAATTATATTCCAACGAAAGTTTGGTTTGCACCGGCTAGAAAAAGAAAAAAGTTCAGCATTTTTAAAAAAAAAATTTGAATGTGAAACAAAATGCAATTTTTAGTGAAAATAAAAAAGTTAAAACTCGAAAACTATATAGAAACGATATGCCACAAGGGAATTTTGAAAAAATCGGGAGCTTCAGCACTGGTTAACGTTTTCTGAAAAAAAATATTTTTCAATTTAATCGAGCCTATAAGGCCACATACGATTAATACAAAATAAATATTTTGTAATGAACAGCAAGTTATTTAAAAATTAAAACTTAACATAAATGTAATATTAAAGGAACTTATTGATGAAATATTTAGATATATTTTTAGATTTTTATTTTTGACATTGGTATTTTAGTAATTATTTGAAAAATAGTCTTAATACTTTTGCTTTATAACCGAATTCGAGTAACTGAAAGTTGTATGTCCCTAGGCAATCTATTCCAAAGCCTAGATGCTCTTATTAAAGAAGATCCTTCAACAATGGAGTAATTAATTTTGGGGAGTTTTATTTCTGGATTACGTGCAGATCGAGAGAAATTATAATGACATGTACTGGATGTTGGTGTCTGCGCTTTAATCAAACATCGGTGAAGTCACTAAAGTGAAGAAAATTCAAAGAATAATTAGAGATAGCATTTTTTATTTTTTAATTTTTGTCCAATTTGCTGTCGCTTTTCATTTTTCCGGTTGAGAGACTTCTAGAAAATTTTTACAGAACTTCTATTAACTTTTGATGTCCAGAAAAATAAACACGATATTAGCTGTCTTCCGAATATCTCGGACATCCAATACTTAAATCTGTAGGTCTCTTGATTCATGAAAAACGAATTTTTAAATTATTTACCATAACTCTGCAAAAAAAAGTTTTGGTACACTTTTTTCTAGTTTTAAAACCAGCGAAAGTGAATATTTCCTTTTAACTGGTAACCAAATAAAATGAAAAACTTAAAAAACTGCAATTGAGGCAATATTTCTGGTATAAAATTATTGTATTTCAAAACATTTTACGATTTTAGCTGATTACGAAGCTTTCTTGTTTTTTTTTTGTTTCAAAATTTTTTTAAAATTAATTTGTGGAAAATTATGCAAATGGCCGTCATCGGTGTTGATGCAAATTTTGGCTCTTTTGATAAGATTTTGCGGAGGTTTTGTGGTGTCTTTTTGTCAATTTTAGCTCGAATGTTGTTCTGTAACTCTTCCAAGATCTTCCAAGTCAGCATGGCTCTATAGCGGTCGCCGTACACCGTATTAGCGTTTCCCTCGGCTCCTTTGGAAAAATAAATTTCAATCACCATTTCCAAAGTAACTGAACATCACATGGTGAGGGTCTAATGGTGCTTCATGAAATATGCGAGAGTTTTCCATGCCCCAGAAAGGAGAATTTTGCTTATTGACGTGATCGCTGTAATGAAAATGAGCCTCGTCCCTAATGATCAAATTTGATGGGAAATCACTTCTTGAGTTCCAAAAACTTTGTGTATAGAAATTCATTGTTAATCACTATAAATTTCGCACGTGTTTGCTTCATGAATTTTAAAACCAAACCGACATACGATGCCATTTACAAAAATGACAGCACATTCCAATAAGATGATGCTTATTGGCCCACCTTGTATTTATGAAATTTTGATTTTTTGTACACATCCCTATAGAAAACATATTGCTTATATTTTCGCACCAGGGTTGCCACGTATTTTTAAAATTTTGTAATACGGGTGAAAAAGATCTTCGGTGAAAAATCGCCTAAAAGCCAAACGGTTGCGAATAGAAAAACGAAACATTTTTTACCTTACTTATTAACCCCTAAACGTGAAATTGGGACGCTAATAAAGTAAGAGTTTCTAATTTATTTTCATGTATCATAAATCCGAATTTCATTAAAATAGGAGGAAGCTTATTAACCCCTAAACGTGAAATAGGGCCGCTAATAAAGTACGAGTCTCTAATTTATTTTCAAGTATCATAAATCTGAATTTCATTAAGATGGGAGAAAGCTTCTCCGTATACCTGCTTGTACAGGTTGGTTGAAAAGTTCCTGCGCTCGAAATGAAAGAATACTGTTTTTGTTACGAAATATATTTTTTTATTCAATATAATCTCCTAGAAGCTCAATACACTTGTTCCAATGATCTTCCAATAATTTTATCCCATCCTTATAATGGTTTTCCGAAAGCTCTGCAAAATAACCGTCTACGGCTGGCTATGGCCTCTTCATTCGACGAAAAATGCTTTCCACGAAGGAATTGTTTGAGATTTCTGAAGAGATAGTAGTCACTGGGAGCCAAATCTGGTGAATACGGTGGATGTTCAAGCAATTCGTACTTTAATTCTTTGAATTTAGCCATCGTCAAGACACTTTTGTGAGCAGGTGCTTTGTCTTGATGAAAAATGATTTTTTTCTTCTTTAAACCAGGTCTTTTCTCACGAATTTTTTCATCCAGCTGATCCAAAAGGCTGCAATAATATTCAGAGTTGATTGTTTTACCTTTCTGAGATAATCAATCAACAAAATTCCTTTTGCATCCCAAAAAACTGATGCCATAACCTTCTTTGCTGATCGTTGTGACTTCACCTGCTTTGGAGCTGAACAACCAGCTTCAGTCCACTGTAAACGTTCTTGTTTCAATTTAGGATCATGGTGATAGATCCAAGTCTCATCCATAGTTATAAAACGACGCAAGAAGTCGGTTTTATTCAGCTTAAAACGCTCAAAATTACGCTGAGAAATTTGTTTTCGATTCAGTTTTTGTTAAATTGTTAATGTGTGCGGCACTAACTTTCCAAACAGTTTTTTCATACGTAATTCTTCATGTAAAATATGGAGTACTCGTTCGTCTGAGATGCCTATGGCATTAGCAATTTCACGCATAGTCAAACTTGGATCTTCATTTACCTTATTATGTACCTGCTCAATGATTTCTGCTGTGGTTGCAGTTTTTGGTCGTCCTTCGCGTGGATCGTCTTCAAGGCTGGTACGACCACGTTTAAATTCACCAGCCCAAAATTCAACGGTGCGTTTTGAAGGTGAGGACTCCTTATACTCTTCTAACAATTGTTCATAAATTTCCTTTGCTTTTAAACCCTTCAAAACAAAGAATCTAATGACTGCACGATATTCAATTTCTTCCATATTAAAAAAAATCAATGACACGTCAACTTCAAATGGCTTGTAAACAAAGAAAGAATTGACAGAATGACTTGCAACTTTGCATGTGTTCTCAGGACAGTTTTACCAACTTGAGAAAAAAAAGGTTGGAGCTAGCAGTGCCATCTCTTGGTGAGCGCAGGAACTTTTCAACCAACCTGTATGTCCAATACTTAGCTCTAATGAACTAGTTGTAAAACATTTTATATTACCTTAGGCCCTGTTCAACTTTTGTTTCATTCTGTTAGAAAATTCGTTTCGGAATATGAAACAAGAAGAGCAAAATTTAATTGTGATTAAGAAGAGTTGGCAAGTATTTTATAGTTTATGGTCGTAGCTATTACCGCTGGCTTAATTTGAACACGTTCAGGTTTTATTACCGCTGACTTTTATTTGAAAGCGCTACGATGAAGTTTTTCCATATATGACGTAAAGTATCGATTCTAAAAAATCTTCTGTATATTTTTTTTGTTACTTTTTGCCACACCTCGAAAACTACAGCTAAATCGAAAATTACATAAAAATTAAATAGCTTTTTAAAAGAATTTTCTTTAAAACTAACTTTAAATCAGCTTCATACGATACCATATGTTCTTAAATAAGTAGTTTTAAAATAACATGTATCAATGAAATATATGTTTTTATATAAGCACAATTTTTTGTATATAAAATATTAAAAAAAATATATATATAAAAAGCATTACGCAAACTCGTGGCAAACAAAATAATACTAAGAAAATTCACAAAAAAAAAACCAATTACGTTTAACTTAAGACATGATTTATAATTTCTGACCTCTATATGTAGGCAAAAATTTCAAGTAGGAAAAAAACAAATATTGAAAAAACTAAAACGTTGTTATTGCCATTTCAACCACATTAAAAAAAAAAAAAATAACAGACATTATGTCTGACACAAATATTGTATTTAAAAAAAATATGTATAATTTATCAGAAAAAGGGTTGTTATTTTTAAGAATGCAAAATGGGGGCAAAATGATCCATCTCTTTCGTGACATCAATTAAACCTCTGACTTTCGATATTAATTTTTGGCAGAAGCATCATCGTAAGATTTTAAATACAGAGTGAAATATTTTGGGCGTTGATAGCGTCAAAATAAAGCTTGAAATTGCGGGCATTTGACATTTGTTTGATAAATAATTTAATCGTTGGAGCTTAATCCCTTTCCACCGAGCCATTTCTTTAGGTTTGGAAATAGAAAATAGTCATTGGGGGCTAAATCCAGAGAATAAGGCGAATGAGGGGGCAATTCGTAGTCTACTTCATGGATTTTTGTCATGGAAACTAAGCTGTCACACGATTCCGTTGGTGGTCGATTGTGAGCAAACGCGGCAGCCATCTTGCGGAACGCTTTCTCATACACAAGTTATCGTTCAAAATTGAAACCACTGAGCCATGTGAGATGCCTGTCTTCCACAATCTATCGCACATTCAATCTCCGATCGGCCAACACCATATTGTGCATTTTTTCAATTGTTTTGGGTGTAGAGACCTTAACTGGGCGTCCAGAACGTTCGGCATCTTCCGTGCTTGTAGTGCCACAACGAAAGTCAGTAAATCATTTTTTTTACCATTGAAATCGATGGTGCAGAGTTCCCATAGTATTTATCAAGCTTTTCCTCGTTTAATGAGCACTCGAAATTCACTTTTTTCCATTTTTAAAAAATCCACGAGGTTGTATGTTTTGAACAGCAAAGTAAATGACGGAACTTGCTCAGTAATCTATTGACAGTAGTCTATTAAAAGGTGATACTTGATAGGAGCAGTGTTGCATTTCATATACAATCCTACTTTACTATTTTTGTACTGATTTTTAATATTGGGTATACAAGTTAATAATGTCGATTTTTTTGCTTAAAAAGTACATTTATTATAATAACAAAATGAATTGATACATTATTCAAAGTTATGTCCATCGTTAGCCACTACTTTTTCCCATCCTTTTGGTAGCATATGAATTCCGCGCCAAAAGAACTGCTTCGGTTTTGAGGTAAAGAATGAATCAAGCCAATTTCTGATACCCTGTTTTGAAGTGAAGCGTATTCAAGTAAGAGCGTTCTGCATCGATCGAGACAAATGGTGGTCAGAAGGAGCAAGGTCTGGGCAATAAGGCGGGTGAGCCAAAACTTCCCATCCACTGTTTTCCAAATATTTTTGACCGGTCTTGCAACATGTGGCCGAGCGTTGTCATGATGGAAGATTATGGCCTCGTGTCTGGTCGAATATTTTGGTCGTTTTTCGTTGATTGCTCTCCTTAAACGAATCAATTGTGTTTGGTACAGGTCCCCTGTGATCGTCTGACCCGATTTCAACAGCTCATAATACTAAACACCCTTCTGATCCCACCAAATATAGAGCATTACCTTGGCGCCATAGATATTTGGCTTCGGCGTTGATTTGGCTGGTTGGCCGGGCTTTACATATGACATTTTGCGCTTGGGGTTATCGTAATGTATCGATTTTTAATCACCAATAACAATACGATACAAATTGACTTATTTTTGTAGCGTTAAAGCAGCATTTTCGACATGCAAAATCTCCTTTCAACGTGTTTCGGCTTCAATTCATATAGGACCCAATTTCCTTGCTTTTGAATGAATCCCAATGCTTTTAAACGTAGGAAAATGGCTTGTTGTGTGACTCCCAACGATAATACAAGTTCTTCATGCGTTTGACAAAATTGTTCGTCGATTAATGCTTCCAATTCCTGATCTTTAAACTTTTTCGGCTGACCAGGACTCTCCTTATCTTAAAAAAAAAAAATTAGTATACTCGAATTCGCAAGGCAATTTAAAAAGAAATTAGCCGCTTTAAAGTGTAACAAATGTATCTAAAAATAATAGCTTTAATTTGTGCATTTAAATAATTTTTTTTATAAATTAAAATATTGCTATATTTTACAATTCATATTTTACAATTCATATTTATCAAAAAATTTTCTTAATTCAAGATAATTTATTTTAATAAACTTTGTACAGAATTTTACCAATATTTAGTAGCGGTTATTAACTTTCCTGCTACTTCCATTTCACCAATATTTTATAAAATTTGATTTTAGCAGATCTATTTTAAATTACAGTTTACAGCAATTTAATAATTTTTTATACAAATTTTGATTGTACTAATAGTAATAATATTTAATCATTTTTTTTTGCTGATTTTAGCAAACCGATTTTAAATTCCATTTTAAAAAAAGTTTACTTAAATTTTATTTACAAATTTCATTGTACTACAAGTTAGAAGACATGTTTTGCTAAGATTAACAAAAAAATACCGCGAACATTACAAACTTTTTTTTGGTGAGTGTTACTACGTGAAAATTTGTTACATTCAAATATGTAATTCTAATATATATAGCACAGGTTGAGTCACTAATATCAAAATTATATTTAGGTAAATCTTGTATACACTCTAAAAAATGATTGTGAATTTTCTACTATAAAATGGGCAAAGTTTTATGTAATATTACGAAAATTCGGTAAATATAAACACAAAATGCGCACGCTTTCATACACATTAATACACACACGAAGTATTTTCAGACACTATGTGTTTACAATTAAACACATTATGCCTAAAATTAGTATCATTTTGTTGAATAAAAATTTTACGCACAATGTTTGTAAATATACTAACTTATAATGGTAAAAAAATATGACATTTCTAAATAGAGAAAAAAATTAAAAACAAAACGTACGCACGTTTTTTTTTTCATCTCGTCAAATAAAAATAATATTAAATGCTCAAAAAATATAATATTAAGTGTTCGCGTAAAATCGTCTATGTTTAAAAGAAATAAACAAATTTAAAAAAAAAATTATTAAAAATAAGTTGTGTTTCGAAAAAATTAAAAAAAAAAACTATTAAGAGGCAATTATATTTATCCTTTAGCATAAATAAAATCCAATTTTCAGCCTGGGATAATTATATGTCGGTTGTAAAACGTCTTAAGGTTCAAGGACATAATATAGGCATTTCACAACTTCATCATAACGTCGGAATTGATATAGAAAATACAGATGGAAGAAAAACATAGGCCAATCCTAGAAATATAAATGTATCGAAATGTGGAATATTAAAGTTTCCCAAAATATTCATTCAGGATTCACTAAAAAACTACTTTTATTGATGCTTTCCATCGAGATGAATGCACATCAATAAGCATTATTTAAAATCCTATAATTTGGAGTA
This sequence comes from Eustalomyia histrio, assembly GCA_949748255.1. Taxonomy (NCBI): domain Eukaryota; kingdom Metazoa; phylum Arthropoda; class Insecta; order Diptera; family Anthomyiidae; genus Eustalomyia; species Eustalomyia histrio. Next base: position 232,152,033 of record OX456523.1, read on the forward strand.
TTTTTTTAAGAAGAATCTGGCACTTTTTATAGAAACCCGCTAAGCTATGTTAATATTTTATGTATTTGCAAATTAAAAAAAAAAATATTTTTATTATATCATTTGTGGAATTTGCATGTACTTTTATATTTTTTTTAATACATAAAATAAATAAAGTAATTGTTTTTATTTTTATTGTGAATTACTAAACAATAAATGTAGTTTTTATAGAAAAAAAATTATGGGTGGTAAATAAATATATGCATTGTAGTGGGATTTTTTAGCATTTTATGTGTACATTTATAGGAAAAACATTTGTCTTTACGCACAAATTTTGTAAATTTACTCTTTAATTTCCAAATTTTTGTTAATTTTAACGCACTTTTAATATAATTTTACCCATTTTGTGTTTATCAACTTACGCATAATGTGTGTATTTTTTTATTTACGCAAACAGAGTAAATTTACCCAATTTATAGTAGGAGTACAGTTTCCTACTATAAGTTGGGTAAATTTCAACAGAAATTAATTAGAGTGTACATAACGTATATACAACTGGTTCAAAAATATTGTTTTAAGAAGGAAAAAAAAGTAACCAAACTGGTACTAATTTGACATTTTCGACACTAGCTCTGAAGTGGCTCTTTGCCACCAATACTGTACGAATTAAATTGCACTTCAATTCAATTCACAATAATAATAATTACAATCACAATAAAAATAATAAAGTGTTTTATTTGAAAACTTAGATTGTTTTTTTATTAAAAACAAATCTGAACGAAATCAGAATTTCAAAACTTGTTTTTAAAATTAGGTAATTTTTTTAAACAGTCCCTACACTCAGGAAAAAAGTTTCATCATATTTAGATTTTCGTCCAATGTAACATTTCATAAAAATTATGAAACTTTTTATTTAAATTTATGAAAACTTTCTTTAATATGATGAAGAATTTTTAAAAAAATATTAAGATTTATAAATATTTTTTTATTTAGGAAATATTTTGTTTTATTTATGAAATGGTTTCATCAATATTTATGAAGAAGTTTCATCAATGTGATTATGTTTTTTTTTTTTAATTTTAATTTGTATTTTAATTATTTATGTAAACTAAAATGCAAACTTAATGAGAATTTCAAATAGCATTATTTTGCAAACGAAATTAATAATTTGTTTCCAGTTTTTTATGAAGATTTATAAAACATTTGTCATAATGTTGTATGAAACACTATTATATTTCATAAATATGATGAATAATTGAATAACGATTTATGAAAAAGAGTAATGAAACCTTTTTCCCTGAGTATTTTGAGAACTAGTTATGTAATTACCAAAAACTAGTGCAATTTAAAACTATGTAGTTCGGCCACTTGCTACTGGGTATTTAGTTACATAGCAATTGCAATACCTTCACTTAAAATAACTTTACAAATACTTGATAATTATACATTTTGAATTTTCATTTGCTACCATAGTATCCATACAAAAACAAACCTTGCGTGTTAAGGTTGATATTGTTTTTACATTTTTTTTTGTTTTAATTCTCATAATTTTTCAAAGAGCCTCTTTTACAACTTTAAGTATAAATGCAATTTTCTATTTGCATTTTTTCTTTGCCACCATATGTCTGCAACAAAATAAAAATAAACAGCAAATAAAAAAAAATATATATATATATCCTTTTTACGTGCTTTATTTTGACCTTGGCTTCATTTTATAACCATTTGGCCTTTTTCACCTGCAACACAAAAAATAAAAATTATAATAAAATAAAAAACAAAACAAAAGAAAGCAAGTGTAAATAATATAAACAATTTGTTTAGATCTTTATATAATTAAAGATAACATAGTTAACCCTCTAAAGTTTTAAAGTTTTTTAAGAAAAAAACATTTTAAATACTACACTTAGCAATCAGGCATTTAGACGAAATTAACCTGATATAATTTCCTCAAAACTTAATAAAAAATCAAGTTCTTTTCAATTGCATAAATATATGTAAAAAATCAGCATAGAATGTCTAAACATTCTAAAAATGATATTAGTATCATAAGCAGTTTAGCAGTTTTTTTTTCGATATTTGATTTTTCCCAAATATCCAAACACAGAGAAAAAACTTTCATTATATTGTCATCATATTTATAAAAACTTCCATGTAAATTTGGTATATATTATTTTGATTCTCTGTGTTTTAATTATATATTTTAAAATTTATCAGGTTCGAAATCAAAATTAAAAAATCAAAAAAATTTAAAATAATCGCTGAAATTAAAAAAATGCGCCAATACCGAAAAATCGCTGGAATTTAAAGAAATTAGTTAAACTTAAAGAATTTCTAATTAAAAAATATTAAAATTTAAAAAGATCGCTAAAATTGAAAAAAATCATTAATATGTATTTAAAAAATTTCAAAATCAAAAAAAATCGACAAAAATTAAAAAAAAATTTATCGATTTAAATCGCTTAGATACAGTTTTAATGATCCATAACCTGAAAAAAAAACGCTAGAATTTAAAAAAAAAATAACAAATTGCCAAAATTCAAAAACGCTTTAATTGAAAAAAGTCGCCATTTATTTTATATAATCATTGAAATTTAAAAAAGTCACCAACACCAAAAAAAAAAAAAAAAAACGCTAGAATGTAAAAAAAAATTAACAAAATTAAAAAAGGTTCTAATATTAAAAAAAAAAAAAAAAATTAGAAAAATATCTCCAAAATTGACAAAATTGTTAATATGTACTTAAAAAAAATTTCAAAATTAAAAAAAATATATCGATTTAAATCGATTAGATACAGTTTTAATCGTCTATATACTGAAAAAAAGCTAGAATTTAAAACAAAAATTAGCAAATAAAATAAAATTGAAAAACAAAATTTGAAAAAAAACGCTTTAATTGAAAAAAAAATTGCTAAAATTTAATATAATCATTGAAATTTAAAAAAGTCGCCTACACCAAAAAAACAAGCGCTAGAATGTAAAAAAAAAATTAACAAAATTAAAAAAAGTTTCTAATATTAAAAAAAAAATAATAAAATTAGAAAAATATCGCGAAAATTCACAAAATTGCTAATACGTACTTAAAAAAAATTTCAAAGTTAAAAAAAAATCTATTTGAATTGCTTAGATACAGTTTTAATCGTCCATATACTGAATTAAAAAAAAATAACATTTTAAATAAAATTTCCAAATTTGAAAAACGAATTTTAAAAAAACGCTTTAATTGGAAAAAATCGCCAAAATTTAATGTAATTATTGAAATTTAAAAAAGTCGCTAACACCAAAAAAAAAAAAACGCTATTATTTAAAAAAAAATTAAAAAAGTTTCTAGTATTTAAAAATTAAAATTAGAAAAATATCGCAAAAAAAATTTTCAATTTTAAATTTCATAAAAATTATCGATTTAAATCGCTAAGAGACAGTTTTAATCGTCCATATACTGAAAAAAACACTAGAGTTAAAAAAATCAGCAAATTAAATAAAATCGCCAAAATTGAAGAAATCGATGACAAGGACTTAGAAAATTTCTAAATTAAAAAAATCGTCAAAATTAAAAAAAAAAGAAAAAATATAATCGTCCATATCTCGAAAACTAAAAGCGCCATAGAAACAATTTTTCCACCACAGGTCTCAAGCTTCAAGTTACTTGGTTAAATTTTCAGATCGCGTTTATCTCGAGAAATATTGATTATTTATTTATTGTGTGTATATATTCATCGATATTAATTTTTTTCATTTTTTTTAATTTCTGGCGATTTTTATTATTTTTTTAATTTAATCCATTTTTTCTCCATTTTTGTGATTTTTAAAATTTTGACAATTATTAGAATCGCGGTTTTTAAAATCTGAAATTTTTGCAAATTTGATATTTTTTTTCAATTTAAAGCTTTTTTCAATTTGAGCTATTTTTTACCCAATTTTAGCGATTTTTAATTTTTAAAATTTTTGGCGATTTTTGCTAATATTTGCAACTTGTAGCCGCTACTAAATTTAAGTAAACTTTTTGTAAATCAGCAAAAACATTTACTAAATATTCGTAATATTAGTGCAATCAAATTAGTGTAAAAAATTAGTAAGCGCTACTTTACTTTAGTAAATTGTTGAGTAGCAGATAAGTGTCTTAAAAACGGGCCTAATAATTTTCTTAATAATTAGAAATCGAGAGAGAAAACTGTTTGTTAATACAAAAAAAAAAAAAAAACTACCAACCTAGAGTAATGTTTACTTTATAAAAGTTTTTAGAGCATTTTGGGGTTAAAATATCACACCTTTCGTTTATTCTTCTCTTTATATTTATTAACGAAAATTCGTATGTGTTTTAGCTTTTAAAATTTTTTCTAAAATATTTTTTTTGTCTAGGTAATGGAATAGTCGCTTTTATATATTTAAAACTCTTTAGAGACTACTTGTATACGAGTATATAAAAGGATATAATGCCTAAATCACAAATTAATGTTTCCCCAATGGCAAATAATTTCTTTTTTTTTATAAAATCGTAAACAAACAAAAATAAATTTGCTGAAAAAATTTAAGTGAACTGTAAATATTTAAAGTTCAAAGCACATAAGGATATACTTCACTTATTTTCTTTTAGCAGTCTATGAACCAACTTTTTATTTAATTGTTTGCTTGTTTTTACACCGGGTTTACCCAAAAAATTTTTTTTTTTTTTTTAGCATTTGCTTTTTTGTTTTATAGTTAAGTTTAAGGTAATGCTGTAGTATGAGAGACCCACCGTTAGTGATTAAATACTTTTCTGTAACCTTATTTTGTAAATATTTAATATCTTTTTATATTGCTATTACACTACACTCAAAAAAAGACATGAACTAAAAATTAATCCAAAACTTCCTTTAAAATAGTTTAAACAATTTCTTCAATTTAAGCAAAATTTTATTAAAACTTAGAAAATTTTTCTTAAAATTAATAAAAATTCCTATGCTTGTGTAAAAACAAAATAGTTTCTATACTCCGAAATAGTTCATACTTTTCTTAAGTAATATTTCTTGATTTAAGGGAAAAACAAATATATTAAATAAAAATTGATAAATTTTTAAGAAAAACATCTCTGTTTTAAGAAATATGCATACTTAAATGTAATAAAATTAAGTTTAGTTCAAAAAACACATTTAGAACATAATTTTCTCCCATTTAGTTCAAAAAAATATGTCTAACTTAAAATGAGAAAGTACTTGAACTTAATGTGTGTTCATTTTTTGTTCGCTAGTAGTAAAATGAACTAAATTTTAGAAAGCAATTTCTAAATTCAGTTTTTAAGTCTAACACTTTCTAATTTTTAAGAATTTTTTTCTAAAACTTAGTTCAGGCAATTTGAAACGAAAAGTAATAAATTTTTTCCTATGTAATAATAAAAATTTATTTAATTTTAGAAACTGATGAACTATTTCTAGGGAATATTTTCATGCAACTAGTTCGGATAAATATTAAAAAATTTAATATAATATTTTTTTTTTTCAAGTAAAAGTTTTCTAATTTTTGAAAAATAATAAACTTAGGTACAGGATATTTTTTTGGAAAACTTTTAAATTATTTTCAAAATTCTTTTCTAAAAAAAAACAATAAATTAAAAACAAACTAGTTAGTTTTACTAATTTTTTAAGAAAAAATATTATAAAAGGACACAAATTCAAGTAACAATTTAAAAAAAATTATTGTGCATGATTGTAATTTTTGGTTCGTGATCGTGTGAGGGAAAAAATGGCTCCTCACGTGCTTATCTCTAATCTTAATAGTCTTAAATATTGAACTTAAAATATATTTTAAAATTTTGTTAGCAAAAGGTAAAAATTTCGAATTTGCGCAAGCACATTCTTATAATTAACGTTGCACCTATTAAACTTTATATTTGTCAAAGGCTTTAAAACTATTTCTTTCACTTAATAATAAGATTTGTATATGTCAATTAAAGTTTAATCTAAAAGTGATAAGTTTATAAGTTTATTATGACATTTTTCCATTTTCCAATAATAACAAGAAATGCAACTGTGATATTTTGTATATTTGCAATAATTTTTTTAAATTAGTTAATTTAAGAAGACAAAGGACCCCCAGTGTTCCTTGGTCATAGATACCGAGTGTCACTTAGGGCGTCCCTTTTGTAGTTCTCTCAAGCAGAATTGTTAATTAACTACGAAGAAGATCTGACTGTCACATTTTTTTACGTTTCAGGATATCCTGTAGTACATTTTTTTAATTTGTTTAGCTTTTTGCTAATGAAATTTAATTTATATTTTAAATACATGAGTTTAGTATAATTCAATTTAATTTAAAGACAAAAAATGTATAGCAAAAAGCTTGTTAAGAACAGTGTCCTTCCTCACAAAGCAGAAGTCCTCCGAAAGTGGGAAATTACTTATACAACGAGTGTAAAGTACTTTAAAATATATGGTAGAATATATTACCTTTACCATAGAAACAGTTTCATATTTAGGGTGTGTGTCAAACGGTATCAAAGTGGCATGTTAAAAAATATTTTTTTTATGGTGAAAAAGTTTTAATTTTTATGTGTGAAAAAGAATCAATTTATTTATTTTTTTTTTTTGTTTTCATTTTGACTTAAGAAGCTTTCCAATTTTAAAACTCCAAAAATGTCTATTCTTATGTCATAAATTCTACTTAAACTGCCAAAAATTTATCAAGAAGCATACTTTGCTACCATTTAACACACACCCTTATTAGAAAATTTTTGTCAAATTTAAGTATAATTTTCACTTAAAAGAAGTACTATTTAACTTGATATGAGAAAGTATTTTCTTATTTTTAGGGAGTTAAGTTCTAGTTTTCAGTAAAAAAAAATTATCTTATGAACTTAAATAAAATTCAATTTTTCCTAAAACCAAGGAAACATTTCCTAATTAACAGTAAAATTTTAGATGATGTATGAACTAATTAGTAGGAAATTTTACTATTTTCTAATAAAAATTTAGTTCTCAGTAGTAAAATTTTTCTATAATTTATAAATTTTTACCAAATTTTAAGTAAAATTTGTTTTTTAACTTCAAGGAAAATAAGTTAATTTTTCTAAATTTTAAAACAGTGGCGTCCAAACACTAATTCTATGATATTTGCGTTTGTAGTAAAGAGCTTTTTTTCAGGGACGGAAAATTCAGTACGTTAGTACTTTTCCCTCAACTTGAAAATAACTTTTCAAACAATCACAAACATACCATTGAAAGGAATTATAATACATGCCAAAAGAGATTTTGAATAAAAATTTAGATAGGGCCAAATTAGTAGATGAACTGTAATTAAAGTTTCAAAAGAAAAATTTGCCAATCGACCAATTTCTATATGAAAAAAATATCAGAGAACAGATTCCTTTTGTTGTTGCTCTATCCTTAGCAAAGCACAGCAAGCCCTTTGAAGAAGGCGTTTTTTTGTTTAAAGATCTTTCAAAAGAAGTATTAAAGTGTTTTGTCTTAAATCAATTCAAAATTTCCATCCTTGTATTGTGCCCTGATATATGTAAAAGCTTTCGTCGAAGCTCGCTGTAGGTGAAAAAGCTCTTTTGTAAAAACTTGGACATTGTGCATATGAGTTGGACGCAACTGTTTTAAAACCTTTTTTTTTTTTAGTGTACGTAACAAAATAAGGGTCATGATCTTTCAAAGTGAATGTTCTGCCAAAAAACCGAGAGTTAAATTTTTTTTTTGCAATCATGTGATTTTTTTTTGCAGTCACATGATTTTGTATCGCTTTTCTTGTTTCTAGAAATTTTGGCACAAAATCGTTCACTCTTATTTAATTTGCACACACAATTATCTTGCTAAGTTAAGCTCTTTCTAGTGTTTAAGATTTTTATTTGGATTATATCATAACACTGATTTTTTTTAACTTAAAATCATATGACTCAATCCTATAATGTAAACGGATCTTAAGTAATCTTTGTTGGGTAAATTTAACTTTAAAGTTATATTTGTATAAGATAAATCCTTACAATTTATATTGTCATGCCTATATCAAGCCTTAAAATACATTTGTCTTCTAATTCTTTTTTGGTACAGTGGGGGGGGGGGGGGGGGGGGGGGGCTATAAATATATAATTGATTGTCTTATAACTACTATCATATAAAGGAAGCTTTAAATATACATTTTGACATTTAATGGTACATTTATTTTTTGGAAAATTTTCAATATTCTAGACAAAAAATAAAATATATATATATATTGTTTACTCATCGTATCCTATTTATGGTACTATTTTCTTTGACCCTCTTTTAGTTGAAAATACAGCATTACTTATTTATTTTTATTGTTAGTTATTAAACATTTAGTTTTTTTTTCCATATTTTTTTCTATTTTCCTTATTTCCTTGAAAGTATTATTGAACCATTATAATTTCCACTTATAGTGGCTGTGCTTCTGCTTACAACAGCTTCTATTTTTACACCAACAACAACTATGAGCATTTCTATTGCCACTATGACGGAGATTATGGTTGTAGTTTTAATGACACTTAAACGTATACATTAACAAGTTTTTCTTTGTATTTTTTTTTTCTGTGTGTGTATGTATTATGTATGAATTGTGTGTTAGTTGTATCCAACGTAACTATTTTCACTTAATATCCGTCTTTTTTATGCAATTATGCAAAAATGTTTATAACAAATATTTGTGGTGCTCACAAGGAAAGTATACCAAGTTAAACTCTAGGATTTGTATGAAATTAGAATATGTAATAGACAAAATAATTTTACACGCAGATAAATTATGTGCCAACCGAATTGTTTAATCTATTTTGGTTGCTACAACCATTAACTTTGATTAGTATTGGGTGTATAACTTAAAAATGGGGGATTTTTTTTTGCAATTTTTGAACGTTTATTGTGAAAACTTTGCTACAATATGGTTCCGATTTTACCTTTTAAAATCGTCGATTTTTTTTCCTTTAAACACACAAACTTATAAACTTTATTGAAACTCTATTAATTTACACTTTAACAGATTACACAATTTTTTGAGATAATCACCAATGTTACTCTGTTAGCGTTTTATTACAAATTAACTGCCATGCCACATTGCATGAGAAGAATAACTAGAAAATGGCAGCACTTTCCGGAAGTTGTATACCGGAAACGTCGTGGTGAAGAGTTGCCATTGAAGGCAACTGTTTCACATTTCAGGCCTGGCATATGGGAATTTATGTTTCTGCGGGTAAATGTAAATTGATAAACAGAATTTCCGTAACAATATAATTTTATTCAAAATATTGGCCATATTTAGCTCACAATAAACATTGAAAAGTTAAAAACTCAAGTTCTTTAAATATTTCTTGTATGGTGCTTTATTTGAAGTGTTTTTTTACAGTCAAAATCAAGTTCATAAAAATAAAAATAATTTGATTCATGTTTTTTGTGTTTTGTCAATATTTTGTAATAAAATAAAAACATTTGCTTAAATTTACAATTTTCCTGTGAAGATTTTTATAAAATCTTAATTTTTTCCATGGATTTTAAAGAAAAGGTAAGCCAATCATTACCGTGTTTTTATGGCTTTGTTTAAACTTGAAGTTAGGGCTTGAAAACAAGTGTTATTATTATGTTGTTTGAACTTGAATTGAACTGTGGTTCAAGGCTTGAATTAAAGTATATTCTCACTGTAATGTTCGACTTGAGTTCCAATGGAATATGCTATTGAATTAAAGTATAAATCAAAGCTTGAAATTGGAAAACATGACTTGAATAACACTTGATTTTAGCTTTAATTCCAGCAAAAATCCTTATTGAGATATGACCTTTTCCCATATTTTTGGCAATATATGCATTCCGTGCCAAAAGAACAGCTCACTTTTGAGGCCAAGACCTAATCAAGCCAATTTCGGATACTCTGATCGGAAGTGAAGCGTATTCCAGTAAAACCGTTCTGTATTGATCGGTAGTCGGGCCGAGCGTTGTCATGATTTCGGGCGGTTTTCGATCAATGCTCGCTTCAAACGAATCAATTGAGTTCGGTACAGGTCCCCTGTGATTATCTGGCTCGATTTCAAGTTCTCCAATTTATCATCTTCGAACTGTTTTGGCTAACCTGAGCGGTATTTATCTTCGGTATCAAAATCACCACGTCTCAATCATCTCTCGAACGTTGAAATCAAAGGAACATATTCAGGATAAGCTTCAGTAAGCAATCGATGTGCTTCAGCTGCTTTTTTTTTAAATTGAAGAAGTAAAGCAAAACTTCGCGCAAATGATGCTTTGTTGGCACAAAATTCGACATTTTCATAAAAAAACTTTAATTACATAATTTCGTTCAATGACTAAGTGAGAATAAATCGCAAATGTTTACCCTCCAACATATAAGTTTTTAAAGACACAAACCATGTGTAAAAGATACGCCATCTGTTGTGATTTCAAAATAATAAAAAGGTGTCGAAAGACATCCCAGTGAGTTCTTTTCCAACAAAACCATTTTTATATTTAGTCACTAAGATAAAAGTGTTAAAAATCTGAAAAGAAACGACAAATGAAACAATATTCGGAACCCATTTTTACCTCCTTAAACACCGAGTTGACTTAAAAGCCGAGTTAGAGAGTTTTAAGAATAACGCATTTTTTAACTTGGAATACCTTCCTTGTCAGATCCTACGGTTTTTTTTTGTATATCTACATCAGGTATTCTCAATCGGTTATAGAACTTTATTGGATTTCACTTACAATATTTACAACTTCACAAATCGATTATTCGGATCGGTACTTAATATAGCAGCGCAATAAAAAACATGAAATGGCATAAAAGTTTGACTACAACCATAAATTGATTTAATTATTTTTTTCTTAAAATTTAAAAAAAAAAATTAATTCACGAACAAATTCAGAGAACAAATTAAAAATTTGATTTGGAAAAAAAAAATGTTTAATACATTACAGAAATTCAGCCAGTTAATGTCATAGTTCAAAAATAAAAAAAAAAATATTATAGTACCAACTTTATTATCCCTGTCCTCCATAGTATTTTTGTTACAAATAATATAAAAATTATTGAAGTGAAAATATTTAAAGTAAAAAAACCTTTTTTTTTGTAAAAAAAAATTTCTGACAAAAAATAGTTTTGAGCTAAAAAAAAATTTGTTGCCATCTAACGAATATTTCGGAATAACGAATGCGCTTTAGAATGAGGTCCTATAAAATAAATGAATTTTAATTAGAATTCAGAAAACTTAACATTTGAATAAATTTAGTTTTTTTTTAAATTTTTCTTTATATAAATTATAAAATTACAAACTATATCCTAATATCCTAACCGAGCACTAGCACTAGAGGCTATCGGCTCGTTGTAGCGAAAACAGACCAGAGCCTCTGGTGGGAATTGAACCCACAACCCCCGCACTGATAAGCTAGCACGCTAACAACTAGCCAACCAGGGTGCTCTTTGATTAAATTATTTAAGGATTTTTGTTAAATGTTATAAATTGTTGAACTTAATTTTGTTTAGCCAAATACTTTGTTACCAATACGTCAGCTTATTAGTTTGACATATACGCCAAATAATTGTTATTATGATTGACATTTTTTAATTTAATTTTTTTATGTAAAACTGACAGGAAGATTTCAGATATGATACAAAATTAAAATGGATTTCTAATTATTTTTTTTTTTGAAATGGGTGGGTCAAATCAATTATAAGTTATGCAAACGGTCAGGGTTCAAGTCGTACTACAACCATGTTATTGTTTGGGAATCACCCAAAGATTGAGTATGTTTAGTCATGTTTTTTGCTGCATACTATAAAGTAATAATAATGATTTTAGTTTTTGTCGTATTTTTTGCCTTTGCCTCATACACACGTTCTATATTCCATGATAGATTTTTTATTTTGCTTGTAAATTTATTCTAACTTTTTACACGAGGCCAAGTAGCAAGAAGACCATGACGATGTAGTTTTTTTTTCTTTAATTCTATTATTCTCTGTATATATAGTTACATTGTAGTCCTTTTACTGGCTTTGTAGACACGATTGTCTTTTTTGCGTTTCGTTTTTTTTTTATACATCTTTCCATAAATTCAGCCACAAAAATCTGGTCTCGCCTTTGGGTGGTTAGTTATTTATTTTGTTGTTGTTCGTGCTTATCTTTAAATCTTTATGTATCGCTTTTACCTTTTATATCGATGTGTGTGTGTTATTTTCTATTCCTTTCTTATATGAAAGCTTTCAAGTGCAATATGATTTTTTGACAAATGAAGGGCGTTAAATTTAACTTTTCGAAAACATATTTTTTTAACTAACACGATATTTTTATAAAAATTTTGACATTTATGTAAAGAAACAAAACAATAACGTCACGTATTTTTCCATACAAATTGACAATTAAAACACGTCGAGCGTTGCCGTTGTGAGATAGAATCTATTTTATTTTCGAAATGTTTTTTCTTAATCTCTTATTTCTTGTTTCTTATTCTCTAAACGAGCGCCCCGGTAGGCTAGTTGGTAGCGTGCTAGCTTATCAGTGCGGGGGTCGTGGGTTCAATTCCCACCAGAGGCTCTGGTCTGTTTTCGCTACAACGAGCCGAAGGCCTTTGTTGCTAGTGCTCGGTTAGGGTATTAACATATAATTTATAATTATATGATTAATAAATAAAATAAAAAAATAAATATTCTCTAAACTGAGGTGCCTCATATTAAACATTTTTGTAAAGAAAATTATATGATGAGTAAAGTGTACAAGCCAACTTATTATATTCGCTTGCTAAATTTTTATTTAAATATTTAAATTTTTTTTATTATTTTTATAAAATTTAAAAGTAAAAACGAAAAAATATTTTTAGTAACCGAAAAAGTTACTGCGTAGAAAAGGATATAATTTGCTGTATTCTTTACACAAAAAAAATCATGACAGTTTTTGCAGTCCTTGTCGTACGTCCTTATTTTGGGCATACTTTCTCTCACAGCCACAATCGTTATACGTCACGTTTTTATTCTGGCTTGACACTTTCTTTAACCGTGAATTTTTTATACTCCGCAATACTCACTTAATTTAAATATTTTATTGCTTTTAATAAGTTGAAAGAGATTTTCGAAAACCGTTCATTCAAAACTCTTATAATTTTAAACGATGTTTTTTCTAGTTTTTTCTTCCACTAAAATTTAATTTTAATATATTTTTTGAGAAATATTTTTTTTTATAAAATTTGGCAGATTGATAAAATTTATTATTTACTTTCGCACTATGAAATAAATTTAAATCCATTTTTAAAATGGATTTAATGTCCTTCAAATATTTCAATTGTTACAGTATTTTGGCGTTTTCCCGTTTCTTTATCATATAATAAATTATACTATGTACATATATTTTTTAGATGTTTTTTTTTTGGCAAACCCTTTAAAAAAGGCTATACATATATTAAAGTTTTACAATTAATTTAAAAGTATTATAACATCTACTTTTGTATTTTTTAATTTTTTACTTAAAAAATCAATTATAAGCAGATCAACCAAAAATATGCATTTATGAATTTGTGTTGAACCCCTTAAATATGCAACAACAAATTTTTAGGTATGCACTGTAAATTTACAAGAACACTTTGGTAGATATTTAGAATTTCTTGTCAGAAAAAAATAATAATAAATGCATATTTTTGTTTGGACTGATTATAATTCTGCATAGAATTAAATTATATTATAATACAAAATATTTTGGGGGTTTTTAAATTATTTTTTATGACACACTTTTAGTGTTATACATTTTTTCTTTGCTTAGTTTTTTTTTTGTGTATTTTGAGTATATCGAACCGTATATTTAGGTCAATTTTTGGCTCTTATATAATTTGTCATATTGCCAAATATTTGTATTTGCATTTTTTTTAAACAAAATTGAACAAATAAGTAAATGTTTGATAATAAAATAAAATTTTTATTGTAAAATTAGTACTACTGGTTTGCGATTACCCAATGTGACATAATGTAGCACAAAAGTCGAAAACACAAGTAAAAACATGATTTCAAATAATTAAATTATTACCATATTTTATCTCGTTAGGGTTAAGTGCTATGGGGACACCGAAGTAGTACAAATTGTATGAGGGATAGAAAACTCATGCATATTATATTTCGAAATTGATGTTGCCTCCACTGAGTATCGAACCCGCAACCTTCTGTGTAACGCCCTCTCAGTAATATACAACAGCAAGTCAAGTCCACTATTTACGAAATCATAAAAGGAGCAAAAAATATCAAGTTGCAAAAGGCGACCGGCAAATTTTAAATTGTATGTCATCTTGTTTTTTATACCCTCCACCATATATGGTAAGGGATTATATCAATTCGTCATTCCGTTTGTAACATGACGAAATATAAGTCTAAGACCCCATAAAGTATAAATATTCGTGATCCTTATGCAATTTTAAGTCGATTTAGCGATGTCCATCTGTGTGTTGAAATGACGATCACGTGCCTATTTTTACTCAGTTTATTAAAAATCCTCCTGAAAATGAGCAAAATCGGTTCAGAAGCTAAAAAGTTATGAGTGAAAATTTTCAGATAACCCTTAATTTTATAGTAGCGACTGTTACATTATGTATTTTTTCATATTTTTTCAACAGTCGCTTAGAAATGAATATTTTGTACTCACCTCAAATATTTTTCACTTCAAAAAAATTTTTTCACCTCAAAAAAAATTTTTTCATCGCTTCATCACATATAATTTTTTTCACCTAAAATTTCTTTTTTCCCCAAAAAAATTGTTTTTCCATGCAAAAAAATTGTTTTTTCATCCACAAAAGCTTTTTACCTCAAAATTCTTTATCTCCATAATTTAAAAATCTTATTTACATTATATGTATCAAAAACAGTAGAGAAATTTAAGCCTTTTTTACTTGTTTTTTTATCAACCGATTGTTTGCTATTTTTAAAAATGGGAAAAAATGAAACTTCGTTCTGCCATCGTTGTCATGATGAAATATTTCGACTTCATGTCTGGTCGCATATTCCAGGCGTTTGTCGGTCAATACTCGCTTCAAACGAAACGATTGTATTAGGTACATGCCCCTGTGATCGTCTGGCACGATTTCAGCAGCTCATAATAGATGTGACCCACCTTTTTGATCCCACCAAAGACGGAGCATAAGTTTGGCGTCATATTCAACTTTGGAGTTCATTTGGCTGGTAGGCCGGGCTTTCTTGCGCTTCGGGTTGTCATATTGGAACCATTTTTCATCGCCAGTAATGATTCGATGCAAAAATTACTCCTTTTTATAGCGTTCAAACAGCATTTCGTCTTTTAACGTCTCTTACCCATAACCGATCTCCTTGCTTTTGGATAAATCCTACTGATTGAAAACATTTTAAAATTGCTGCTTAAGTGACTTCCAATGATTTTGCAAGTTCTTCTTGAGTTTCTTCATCGAGAAATGCCGCCAATTTATCATCTTTTTCCTATTTTGGATGAGCTATGCTTTGACTTTGTCGTCCGTGTCAAAATCACCTCCAATGCAGCGCCTTCGACCTTTTTTTGGCTGACCTGGGCGGTTTTTGTTTTCCGTGTAAATTCACCACTTCTGAACCGCACAAACCATTTTTTTCACGATGAAATCAATGTTACATATTCAGGTTAAGCTTCGGTGAGCAATCGATGTGCTTCATCGAAGTTCTTTTCTTTAAAATTAAAGAAGTAAAGTAAAACTTCCCGCAAATGACATACGACATTTAAAAAAAAATTGTTGTGTATGCTATTTCGTTCAATGACTAAGTGATAAGTTTTTAAAGACACAAACCCTGTGTAAAAGATACGCCATCTTCTGTTAATCCCGCATTTTTAAGTTCTAAAGGGTGTCCCAAGAAGAACGCAATTTTTAAATCTGGCAACATTCGAAGTGTCATTGTTTGACATTTGAACAATTGTTATTGTTTGCTAGTAGAAGGTACGAGGTTAGTAAAAATGGAGCGCTACACGAATGAACAACGCATTCTCATTGTGAAATTGTTTTACCAAAATGGTGAAAGTTTTGCGGCTACAGTTCGCAGATTGCGATCAATTTGGGGTCACAATAATGCTCCAAAAGAGTCAACTGTAAAGAGATTAATGGATAAATTTGCCGAAACTGGGTCTGTTAGTGATGTAAAGACAACAACGCGCCATCGACCAGGTCGATCGACCGAAAATGTTGCAGCTGTACGTGATGATGTCGCTCAAACTCCATTCACCTCAATTCGACACCGAGCTCAGCAAATTGGTGTCTCCAAATCCACTTTGCAGCGAATTTTGACGAAAGATTTGCATCTTCATGCATACAAAGTTCAATTGACTCAGGAACTGAAGCCAGCTGACCATGGACAGCGAAGGGAGTTCGTTAATTGGGTATTGGAGAGACAACATGAAAATGCTGATTTTGCCGATAAAATCATCTTCAGTGACGAGGCCCATTTTCATCTTGATGGCTTCGTCAATAGGCAGAATTGTCGCATTTGGGGTGAGGAAAATTCTCGAGTGATTCACGAGAAGCAAATGCATCCTCAACGTGTCACTGTGTGGTGTGGTTTTTGGGCTGGAGGAATCATTGGACCTTTTTTTTATGAAAATGAGGCAGGTCAAGCGCAAACAGTCAATGGTGTTCGGTATCGTGAAATGAGAACCAGTTTTTTCTTGCCTAGAATTGAAGAAATGAATGTGGAGGGCATGTGGTTCCAACAAGACGGCGCCACATGTCATACAGCCAGAGAAACAATTCAATTGCTGCATCAGTCATTTCCCGGTCGTGTTATTTCGCGTTTTGGAGATCAGAATTGGCCGCCTAGATCGTGCGATTTAACACCATTAGATTTTTTTTTTTGGGGTTTTTTGAAGTCGATGGTTTACGCGAATAAGCCGACGACGACTCAAGCCTTAAATGAGGAAATTGGACACTGCATTAATGAAATACCGCAGCATTCATGCAAAACGGTCATTGAAAATTTCATTAAAAGATCGCGTGCATGCCAGCAAAGCCGCGGCGCGGCGGCCATCTGCACGATATATTGCTCCATACATAACCTCATTCTGTCTACTTTACGATATAATAAAGTTTCACGATTTTTTTTTAAATATCTGTGTTTTATTTAAAATTTAAAAATTGCGTTCTTCTTAGGACACCCTTTACACACAATTTTTTTAAGTGACCGACGAGTTAAAGTGCGTGAAAAACTTTAGGGCACGGTCATATCACATGGTTCAGAGATTTATATTTTTTGCAAAAGTTTTTGGATATGAAAAAGCTATCGGCAAGATGGGTGGCGCACTTGCTCTCAATCTAAAATAAACGCAATCGTGTGACGTGATTCAGTAGCTGGTTTAGAGCTTTTCCTTCGCGATTCTGATTAATTACTTCACCGATATATAACTGTTGATGAAACATAAATTAACCACTATACGTACACCAGAAATAACACAAGAGTCAAAGCAATGGATTTTGACAGGTAAATCCACCTCGAAGAAAGCAAAGAGATCTGCTGGTAAGCTAATGGCAATGGCTTTTTGGGATATGCATGGAATTGACTGCATTGACTACTGAGAGAAATGAAAAGCAATTTATTTATATTCCTCTAACTTCCATTGTAGCAGAGAGCGGCAAGCAATAACCGGAGAATATTCGGCCTTATTACGGTTGTCGTAGTCGAATTCGACAGTAAGTCGAATTTGCTGAAAAGTCGTCAAAAACACAACTTTTAAACGATTTTACCACTGAATTTATTATAAATAACAATCGAATTGTAAAAGAATTACAATTAGAATTTAATTTCTTTATAATTTTCAATTTACGCAAAACCATTTTGTATGGAGTCGAAAATTTCGACTACAAATTCGACAGCCGTAATCAGGCTGATTATTCATCATTATAGGGCCAAATAAGCGAAGAAATCAATCAAAAAAAAATTCAACCCCATTTAATAAAAGAAGTAAACTTCCATCAACATAATGCTCCTCGGATGCACACTTGAGCTGTTTCGATGGCAAATATACACAAGTTGAGGTTCGAATTGTTGCCGCATGTGCATATTCTCCAGATTTGGGTTCCAGTGATTTTTTCTTTGGCGGAAAAATATTCTAGTCGAAGAAGTCTATTTTGAGGACCTTTCCAAATCTTATTTTGTAGAAACGCTAAATGAAGTGTATCAAGCTTAAAGCAATCTTTATTAAGAAATAAAACAGAATCAACCCAAAAAATGTGTTTTTTTCTATATTTTTGTTAGGACTTATTGACTTACCCTCACAGATTTATAATATTCAAACAAACTTTATGATTTTTAAGTTAAATTTTGAAATATTAAAAAAAAAAAATACGAAAAAATTTGCAATATCGACCAATAATATAAAAACGGGAATTTGTGGGAAACGGTCCATTAGAAAATTTGTTTTCCAAGCTCACACTCATATTAAATAATAGATAAAAATAATAAATTATTGTCAAAACAACCAAAACCAATTTAAAAAACTTACAAAATGTGTTGTTATTTAAACCTTTTTTCCTATTTTTATATATGGATTATTATCAGTGCCGATTTAGCAGCCAAAAGCCTTTTTTTCTTCTTAGAAAGTATGTATTGTAAGAAGAGTTTTTAAGGGTTGTATAGTGTGATCTAAACGATTTACTTTAATATTAAAAAACTTAATTGAAGTACATTTTTTATTTAAAATACAATTTATACTGATTTTTTTTTATCCACATATACTTTATAGTAAAGTCAAATTTGTGGTATAAACTTACAAATGTAAATATATTTAACACTTAAATGTATGCTTTACTTTGTTGCATACTCTACCACTACCATAAGTAGGCTAAATTTTACTTTCGTTTTTATTGTTATTACACTAGGTAAATATTTTGTTTTCTCATTTAGTTTTTTTGTTTTTAAAAAAAGTTAATAGCTTTAAATGCAGTTTTTCTTGTTTTTTTTTTTTTTTTCAATTTATAATAAAAGTAGGTTTACTTATTTTATGAACATTTATTAAAATTGTCATAAATTTATTGCCCTCTTTTAGGCTGTATCATTAAAGTAACTAAAGCCTTTTTTGTTTTTTTTTTTTTGTTGTAAATGTTAGTTAAGCATGCAAAGTGAACAAAATATGTACATTGTATGAAGAAAAGGTGTTAAAAATAAATATTTAAAGGAAATATAAAATTAGCTCGTTAATATTTAGGTTTGTTTGAACCTTTTTTTTTGTGTATTGTACATAATAAATTAAGAAACAAAAAACGAACTTTAATGTGTCAGCTGTTTGAAAAGTTGACAATCATAGCCTGCGTAATTTGTATACGGCATACATGGGACTAATGCATTGATTAAACTAATTATTTGATTATTTCATTAACATTTCATTGATAACAACAAATTTTAGTAACATTATTTGAATTAACGAAAATCATTTAATTATCTGATTTCAGTGATCAATGACAATGTTTTTGAATATCATTATTATTACTAATGCACCAATAAAAAGACCGTCATTTTATGTGTTAATATTTATTTATGCGGGTTAGCATTTTTATATTTGATATAGTTTTATTATTTTCTGCATAAGGCTAGCTTAATAATTTTCAAATCGCATAAACTTCCCAACAAACAATACGTTCCGTGTACTAACCGTTTTCGGTCCGTCATAAACAGCATCCAACTCCTTTTGCGTACCGTTTTCTGGATTCGTGTACGGACTAGAAAACGAATTTAAAGGAACATCAAAACTGATTCAAATCCGTTGAAATACCGTCAATAACGGTCCGTTTACGCACCTATATATCGGTGGAAAGAATGAGTTCCCCTTTAAACATCCGTCAATGACGGTATATCGGTCCGTAAACGGACCGATATACCGGATGAAAAACTGAGTTGTCCGTTGAAAGAACGTCAATAATGAACCGTTTACGGATCCGTATTCGGTCCGTATTCGTACCGTTTTTTCAACAAAAAATGGATATGCAAATTTTATTTTTTTTCTTAAAATTCCTAACAAAGATATTTAAAATATTATATTATTCTTTTAAATTGAGTCTAAGATCTTTTTACAAAAATAAAGATTATTTATTTTCTTCTTCCAATATTTCGTCTCCACATTGGGTCACTTCTTTAAGGAAATAATATAATTTTTTTAACAATTAAAACTTATATATATAACAAAACTTTAAAAAATTAATTACAAAAAATACCAAACAAAATTTTAAACATTTACCATTATTACCTGCATCACAATTAGCATCCATTAATCACTGCGGACGGTGGTATTTACGATATGATGTAGCACACAATGAAAATTTGGAAATTTTTTCACAAAATCTATTATAAACTGTCAGGTAATATTTTTATTTGTTGCAAATCTGCATAAATTTGCACACATCATCGTAAAACTTGTTTTCAATTTCATACGGTCCGTTAATATACCGTTTACGTACAAGCTTTTACGGATACGTATTTTCGGACCGTAGACGTACAACAGAAGCCGGATTTATGAATCCGTACGTGTCGGAGAATCCGTTAAAATATTTCTTGGGTTTTTTTTTGTAGAAAAATGATTTTTTAATCAAAAAAATTTACTGTTTTTATGCATCTGTGCTATTTCATTACCATTAGTAATGAAATTTTTTTTTTTATTTTCATTAGTGTCAACTAATGGTTATGAAATTTCAATGGTAATGAAAAATTCCCAAGTATGGTATACGGTTTGTTTTTTTATTTATGTCTGCCAAAGGTATTTACTGCAACTTTGTTTTGATAAACTTTAAAGGTTTCTACATTTCTTTAGCATTAGTAGAGTTTGAATATTAAATTACATTTCTTTATTACAAATGTCATGGGATTTTCTATTTACTTTTAATATTAGTTGTGTTCCCCAACGTTACGGCGGTTACCCAAAATCATTTCCGCAAATTGAAGATTTCATGAGAGTATAAATTGTAAAAGTATAAAGAAAAAAAAACATTTTTTCCTGACTCAAAAAATATATGGAAAATTTAGTTTAAATAAAGAAATGCTCAAGAAAAGACTTTTTTTATAATAATTAATTGAACAAAATAAAAAATAATTTCAAAATGCAAATATGTATATTTAGTTTACTATTGATTTGAACCACTGACCATATCTGATAGTATACACTTTCTGATTCCGAAACTCGTTTCTCGATATATTGTATCGGAGCTAATATATCCAGCATCGAATTTGCTCTACATCCGTAATATTAATATTTTATGAGCACTGTTTAGCTGCATACACCACTGTTTGGCATATATAGCACATTTTTGCATACAAAAATAAAAAAAAAAATTCATTTGGTCTGGTGAATAACATTTCTTCACCACAAAAATTTCTTTTTCACCTCAAACCTTTTTTTTACCACAGAATTTTGTTCACTTCAAACAATTTCTTCACCACAAAAAATTTGTTTTCACCTCAAACCTTTTTTTACCACAGAATTTTGTTCACCTCAAAAATTTTGTTCACCTCAAAAATTATTTTTACCACAATAATTGCTTTCACACCCAAAAACATTTTTTACCACAATTTTTTTTTTCATCTCGACAATGCTTTCTCAATTGTATTTTTCATTTTACCTCTTATTTAAACACCGGAGGGGGGTAACAAATTCGGTGATGCTTAATGTTTTTTCCCCAGTCGTAGGGAAATTGTGTTTCACCTAAAACCTTTTCTTACCACAAAATTTTTTTCATCTGAAACAATTTGTTCACCTCAAAATATTGATTTTCACCTCACAAAATTTTTTTCACCACACCTAAAAACGTTTTCCGCTACAAAATTTCTGTTTGATCACGACAATGTTTCGTCATTTTTTTATATGTATTTTACAATACCTCTTACAAAAACACCGGAGAGTAAAAAATTCATTATTATTGTTATTTTCACAAATGTGTAACAATAAATTTTAACTAAACATTGTTTTAGGTCATTTTGGTTATTTGGGCTTGTGTTATCAAATAACTTTAAATTTATGCTAATGGTATTTTTGGGATTTTGTAATACACAAAATTTTGTGTACATATTTGAAAATCGATTTCACCTAATGGTTCATAAATATGTATATAAAATTTATTTTTTGTGCATCTGCATTTTTATACCTATCCAAATTGCATCTGTAGTAATTTACAAAAATTTATAACAGACAAACAATATGGCCAAAAGCCATATTTTTTTGTCAAAACAACTTAAAAAAAAAACCAATTTGTATTTAGATTAATTTTTGAAAATGTTGGCAGTAAATCTACTTACTAATACTTACATTATACTTTAAAGCATAATTATAGTTAAAAAATGTTATCTTTAAAATCTCACGTATTTTTAAAACAAAAAAAATATTACTAAATATTAATATGTCTTCTATTTCTTTTTCTTTTTAGGTATGTAAAACATTTAAGTTTAAAATGTATTATGGTAAGTGTTTACCATAGTTTCGAATGATTTAATACTTTAATTTACTTTTGAATTTTTAAATAGAATTTATGGATGTGTAATTCGTTTGTACCACATTTCCTTACGAATTCATTCACAAAATTCATTATTTTATTTTTCTTATATTGTGAATTAATTATTTCATGCATTTATTCCTTTTAGTCATTAACTTAATTATTAATTAAATTCTAGTACAAAAAGGATGAAAAATTTTCTTTCATTCATTTTGTAAAAGATTAAAAGAAAAATGTTTGCAATTTTTTATGGTTTGCATCTATGTATATTAATTACCTGTCATTAACTTTATGGATATAATGATTAGCTCCCTAAAATATGCTGCATTTATATTTAATTTTGAATTACCAACTTGAGTGTTATCAAACTCATTAATAAACATATACCTTAGATCTTTTACAAAATGAATGAAAGTTGAATTTTGATCAGCCATTTTGTAAGAGATTTGAATTAATACAAAAAAAAAAGTTGGTGAAACTTGAATGTAATTCAATTAAGACAGAATTCGGCTAAAAATTAATTCTATTAAATATTAAGCTTTTGGAATGAAGCTTATGAATTAATTCTAAGGGAATGGTTTTACAGATCAAGACAAATACATTTTTATACCCTCCACCATATATGGTGAGGGTATATATCAGTTTGTCATTCCGCTTGTAACATGTCGAAATATAGGTTTAAGACCCCATAAAGTATATATAGTCGTGATCCTTATTCAATTTTTCAATTTTAAGTCGATTTAGCGATGTCCGTCTGTCTGTTGAAATGGCGATCACGACGCGAAGACGCAAGCGGGGGTGTTTATTTTTACCGAGATTATTGAACATCCTCCCGAGCAGTTTGGTATTTAAAATGAGCAAAATCGGTTTAGCGGTTCAAAAGTTATGAGTGAAAATGTGAAGGTACCTCTAAATTTTCCATACAAATTTTCTGTTAAGTAAGTAAAAATTTTATTAAGTCTTCTTCTTGTTCGATTACATTTATTGCCTTACATACTATGAGAATAATAACATTCTTAGAACTATATATGTGTGTTACTTTATTAACTAAGTTAACGTAAAAAGCAACATTGTTAAAGTCGCTAACAGAGCAGACGTCTGTAAATAACATTACTAAAACTAAATAAATAATATTACTAAAACTAAATAACAAAAGTTCGTTACATAAATTGACAAAACATTTTCATATTACAGTTCATGCAAAATTTAGTATATACGTATATCATCTTCAGCTCCTTTGATTACCGAAGGCTGGGCACATATAGAATGAGGTAAGGTCCAGAGGAGCTGGATCGTCTTCAATCCTTCCATTAATTATACCGACAGGAGAAAAATATGTAGATCCAACCCAGATGGTGTTTTTCTCGCTTTCGTATATTTGGCTGACAAGCATATTATACGACATGGAGTTCCTACAGAAGGGTAGAATATCGGCATTGTCATAGACGTAACTATTTAAAAATCGTTTTATGAAATTTTCATAATTTTTTCCGATGCATTTTCTTAGGATGTTCCGTTCAAATATCTCCAATTCTTTGGCTACTATAGGAGATATGTATAGTAAACCAGATTGGGTTTTTCTGTTAAGCTTTGTTGGTTTTTCGTTTCATTCCATAAAATGTATTTTTTGTTTTTGTAACCAAAGACATTTATATTAAAGAATTAGCAAAATACATAATTGCTTTAGTGCCGCTACTTTTGAATAGGTGGCGCAGAATCACATTAAAACTATACCCTGCCCCATGGCGATATATCCTTGGATTAGGCTTTCAATTAATTTATTTACCAAAAATATTAAATTAACTTAAAAGTATAAGAAAGAACATTTGTTGCAACTATTTATCAATTCGTGGCGCATCAGAAAGTGCATTTTCTCCATTAGGCATATTCAGCTGCAGAGCTAGTTCTCATTGGTCGGAACAAAATTGAGTATTTAACGAAAACTATGCTTTAAAATCTGTTTTTTGTGCAGTCCATGTTTAAAAAATCTAGTGAAAATGTAAAGGTGCCTCTAAATTGCCCATACAAATTTAGTACAATTTCATAGTAGTAGACTGGCACATAACATATTTTCTCATATTTTTTTCACCAGTCGCTTAGCAGTAAATATTTTGTATTCACCTCAAACATTTTTTCACCACTAAAATTTTTTTTTTCACCAAAAAGTTCTTTTCACATCTAAAAAGTTTTTCACCTCAAAAAATTTTTTCACCTACATAATTTTACTTCAAAAGTTTTTTTTATATTATTTGTTTTTTTTATATTATTTGCATTAAAGTAAATAAAAAGCAGGTAAAAAAGAATATAGGCGTGGCAATTAATAATTCATTTAAACATAATGTTTTGAGTTAGTGGAGGAGAAGGGCTTATTTTTTGCCAAACTTTTTGGAAAAAGTCATTGAATTGTGCACTAGATCGATATTAACTTCTAATGCGTTGTTTTTATTAGCAAATAAAATTATAATCTAAAGAAATTGAGTGAGGACTTTTGCGACACCTTGTTTATTATAAAAATATTTTTTTCTTTTTTTTTGCCATTGTTCCAGTAAATAACAAATGCTAAATCAATCCTTTAAGTCAAAATTTTAACTTTATTACTTGTACTTCCGAGCACATTTATTACCTTTAGTTAGCTTAATATTTTAATTTATTGCATATTTTTAGGCAGTTGAATAATAACAAAATCTATTGCATATTTATTGGAGTAGGTACTTAAAATTTGTTTCATTTTCAATTGTCAGGAAGCAAAAAAAAAAAAAATATCGTAACTTAACAGTTGTGTTTTATTATTAGTTTTGTCATAACTAGAAAATGTATTTAATATAAATGAAATTCATTTTATTTTCTATAAATCTCTGACTGTAAATGATGTCATTTAGTTGTGTAAAATTTTGTATTTTATATTAGTTCTTTTTTTGTTGTCTAAAGAAAAGTACTTTATATAACTTTCAAGTTGCATAATCAACATCAACTTCTCTATGTTCTTAAATGCGCCATTTTCATATCAAAAACTATCAACTTACAATGAAATTTATCTTTTAGAAAACTATTTCTTTATGCAACTTAAGATGCAACAACATTTATAAATGTATATTTTACTTGCTTAAAACACTTAACTATATTACATTAGCATCTCGATTATACAAGTACAGGCTAATCTAAATCTAAATAAGACTAATCAGAATTAAAATATCTAAATCGAACTTAAAAAATTTGTAGTATACTTTAAAGGCGTATCGAGGCAATTGAAAAAAAAAATCAAACAATTCGGCCAAGTCAAAAGTGGATATTTGAAATTCTAAAATTGTATATTTTATGTTTAAATTGATTGCTTAATATATTTTATTTTTTTAAGGCTCTGGATGGGGGTGTTGCTGTAGTAAATTTTCATAGGAAGGCTAACGTTGTGGAAGAAAATTTCTTATATTTAATTTTCTTTTCCATATAAGTCCTTAGTTATTAAATGAGATTTTCTTTTCATTTTTTTCTTTCTATTTTCTTAATTTGTTTCTTTTGTTTAGTTGTGGTTAGAAAGAAAATTCTTTGCTTTTTTGCTGAAATATCATAATTTTTAAAACTTGCATAATTTACTATGACTTTTTTTCCCATTTATCTTTTGTTTTTAATTATTATTATATTGTGGTTTGAGACTTGTTTTTTTTTTTGCTTATTTTTAATGTATATTTTTATCTTATTTTAAATCATTATAATTATGTGAATAGATTGATGTTGTTTTCTAGTTAATTTTAATTAATGCATCAACTTTATTTTAAAAATATACATTAGTTAGTTTTGATAATGTTTTCGAAATTTTAAGATTGAAAATTGCTGTCTATAAAAAGTATGCTTTTTAAAAAAAATCTATAATTTTTTCAACATCTAAGTACTAACTAGGACTGGAAACATTTGTTGTTTCCACATATAAAGTTTGAATCCCCTAATTTAACTTTGCTAAATATATAGTTGGACCTTTAATTGTTATACTGGATGGGCTAAAATTAGGTTTCTTTTTAAATCATACACTCACAATAAATTTTCCGCTACCGACTGTAATTTATTTAAAAATTAATACGTAAAGTTTGTTTTTAACTGAAGAATCAATTAAAATTCATATTTTAATCAGTCATTCAAAAACAAACTATAAAAAAAATACAGACCTTCAGTTGAAGTTGATATTTTCTGTTAAGTGTAAAATTTTATATTTTCTGTTTCTAAGAAAAGAAATTCAAATAATAACTTTTTGTTTTTTTTTTATTATCAAAATAGTTTAATTAATTACAAAATTATTTCAATAAAAATTACAAGAAATTTTTTTTTTTTTTTTTTCTAAGGGTTTGTCAGTTAAAAATTGATAATTATTTTATACGTCTTTCGATTGTTTTTATTACTTTTGTCGATTATTAAATTAATGATTGAAAACAAACAATAAAATGGGCTGAATATAATCAAAAATATAACTAGTCCTGTTTTTGATTGTGCTTTCGATTAATTTAATATGTATTTTAGATAGTTTTAGATTGTTAGAGTGCCTCCGCGGACCAAAATGAGTCACTTTCCACTTAAACAACGTTGGAAAATATTGCAAACTTATTTTCAAAGTGAGTGTTGTGTTGCCCACACTGTGCGTTTGTTGAAAAGAATTTTTGGCCGAAATGGAGCACCCACCACGTGTTTTGTAAGCAAGTTTGTACAAAAAGTTCGTGAAAGTACGTTGCGTACCGATGAGAATGTGGCTGCCTTGGTCCAAATATTTTTTCTTTCACAACATATTTGAGTGGTGTTTATTATATTAGAAAATTTATTAAGTAATTTTTTATTTTAAAAATCTTGTATTTTTAAAAAAGTACGCACTGACTAGTTTTTACGGGTAGACCGGTCTACCCGGGTTTTCGGTCTACCCGGTCAGACTGAAAGACTGTAAGACCGGGTAGACCGTAAGACCGGGTTTGAAACCGGGTAGACCGGGTAATAGCGGGCTCTATTACGAATCTTACTCGTTCTCACATTTCATTACAGAAATTAAAAAAAAAAATAAGATTTGTAAAAAGTGTTTGATATCTGTCACCTGTGTCTTGCCTCGATGATTTAATCAATCAGCAGTCCAACCGTTTTTTTTTTCAGAAATAAGTGTTCCATGCCTTATGGGCTAATTCCATGATGATTTTGGTTGAAATAGAGATATCGGAAGAAGAACCCCTGTCCAAAAATTTAACATACACTTTACACTTTTTCTCAGGTAATTTCGAATTTTACTGTGAATCGGACGACCCCTATACCACAAACGACATTTTTTCTGAACTTGTCATCGACTGAATTCAGTCAAGAGAAGACTTCTAAAAAATCTTTTGGCTAACTTAAGTATCAAGTAAGTCTCAAATCAGGCATACTTTAAATGGTAACTTTAACCTATATTTTAACAATTTTTAATTTGTAAAAATTATTATTTTTCAAGTCGCTATACTGATGTCCTTCTTAAGAAAAGGTGTCTCGCGGTAAGCACAATACCTCTAGACAGGATTATATGAAATGAAAAAACCAAAAGTATTTTGTTAATACTAATATCTTGTAATTTATTGAAGGAAGAAGAAAAATAATTATATTTGACAAAATAGTGGTTTTTTTGTTTCTAAAATGGAAAAATGCCTTCGCTTATTTACTAAAAAAATATATTACTTTAAAAGCTAGTGTTAAAATTTGAGACTGATCGGTTCAGCTGTTTTCGAGAAATCTTGCTCACCGATTTTAAAAAACACAATTTGGGGAAACACATTTAAAGTTTCAAAATCACTTTATACATCTCTGTCACGTCTTTTCAAATATGCGTGTAACTTCGAGAATATTCGGCGGATTGACAAGAAATTTTTTGTGTGTGTACTTGAATAACATTACAAAAAAAATTGATTTTTTGAAAATCCTAACTGTATGAAACCCTTTAAAAACTAATACAAATTTTATAGTATTTAGCATATAACACTTTGTTTACTTAATATTATAGAATTTTTTTTAGAATACCCTTCAGAGTCTGTTGTGTTTTATAAATTATATTATTTTTCTGCTTTTCGTAATAATTTGAAGTTTTTGTATACCGTCAATCAAATTATCTTTATTGAAAACAACATTAACATTGAAACATTGCTTCGAGTTGGTAAAGTCTCTGGCGTAACACAATATACGATACACACAAAATAAAAACGAAAACTCATACTACAGAAATTCCATTTGAAATTTGTAGTTTTAGTGCAAAATAACGTGTCAAACACTTCCGGTCTATCTTAATTTTCATTTTCAATTTAATTAGCCACGTTGTTGTTGTTTCTTAACCCAGTTATTGTATTTGTAGGAGACTGCTGTATTGTGTGCTATATTATTAAGAACTGTAAAAAAGCAACAAAAACTATTTTTTTTCGGTTGCCATTATATAACAATTAATTATGTCAAATTGTTGTTTTCTTGGTAGAACAACACCTTCAGGGATTTTTATTCTTTCTTCATAATAATAATAACCAAATACACATTTTCCTTATTTAGTTTATTATTTAAAAGGTTTAGTATTTAATTTATTAAAGGTACATGCAATAGAAATTTTTTAATTAATAACTATTGTTCTAGGTGGTAACATTTATTTTCTAATGTAAATTAGTTGTTTGCGTTTAAAAAAGGTGTTGTTTTTTTGGTTTTAATCGAAATAGTATTTTAGACAAACATTTTTAATAAAAAATTCACAATAAAAAAACTAAAAGATTTCATTACTGAGCGAATATATATAGTAGTGTTTGTGCTATTAAAGCGATTGCGGGGTTTTGAAAATTCGTATTTGTCACAAGTAAGAGCAAAATAATGCCCTGGATATTACCGCTGCAGCAGGTTCTTCACTTTATGGTATCGGAATCGATGAAATGTAAAAAAAAAATATATTAAAATCAATAATTATACGAGTATCAGAGAACTGCAAAATCAACTTTTTTTTTACATTTAATAATTCAACAAAATTCACTGTAGAATAAAATCAGCATCATGTTACTGAAAGCGTAATTCGGATCAGTGTGGACCATATGTCGATTATGTTTACTGCAAATGTAATCACTTAACAAAAAGTCAGCGTTGAATAAATCAGAAAAAACAACAAACAACGCATATGAGTTTATTCATAATTACAACAAAATAGAAACACACATTAGGGTGGGACTTAAACCCGCTTTTTTAGAATTTTTATTAGTAATACAATACTAAAAATATTCTTCTTTGTGAAATAAAAATATTTTTTTTGAAAAAAAATTTAGGTCGATATCTCAGACTTGCCTAATCCGAAAAAATTCAAATATTGTCTAAATTTTTTTCATCTATTTTGATTGGAAAATTAGGCAATATTTAACTTTAATCGGATTGGGAGAGCCTGAGAGTCGACCTAAATTAAAAAAAAAAAAATATTCACAAAGAACAATATTTTTGGTATTCCTAATAAAAATTAAAAAAAAAACGTATTTTAGACCCACCCTAATATACATATAACGTTTATGAAATATGTTTTTTTTACAAGTCACACTCACAATATTATTTCGTTAAAAATAAACTAAAATACATATTAAATTAATCAAAAAGAGGACTACTGATTTTTAATTATATTCTGCCCATTTTGTTGTTTATTTTCAATCATTGTTTAATAATCGACAAAAGTAGTAAAAGCAATCTAAAGTCGTTTAAAATAGCCATCAATTTTTAACTTTGGTTTGTTTTGAAATTTTTTTTATTTTTATTTAATTTTACAAAACACAACACACACACAGATGTATATATTTTTATTTTCTATGTGTGTATCTATGTATGAATAATTTATTGTAATTTTTATTGAAATAATTTTGTATATAAAACAAACTATTTTGGTAAAAAAAAACAAAGAAGAATTATATGAAATTCTATTTTTAGAAACAGATAATTTTACATTTAACAGAATCTATTAACTCCTGCTGAATTTCTGTAAATTTTTATAGTTTTTTTTTTTGAATGACTGATTCAAATAGTTAAAAAATATATTTCTATGAATTTTAATTGATTCTTTATTAAAAAAAAAAACTCTACATGTTACTTTTTAAATAAACTACAGTCGGTGGCCAAAAATATAGTATGAGTGTATGATTTCTCAAAAGTTATGATCTTGTTAAAATTTTGCACACATCTTCAAAATATCATTATATGGTGCTTAAACGAATTATTTTTTCTATCACAACTTATTTTATAAGGCAATACGTGGTAAAATTTTAACAAACAAATTGGACGTTTTTTTCACAATTTCGCCAAAAATTTTAATTAAAATTTTTTCATTTTTCCTTCATTCAAGCACGAACCTTATACATCTACTAACAGAAAAAAGTGTTTGTTTTTTAATTAATAATGAACCAGTCATGAGTTATTCTGACTACGCCGAGAGAACTTTTTTTGAGTGGTCAAGAGAAATGGGCACCTCAGAATTTTTAAATAAAAATTTCACAAAGTATGTATCTTTGATATACGAAATTGTTTGAATAAAATGTTTCGATTTTTTGAGCCCACTTAAAAATCTACGTATTAAATTTAATTTTTCTATTCATTCGAATAACAGATTGATGGTTTAGCATTTCCTCGATTTAAATGCTCTAATGAATTATTTAAGTATACAAGTTAGACATCAAATAAGCATACAGTGGCCGTAAAACTTAGGACACAGCGAAATTTTTTTTTAAGTTTAACTAATTTATATTTGTTTTATACAAAATCTATATTTAATATAAAGATTATATTTTATATTTAATTAAAAACCTTAAGACCTTTAATTAAAATTCCTAAAAAAACAACATTTGGAAAATTCATATTACCTCATGATATGGCAACGCAAAACTAAGGACACACTTATTGTTTATATGAAATAACCTAACATCAAAAATCATAGAGTTGCAATAGTTAGTTGTATTGTGTAAGCAGCACCGTAATAAACACGAAAAATTAAAATTAATCTACTTCAATATATCTATGTTACAGTAAAATAATATCACATAAGCAGCTTACTCTAGAGGAGAGGCAAATTACAATAAATTTGTATGAGAAAGAAGTCAAATGGGTAAAATAGTGAACCATCTTCGTTTTATGATAGCCACTTAAATGTGTGGCTTTGAAAGGGAGAAGCTTTGAATTCAAAAAAATACTGTAAAGACTGTGAAATATAGAGGTGGAGGTGTAATAGTATTGGGCTGCCCATCGTCCTCGGGTGTTACAATATAAATCTTGTAATCTTTATTGAAAACACAATGACCAAAAATGTTGTTTAAAAATATTCGAAAAGGAAGTGAGCCAAAAATGTGTTTAGCTACTATTTTCAACAAGACAACAACCCGAAGCATGCAGCCCACAATGTAAAAATGTGGCTTCTCTTTATCGCTCTATATATGCTAGCAACAGCACTACAAACCCCATTGGAAAGTTTTGAAAATAAATGTACAAAAAAACCGAAATACGTAGCAAACACCAACTGAAAGAGTTTATTCTAGAAGAATGAAACAAAATTAGTACCAAAACAATAAAAACCTTAATTAATTCTATGAATAAACGATTAATTTCCGTAATTTTAAGCAATACACACAGAAAAATAAATTTCCAACAGAATTGAAAAGTGTTTTTTTTGTGGTATTTCGGTTAGCACAACCAAATTCACATATGATGATATGATGTCATAACCGAATTTTGTAAAAACCTAATTTTAGTTGGAAACTTACAAAATTTTTTTTCTGTGTATATCTATTGGGATTTAATCGTCTACTCGGTATCTAATCACTGGTAGGTATTAATTGCTTAAAGTCTATATTACACAATTAAGGCTATCTAACTTAATATTAAACACTGGGGGAAAAGGATCTATCCCAGGATACGTCACGTGACCGGTTCATTGTGATAGGACCCGGTTACCGGAGCTTTTTTTATATGAACAAAACTGGTCACTTTAACATGGACTTGTCCTAGGAGAGGGTCAATTTCCCGCTGTGACATGTCACAGGACTTGTCCAAAAGAAGATGTCAAACAACTAACCCCAAAGAACATACCACAGGACTCGTACTTTCAAACTCATCATGTGATAGAGGGTTTTAAACCGATCTCGTGATAGGTACTTTAGAAACCGATCCTGTTTTCACCTACCACAGGACTGGTACTTTCAGACCCATCATGTGATATATACTATAAAACCGTTCACGTGTAGGTACTTGAGGAACCGGTCCTCTTTTCGCCTGTCTCGTAATATGTATTTTCGGAACCAGTCCTATTTTCGCCTCGGGACAGGTCCTATTTCACAACTGACCCCTTTTTTCACGCACGGAAAACGTTTAAATTTTCGTTATATTTGTAATTTTTAAAAGTATATTTTTATTATGTTTTATAAGTGTGTCCTTACTTTTGCGTTGCAAATTTCAAATGTTACACTAATATTTTCTTTATCCTTCTAAGCTAATGAATTTAAAGTTTCTTATTTTTTATTTAAACTGAATTACCAAATTTTATTTTTGCGTTATTAAGTATTTTTCTTTGTTTTTTTATTTAAAAACAAAAATTAAAGAAAAGTAAAATTTTCAAATATTTTGTATGATTTTATTTTTAATATAATTTATAAATATGTACACTTTAGCGTACAAGTGCAGTGAAAGGGTTAAGTAAGTAACTTTTATAAAGTGTTTTCTTTATATCTCAAGTATGGACTTTTAGCATAAATTTTAACTTGAATGTTTCTTTTTTTTTTTTTGGTTCCAAAAATAAATTGCAGCATACCTGCGCAAAAAAAAAACATTTTAAGGTAAACATTGACTATATAAAAAATACATAAAAAGTTTTTTTTAAGTAAAAAAAACCCAAGAGATTTTTTTATTTTTTTTTTTTAGGTTAGTTAAAGTGAAACGTGCAACAGCAGCCACAACATACAAAAAGAGAACAAAAAACTTATAGGAACCTTAAAAATACATACATTCTACTTAAATAAAGTAAACATTTTTAGATGTTAGTTTATATTTGGGTTATAAACATAAACTATTACATCTTACATTGGAGACATTTGCTAAAACAAGAAAAGTTTTTAGTATAATGATCATACGCATGGGTGTACCGTAAATCTCATGCATATATGAGGCTTGCCATATTAACTGTCCGCTGCGGTTAAAAATGTTTCGCAACAATGTAAAACAAACAATTAGTATTATTTGCATTTTTTTTTTTTAAGATATTTTAGTAAGTTTGGCTAAGTTTATCTAAAAGTGAGCTTAATTTAGCACTATCCCGAGTTATTTTAATAAAAATTTTACTCCTGATTCAGGTAATCTTGCTCCGAAAAATGGGACTTAATTATATTTTAAGATTAGGGTCACTGTGAACTACATCGAATTTTTAAAAATAAAAACCAACACAGATATCATGGGAACGTGGAATAGCCATTTGCAAATTTTTACTCAAATACAAAGACCATTTTAAAACAATTAGATTGTTTTTAAAACATTTGGAATGACCCCAAATGTAATTTATAAAGCATTAATTGAAATTAAAAAACACCAAAGTAAAAAAAAAAATATTTGTTGAATTTCAATAATTTTTTTAATTGCGTTTGGTATTTTTTAATTGATTCTTTTA
Organism: Eustalomyia histrio; assembly: GCA_949748255.1. Classification (NCBI taxonomy): domain Eukaryota; kingdom Metazoa; phylum Arthropoda; class Insecta; order Diptera; family Anthomyiidae; genus Eustalomyia; species Eustalomyia histrio. The sequence goes on from OX456523.1 coordinate 232,186,034, forward strand.
AGAATCGATTGCGATTTTTTGAAATATAGCATTTATATTGTTTGCCCTGCTCTACATTTACTAACAAAAACATAAATTATTTGCCAGCTTTTGTTGTTGTTAATATTTTATCAAACTACAAATAGAAAAATTTCAAATATTTTTATGCAAAATATTTTTGTTTACATTTAAAAGAGAAAAAACAAGACTTGCCAAGACTTGGCAGCATTTTTATAAAATCGTACTTTTTAACAACTATAACTACTTTGAAAGTCTATATAAGTGTTGTTAATTAAATATTTTCAATTTTAAATACACATGTTTTGATATAAAAATAAGTTCATAATTTTGGTGATTCCAGTTAAGACTTTATGTGGTTTTTGAATCTAAGATTTTTAATTAAAAAAAAAGTAATACGATGGGAATTACGAATTTTATTGTTTTAAAGAAATTCTAAACTTAATAAAAATTGACAAAAGATTTTAAAATTACCTTGACAAAATACTTGAAAAATTTGAAAATTTTTTTTAGAAATTTAGATACTTGAATTTAGTTTAAATTTTATTTAGCCAGCTCACACCCATACAACATTTTAAAACAACAAACTGCATATATTTTTTTCTAACGTTTTTTTTTTCTGTTGTTTTGCTGATTTTTAAACCCAATACAGAGTAATACTACATAAGGATAGTCGACGTGTAAATCAACCTTTAATTACTCCATTTTTAGAAAACGTCCGAAAAAAATAATAGGCGTTAAAGTAAATAAAGAAGGCAACTTGTTTGTTGTTTATACCCAAATAATATAACGAGTGTGGAAATAATTAATAATAGAGGAAGGCTAAGTATAGAAATTTAATTGAAAGAAGCGAACAAATAAAATTTTGTACATGCTACAAGGTTAGGTAACTGACAAAAAATTGAAAAAATTTCCCTGATTTCAAAGCAAGTTTTTCTCATTTCTGCACAAATTTCAGCAATACCCAATTTCAGCAATACCCAATTGGACTTGCCATAGTTATAGTTTTAAATTTGGTTAATCACGGTAGCCAGTGTTGCCATTCTTCAATAAGCCTCTTTTTACAAAAGGTAAAATCGGCTGCCATTGTGGACCCTTAAATAATTATTGGAAAACAAAGATTCTCAATCCCAAATAAATTGTTTAATCCTTATCGTGGCCCAACTTTTGTTTTTCTTATTTATATTTCAAAAAGTGGACAGACAAAATAAAAAAAAAAAAAATTAAGAAAAAATCAACTTTGCTTGCGGATTTAAAATTTATTACACGAAAATTGAAAAAAGGACCTCAATAGGGACGAGAAATTTAAAATGGCTACATAATAAAAAAGTAATAGTACCGATACTGGTTAACCGTCTTGACTGTACAGTGGCAGCCGATTTTGAACTCATGATTGTGGAAAAGGCGTTTAAAGTTTATATTTTAAAAACATTTTAGAAGACATTTTTTATAAACATTTGTGGACTATTTAGATAAAAAGACACTTGATCGAAGTAAGGTAAAAACGCTCCTTAAATACTTTTCATACACTCACAATATATATTCCGTTACCGCCTGTAGTGTATTAAAAAAGTAATACGTAAAGTTTGTTTTTAAAAGAAGAATCAATTGAAATTCATAGAAATATATTTTTTAACTATTTGAATCAGTCATTCAAAAAACAAACTATAAAAATTTACAGACATTCAGTAGGAGTTGATATTTTCAGTTAAATGTAAAATTTTATGTTTTCTGTTTTAAAAAATTGAAATTGATATAATTCTTTTTTGTTTTTTTACCAAAATAGTTTGTATATATACAAAATTATTTCAATAAAAATTACAAGAAATTATTCAAATATAGATACACACAAGAAAATAAAAAAATATATACATCTGTGTGTGTTGTCTATTTGTAAAATTTCATACAAATAGAAAAAAATTTCAATTTGAAAAACAAACCCGAAAATCGTTTTTTTTTACTTTTTGTCAGTTAAAAATTTATGGTTATTTTAAACAACTTTCTATTGTTTTTACTACTTTTGTCAATTATTAAACAATGATTGAAAATAAACAACAAAATGGGCTGAATATAATGAAAAATCAGTAGTCCTCTTTTTGATTGTATTTTCGATTAATTTAATATGTATTTTAGATTATTTTTAACGAAATAATATTGTGAGTGTAGGTTTTATTCACATTGGAAGTTCTTTGGGAAGATTTAAATCAAGAGCAAATTCAAAAATCCTAAAAGACAACAATCTTAAAAATTGTAATTTGTACTCCAAATTATTCGAAAATTTACAAAATTAAAAAAACAAAAATAATACTATACTGTCAAGAAAATTCCCTACACCAGTCTAATTGAAAGATAGCTTGGTTTTGGGTACGAAATTTTTTACACATTAAAATTTCTCATTAAATGTGTAAACCACTAAATAAAAAATTACATAAAAATTTGTATTTTCCCTATATTTATGATAAAATCGGGAACATGGTCCGTATGGACACCAGATCTAAACATGAAGCCATTTTATCCAAAATCGGTAGACTTTTTTCTTGTGAGTCAGTGTACTTAGTTCATATAAATCAAAATATTTGCAAATAACATACAGTTAAAAATTTAATTTAATTTTGACCAGCAAAAGAATTTGTTTTACATCAATTAATTTTGTTTGTTAGAATTAATTTAAATTTTTCAATTATTTTTTTTTAATCATAACAATTAAATTTTTAATCAAAAATCTTTAACACTTTCAATTAAAGTTTTAATAATATAAATCAAAACTTTAATTAAATTTCAAACCAAAAAGCAATTAAAATTTTAATCAAATTTTTAAATGATATTCCAGCATCAAATCAATTAACATTTTAATCAAATTTTTGATAGAAATTCCATATTGAAATGAATTAAAATTTTAATCAAATTTTCAATACTTTTTTTTGTCATATGTTTGTTTGTAATTCATCAACGCATGAAAATCTCTAACTACTTTGTACCAAATAGTTCATAGGAATACCATAGTACTTTTGAAGTTCCAATAGCACCACAAAAAATACTATGGTACCAACTTTGTCATAACTGATAATGCGTATGCATTCGCAGTGTTGCCAACAAATTTTGTTCCCATTTTCAAAGTTGAAATACCCAAAAATCCTTAATAAATTGTTAAATAATGAAAATTTCTTTTTTCTAAAATGATTTTTTGGCAGATTTTGTTTGCTGAAAACTACTAAAAATCCCAGCAAAACCACACATTACCAAATAATGGGCAAAGTAATGTATAGCCATAGGGGCCGATGGATTACTTTACACCTTACTTCATTGATGAATTTTACAGTCGATGAGCCTCAAAGTAATGTATATACCCATTACTTTAGAGGTGATAATGTATATGGTTACGAGAATGGAAAAAGTAATGTGTCTAAAAATAGATTTTTAAAAAAGAGGAATTTTTATTAAAAAAAATTATTACAAATATTTTATTTGAATTATTTGTAATTAAAAATAATGTGGTCAAGACGGGAATCGAACCAGGAAAATCTGGTTGCCAGCCAAAAACTCTACCCACTGAGCTATCGACGCATATAGTATTTGATTGCTTTAAACTTAAATGAATTGTGGCGCTTCGTGTTTTCGCTAGTGTTATCAAAACAAACATACATTACCCTTTTGCTTACAAAAAAAAAACACAAGGTAATGTATCTAAAAATAGATTTTCAAAATTATTTCAATTATTACTTTACATTTATAAATCATATATTACATAATCAATAATGAGTAACTTATTACTTAATGCTTGCAAATAATGAAAAAGGTAACGAGCTATCATTACAAGGTAACGCATGAGAATATCGAACCCATTACCAAAGTTTTGCTGGGATAAATATTCTAGAAAAAAGGGTGGCCTCATAAAAGAATTAAAATTTTAACAATATTTTAAAAAACCTGATTTCTTGATTTAATTTTAAAATCTGATTCAATTTATAACGAATCGATATGCAAAATTCTGTTCATTGTTTGAATTATTTTCTACTTTATTAAATTCATATCAAATTCAGAGAATCAATTTGATTTTTGTTGATTCTTTTCATGATTAAATTTTAACAAATAAAATAACCAAAAATCGTCCCAGAACAGAAACACAACAAATTATTCAATAAAATTAAAATTGAATTAATATAAATTATAATAAATCATTGATACTGAACAATATAAAATTATTGATATAAAGTGCTTATGATGAAATTAAAACCAATACATCATTAGTTTAGCAGATATAGCTTTCGATTATCGATCTGAAAAATCTATCGAAATTTAATTTTTTTTATTAATAAATTTTCAAATCTGAATCTTAATCACCTTGTCTGGCAACACTGAGACTATGTTGTTTTTGTAAATTTAAACAATGAGTGAGGTTTTTTTATTTAAAAAAATTAAGTTATGACGCTTTTATTAATACGCGTAATATTAAAAATATTTTTAACATACATTTTTTTGTTTAGGGATTTGAGATGCAATTTTGCAATTTAAATAACTGTAATAAAAGTTGTCAATAGTATTTATTATAAACTAGAATATTTTTTAAAAGTTCATTATCAATTAAAAATTTAATTGATATGATTAAACTTTTAATTGAAAATAAACAAAAAGTAAAAAAAAAAATAATTGAAATTTATTTGGTAATCATTTTTTCTGTGTACCTTTTATAGTAAATATAATTTTAAATAAACCATTTCATATCATTAAATTTTCTAAAGGGTGGTTAAATTTTAAGGGCCGATGTTGATTTTGAATAAAACGCAAATAAGTTAGGAAATAATTGTCGTTTCTTTTTATTATGATAATATAATTTATGGAACAAAATATCGGCCAAATGGCCGGTGCGACCTCGGCGGCACACCTCCACCCGATGGTCTAAATTTTCGATGACACTGAGGTATAATTGAGGTTCTATGCAGTTAATGTGCCGAATTATCTCATCCTTTAGCTCTTGAATTGTTGTTGGCTTATCGACGTACACCTTTTCTTTCAAATAACCCCAAAGAAAGAAGTCCAACGGTGTCAAATTACATAATTTTGGCGTCCAATTGACATCGCCACCACGTGAGATAACACGGTCATTGAATTTGTCGGCAAGTGGCACCGTCCTGTTGAAACCACATATCGTGCACATCCATATCTTCGAATCCAGGCCATAAAAGTTCGTTTACATCTCGCGATAGCGAACACCATTCACGGTAAAGCTGAAAGTCCATACCACGCGTTTTCGCGTCAACGCTTTGTACGCGTCAACGCTTTAAACGCTTTACTGAAATTCAAGTTACACGCGATGCTTTTTACGCTTTTCTTTTGATCAGCTGTATTGTAAATTTTGAATAAAATAAATTTAAAATAAAAAAATGAAAACAATTTTTGCAAAATAGAAAGTGAAATTGAAATTTTTAAAGAATTTATAGAACTTATTGAGTTTGTTAATATTATATTTTGTGCTACAAGTGTGTACAAAAAGCTCAATAGGAATAGACTATTTTGGGTACGTCCCTTGTTCTTGGAAAGAGAAGTTAGTGGGTTTTTTGCCGCCACTTGCCGAAAAATAAAAGATCACGACCATGAACAATTTCGTATACCAACAACTAACTTTCTGCCAAAAAGTTGTTATTTTTATATGTTTATATTATATTACATATTAAATTTTATTTATAGAAAAATTGATAAATACAAATTAAATTCATAACAAAAACAAAATAAGTTCACAACAAAAAATTAAATTCATAAAAAATTAAATACATTAAAAAATTCACATAATAAAAGTATTGTTTTTTAACATATTTAAAAAAAAGAAAAAATGTTATTTTTTTGTTGCTTCCACTTGCTCACGCAAATAATTAATGAAAAAAATTTCGCATTTTTAACTGCATCATTCGGTAAATCCTCGAAAATTTCGCGTACCATAGAAAAAAACCTTTATGTGCATCGGATTCTTTTTTTGAGGATGGAAAGGCAAATCGAGTCTGTCGTTTTTGTCATTTTATTCAAAAATTCGCTGAAAGCTTCACTATCACTATCCTGTTTTGACCTCTTTCGGCTACTGCTTGGAACTTTGGATGTGGAGTTGGTTTCAGTACTTGAAGTTCCAACGCCGGTATTTGGTTGGTTTGTACTAAACGGTGTCACTGAAGTCAAGCTTGTTACCGTCCTGTAATGGAATAGAAAATGTATAAATTTAATGAATTTATTCACACAAAAATATCTTACTGTCGTGGTTTTATATGTTAAGTACTTCGTGTTTTTTTACAGCTTCAATTAGTTTTTCCTCCATTGTGTAGTTAAAAAAAAAAATAACCTATCAAAATCAGCTGATCTGTGACGCTTACAAAAGTAGAAAGTAGACCTACTTTACGCGTCATACACGTCAAGGCATCCTACGCTTTGGTACTATGTAACTTGCAGCATACAATTACACTGATTCTACTTTTTTGACAACCGCGTATGACGCAAAGAAGCGCAGCATGCGTGGTATGGACTTTCAGCTTAAATGCTTGGCCGACCTCATGACACACTATCGCGAAAAACAGCAATGTTTTCCGCAGAACGAACCGGGCGAGCATGCACAGGTGTTTGCTCAAATTTGCCTACAATTCTCCCGATTGTGGACACATTTGGTCGATTATGCTGACCAAAAAAAAATCACGAAGTGCACGAAATGCATTTTAATTTGAACGCCCATTTTCATAATAAGCCTGAATAACTTTAACGCGTTGCTCGATTGTGTATCTTTCAATGGTACAAATTCAGTTGGTCTGAAATTGAGAAATGTCAAATGAAATGCAAAAAAAAACTTGACGTTAAGGTGTGGTTCACATTCAACATCGGCCCTTAAAATTTAACCACCCTTTGTAACAAAAATGTTTTAAAATTTCACAAAATTAAATGTGTATTTTCACTGAATTTGAAGATTTTTCTTTAGGAAATATTTTCTTAAAATTCTTTGATAGGATAATTCTTTAGAAAAAATTCATTGAATTTAAATGAATTAAGTTGAAAAATTTATATGTACATATACTTTATTGGCATAAGTTAGCCGGAAATGAGTTTAGTTCAGTAATCTCTTTTTCAAAGTTATTTTAGACAAAATAATGCTTATCAATCAACTATGTTTAAATTTCATTAATTAAAAAAATTTATAATAATAATTAATGAATTTTTTAAGTAGTAAACAGAAACAAACAATTATTTCTATTAAATTGCTGTAATACAAAAAGTTGTCTAAATTTAAAAAGTACTATTTTAACAATTCTTCTTAACTCTCTAACCGGCCTAAGCCTCGAAAAATAAACAATAAGAATTTTCTTTTTTTGGTGTTTACTTTAAGCTATATTGACCAAACTAGGTTTAGAATGAACCTCGTTAAGACCTTAATTATTGCTCTTTACTTAAGAAGATATGGCGAATTTAATTTTTCAAAAAATGGAAAATTGAGCAAAAACGCACATTTAATTTAATATAGTATATTTTTAAAATTTTAAGGTTTCGCTGCTAATACCTCACATATTCCTTTTTACAAAGTTCTTAAAAATCCCTCTATTCGTTTTCAAGTTACAACGATGTCCTTTGTAGGTATTCCGCCAGAAAATAATTACTTATTTTAAGACTTAAATATTTTTTAAGTATTTTGAAAATTTTGTTAGTTTTAAAATGTATAATTTTTAAAATTTTATTAAATTCCAATTTAAACACTTTCTCGCTTCCACTGTACTGTAAACGACAATTTATTTCACAGATCATTTAGTAATTTTTTTTGCTATCGGAATGGCTTAATTTTTGATTAAAAGGAACTCGTTTAAAGCATTTGTGAAATATGACATGAACACCGTATGGGGGCGTGCTTGCCGGTTAGAGGGTTAATTTCTTATTCTAATTATTTCATTCTCTTGCTCTTTTATTACGTTTCCTTCTTCCGTATTAAATTGACCTTTTTTTTGTTGTACAATTCTTGCCTAGCAGTAATAACGTTTAATGTTGTACATTTTTTCTGTTTGAAATTAAAACTTGTTGTAATTTCATGTTCAATATGCAAATTAGGGTGGATCGAATTCGGACTTTGGGGAAATCTAACTTATAAGGTGAATGGCTAGTTGTGGATAGATGTACAAAATATTTGTAAAAAGTATTATTTTTAGAATTTTTCTTATTCGATGTTATAATTAAGAGAAGATGAAAAAAATTGTGAGGCTTAGCGCAAGAGGGAGTTTCACACTTTCGGCCTGAGCGACCAGGCCATCGTCAGCCCCATTTTGAATCACTACCCACAGCAACTCTTGGTTTAATTAGGTTTATCAACTACTCAAAGGGAAGGGTTGCTCAGGTCGTAAGTGTGAAACTCTCTTTAGCGCTTTTAATTTTTGTTTATCTTCTCTTAATTATGATCTCGAAATTAGCGAACAAATAAAGCGGATATTTTGGTCACACAAAATTTGCTGTCTCCTCAGAGAGTTTAATAATACAACTGATGCAAAAAAATAAAAATATAATTTTTCAAACAATTCAAATTTTGTCCGACCGAAATATTATTTGTGAAAAAAATTTTTGATTTATGGAAACAATTCTTTATTTTGGTCGATAATTTCAGATTTTTAAACGAAAGTATAAGATCAATTTCGATTCGGCTAACAATTTTCAAAAATATTTTTAACGTATATCTACAACTTATGTAGTATCTACCCCTGCCCTAAATGGAATTATTTTTAAACCCGAATTCGTTCCACGCTAATACGCATTCCTTTTCATATTTTACATTTTTTGTTATTACTGTTGTTGTAGTTCGGTTTTTTTACATTACTGAAATGAAAATGTATCTGGCGCATTACGCTTACATAGCACAATGGGGTAGTAACAAAATTTTTTGAAAATAGTTCAGCCATTTCTTACTGGCTAACCACAATTACCATCTTTTTATTTATGAACCGATTTTGAGAACTATTAAATTGAAATTTTTTTCCATAAATTATATATTTTGACAGCTTAAAGCACATATGGAACAGAAGTTATGTCATCACATTAGGGGTACTTTGGGGTATACGTTCCTGCTTTTTATTACGAGGGCGTACCAATAAGTCCGTGACTTTTCGAACTTCCCTCGTAGTTATATGAAATGCAACACAGCAAGTACCACCTGTAAATATACTACTGTCAAAATTTTGAGCAAGTTCCGTCATTTACTTTACGTTCAAAACATACAACCTCGTGGATTTTTTTAAAAATAGAAAAAAGTGAATTTTGTGTTCTCATTAAACATTATTTTTTGCGAAAAAAAAACCAAGGAAAAACTTGATAAAAAAAGTGGTTTACTGACTTTCTTTGTAGTCGCAGAAGTACAAATGACACTGAACGTTCTGGACGACCAATTGAGCTCAATACATCCGAAAATGTCGAAAAAATCCACGATATGGCGTTGGCCGATCGAAGAGTAAAAGTTCGTGAGATTGTTAATGCCATAGGCATTTCATATGGCAGTGTGGTTTCGATTTTAAATGATCAGTTGGAGTTAAGAAAGCTGTCTGCATGATGGGTGCCGTGTTTGCTCTCAATTGACCATAATGCACGGGTGCACACGTGTGTAGTCTCAATGGCAAAATTCCATGAATTGGGCTACGAATTGGCACCTCATTCGTCATATTCTCCTGATTAAGCCCCCAGTGATTATTTCCTATTTCCAAACCTAAAGAAATGGCTCAATGAAAAGAGATTAAGCTTAAGTTAAGTTGATCTAGTTTTATTATTTTATAATTTTATTCTTAACTTCCTTTGTTATTTTAATAAATGTATGCCAGAGAGTAAATATAATTTTGGACGATTTTTAAATATTTTCTGTTTTTAAAAGTATTTTTTTTTTTTAAATTTAAGAATTTTTAAATTTAAAAAATGCAGAAAAAGTAGTTAATTATGTTTTCTATCGATATCAAGTAATTGCTTTATTAGAAAAAAAAAAAATATTATTTAGCCAAAAAACCAGTTGATATCTGACAACCGCTTTTTGATGGTCTTGGGCGTTGCAGAACAGTTTCTTTTTTGAACATTACAGGGAAAGATCATTTATAAGTCGTGCTATTCATATGTGAAATAAACACCCCACATAGATTTACCCTGGTGCCTACAATATAAAGATATTGAAGTCAAATATCCACAAAATCTACTCCCTCTTTGCCCCTTGCCATAATCTATTTTCCTAATTCCAACAAAATGAACTGTATTTGTAGGGGCATCCCCTGAGTGTAAAAATATCAAACTTGATTAGCAAAATTATCAAACTTGATTAGCAAAAATAGACTGGTTTGAGTTATTTCAATAATTAAAAATTGTGATTTTTTAAATTTAAATAATTTTTGATCTGAAATTTCACTTTATATAGCCAGTACGAAAAGCCTTAATTATTTCCAAAATATTTTGATTCTACCCTAATGTGCACAGTACGTTTTTATTATATACATATTGAAATGTTGTTCATTCGTTGTTGACCCTAAACACAATTTCCGTTTCCTGTTGAAAACAAACTTTGTTTTTTTTTTTTAATACAAACTGTTCTGAATGCAAACAAAACAAGGCGATATTATATAAAATGTTTTATCAGGCCAACGTCCCTCATTCCAACACTATACGAATCCTTAAAAACTTTGTTGAATTTTTTCTCTTCTCGACAATTTAACGTTATCATTAAAATTGGTTTGGCTGAACAAAAACAATAATAAAAAACAAAATGAAGGACAGAAAGAAGGTAGCAAAACGTTGTAGTCTTTGAATGTTTAAATTTTTTTTTTGACAATTTAACGTTTTAGTTAAATAAATATGCCTGTTTTTTTTTCTTAATATTTTTAAAAATTTTACTCATAAAAAAATGCTTTAATAGACAATATTTCAATCGCGATTTCATATTTGCAATAAAATTAAAAAAAAAAACGAAATTGATTTAATATTTTTCCTTAATTAAAAAAAAACTGTTATGGCGTTAGGCGAGGGTTCGATGTAGTTACTGTCACGTTTCTTATTAAAAGATGATAAGAGTTTTTTTGTGTTTAAAATAACCAACAATTTTATGAATATTATTGTAAATTAACAGTTTGATATAAACTTTTTATTTAACCCTCAAATGCACAATATACGTAAAAGTGTACTTTAATTTCTAGGTTAAATCACAAGATCTGTTAAAACTGTAGCTTGAAAAAAATAATCCAATCCTTAGTAATAATTCCATTTTTAAAAAGAAATCAATAAAATTTTTTTCTTATTCCGCAATTATCTCTTGATTTTTTTTATTCGCTCGAATTTTACTTTTTTTTTATTCATGATTTAAAATTGTTTTTTTTTCTAATTTGCGAATTATTTTTTTCTATCTAATTTATCAAGCTAAAGATCTTTTTTGTTTTTTTATAAAAATACTTATTTTATTTTCGATATTTCGCTAACAGTTTGTTAGCATCATCAGGAAAAGAAAATTTTTGTTAGCGAAATATTGAAAATAAAATAAGATTTTTTATAAAAAACAAAAAAGATCTTTAGCTTAATAAATTAGATATTAATATTAAAATAAGATCGAATAAAGTTATATAATTAATTAATTTTTGAAATCGAGACTTCACATAAAAACAAATATATCAAATTCCTTTGATTAAAAATGTAAATTAAAAAGTTTTCAATATTAAAACTTTCACACGTATTGTCATCTAAATTATTTTATTTTACTTGAATCAATTATTCAATTAATTGTATATAACTTAGTTATAAAATAAAATTTTTAATTTTTGGAATTTAAGGAATCATTTGCAATAATTCGAGAATTCAAAAGAAAAAAAGTTTTTTAAATTTACTCCTAATAAATAATAATTTTGAATTAAAATCAAGACCATGCACAAAAAACTCTTAATTTCTTCCAATTAAAAATGTTGCTGACTAACAAAGCCATAATCAACTATTTTTGTATCTGATTCAATTAAAATAAGTAAAAAAGGCTTTAATTCGGCTGTGCCGAATCTTTGAATACCCTCCACCAATATCCTAAAAAAATGTTCTCTACACTCAGAATATTATGTAGTTAACTGTTTGTAGTTCAATAAAAAAGTTTTCCGTTTAATTTAAAAATAAAGGAACATACATTTATTTTTCAAAGAAATATCTATATTAACTTTTTTATACATTTATTCGAAATAATTTACTATCATTTACCATTTTTTTCAGTTTCATTTATTTTTTTCATTTGTTTGAAATTTAATAAAAATTTACCCACAAAACGGAAATTGTGGTTTATTTGTGTCCGTAACAGTTATTACAAATTTAAATTTTGTTTGCTGTCTGTTTCAAAAAAAAATATTCAAAAAATTTCAATTTGTTTTTTTATTTAAATAGGTTGTATATATACAAAATTTTTCAATACAAATTACAAGAACTTCATAAACACACATACATACACAAAAACATTCACACAAAAAGTGTTTACAGCTTCATATGCATACATACATTTTGTATTGTACGAGTATATTAAAAAAAAATACAAAAAATACAAAACGGAAATAATTTCAAATAAATGAAAATAACTTTTATTTTTTAAGGATTGGTAGGTAAAATTTTGACATTTATTTTAACTGATTATATCATTTGTTTTTTACGGATGTGTCAGTTGATTAATCAACATTTAAAAATAAATAACAAATGGCATTTAATTTAAATGAAAATTAAGTAGACCGGTTTTTAAATGAAATATCATTTCTTTTAAAGGATATTTTCAGTTATTTTAACTTACAAACTTTTTTAAGTGTACTGTTTTTAATACAAATAATGTAAAAAACTTTTGAAGTAAAATTATGGAGGTGAAAAAATTTTTTTGAGGCGAAAGAAATTTTTTGTGGTGAAAGAAAATTTTAGTGGTGATAAAAATTTTTTGAGGTGAATACAAAATATTATTATTTTCTAAGCGACTGATGAAAAAATATGAGAAAATATATTTTGTACCTGTCGCTTCTATGAAATTGTACTAAAATACACCAATTTGTATGGAAAATTTAGAGGTATCTTCACATATTCACTCATAATTTTTTAACAGCTGGACCGATTTTGCTCATTTTCAATACCAAACTGCTCGGGAGGATGTCCAACAATCCAGATAAAAATAGCCACCCCCACTTGCGTCTTCGCGTCGTGATCGCCATTTCAACAGACAGACAGACAGACGGACATCGCTAAATCGACTTAAAATTGCATAAGGATCACGAATATATATACTTTATGGGGTCTCAGACCTATATTTCGAGATGTTACAAACGGAATGACAAACTGATATATACCCTCACCATATATGGTGGAGGGTATAAAAATGATTAATATTTAAACTTTCATACATAATAGTCATCAATGACAATTTTGAATTAATTACAGAATTTTTTAATTAAAAGAATTTAAGTGATCTTGTTTTTGTATGCTTCCGACGAGTTAAAAAATTTACATTAATTCGCGAATCAAGACAAAAAATTTTGATTCACAAATCAATTTTAATTTTTTTTTTGATTTTATCAATTACAGCATTAATTGAATTAAAATTTAAAATTACAGAAATTTAAGGTACAATTTTGTTGTATGCTTCCAACGAGGTTACAATAATTCGCGAATAAAAAAAGGTATTTTAAATTTACTCCTCATTACTCATTATTTTGAATTTAAATCGACACACAAAAAAAACTCTCTTAACTTCCTCAAATTAAAAATTTTGCTGAATAACAAAGCCATATTCAATAAATTTTGTAATTGATTCAATTAAAATAATGATCAATATTTAAACTTTCACATATAGTCATTATTAATAATTTTGTTAATTGAATTTATTACAAAATTAATTGAATATGATTTATGATTTCTAATTGAAGGAATTTAAGTGAAATTTAAAAAAAAAATTTTATTTTTTAATTCGCTGATAAAAAAAAATCATCTTTTTGAAATCATGTTTTAAAATAATTCTTTTTAAAACATATTTTCCAAATAGTCTCATTTGTTTTTAAGTAGTTTTTGTGCCTGGAAAGCTAAAAAAATATATCTTGAGTTCATAGGTGGGTTAAGCACAATTTAATATAAATTTTTAAATTGTGGTTATTGTAAGAAAATTTTAATTTCCTGTTTATACATAAACTTTTTATTTTTTAATTCAAAACTTCAACTGAGTTGGTGTAATGTAGTAATCAAGTAGTCGTACTACATTAGAGTGGCCCAAAATATTTGAATTTTGTTGAATTTTCGGGCTTAACAAGGTTACCCATCTGGGAAAAGTATTGCTACTCAGTCCAAATTTAAGCTAACATAAATCGGTCAATATATAGAGGTTAATAATATTAACTATTTTTAGAGGTTAGGTAGAAATTTTACATAAATGCTTGTTTTATGTGGATAAAGAAAAGTTTTTGAACAAAAAAACTTTTTAAAACAATTTTTGCCCCCAATACTCTTCTAAAGTAAAAAAAAAAAAAAAACAATTCTGTTAAATCGCCCTTCCGAAATATAGCGATTTAAAAAATTTTATCCGTTTGAACCCTTTGTTTTATTTATTGAAGCATCTTATAGAGTGGCCAAATTTTAAGGGCCGATGTTGAATGTGAACCGCACCTAAGCGTCAAGTTTTTTCTGCATTTCATTTGACATTTCTCAATTTCAGACTAACTCAATTTGAACCATGGAAAGGTACACAATCGAGCAACGCGTTAAAGTTATTCAGGCTTATTATAAAAATGGGCGTTCAAATCAATATGCATATCGTGCACTTCGTGATTTTTTCGGTCAATTTAATCGTTCAAATGTGCGTTCAATCGGAAAAATCGTTCAAAAATTAGAGCAAACCGGGTCTGTAGGAGATGTGAAAACACCAGCGCATGCTCGTACAGCTCGTACTGCAGAAAATATTGCTGCTGTTTGCGATAGTGTGGGTGAAGGGCCGTCCATCTCAACTCGTCGTCGTGCCCAACAATTGCACCTCTCACGCTCGTCGTTGATGAACATTATGCATAAAGACTTGCATTTGCATGCTTACAAAGTGCAATTGACTCAAGAACTAAAGCCTCTTGACCATTCCAAACGTCGTCAATGGTTAGAATGGTGACAAGAAATGGCAACAGTGGATGATCAATTTTCGAAGAAAATCATCTTCAGTGATGAGACACATTGCCGCATTTGGGCGAATGATAATCCAAGAGTGATTGTCAAAAAACTAATGCACCCACAAAGAGTGACAGTTTAGTGCGGTCTATGGGCTGGCGGCATCTTCGGGCCTTTTTTTTCTAAAATGAGACCGGTCAGGCAGTTACTGTGAATAGTGTTCGCTATCGATGATAACGAATTTTTTATGGCCCGAATTGGAAGATATGGATGTGGAAGATAGGGATGTGGAAGATATGGATGTAGAAGATATGGATGTGGTTTCAACAGGACGGTACCACACACCTAACTAAACAATGGCTCTTTTGCGCGTCAAATTCAATGGCCGTGTTATCTCACGTGGTGGCGAAGTCATTGGCCGCCAAGATCATGTGATTTGACACCGTTGGACTTCTTTCTTTGGGGTTATTTGAAAGAAAAGGTATACATCGATAAGCCAGCAACAATTCAAGAACTAAAAGATGAGATAATTCGGCACATTAACGGCATAGAACCTCAATTATGCCTCAGCGTCCATCGGACCATCGGATGAAGCTGTGCCGCCGAGGTCGCGGCGGCCATTTGGCCGATATTTTTATCCATACATAAAAAGAAATAACAATAATTTCCTAAATAATTTGTGTTTTATTCAAAATCAACATCGGCCCTTAAAATTTAACCACCCTGTACAAACATGGTTTTAGTGTGTCACAATTTTAAAGCATATCTGAATATTAAAAAGACATTTTCAAAAGATAATATCGTCGTAATCCTTTCCTTTTTTTTTATTAAAAATGGTTAAATTAGAAAATTTTGTAAATTTTGAAAGAAGATTTATAGAATAAAAGTAGTCCGAAAGTTAAATTTTTTTCGTAAAGTTGAAATAAAAAAAATCATATTTTTTTCATTCCAACTCTTCTACCAAACTCTTTTCGTGCAGAAATTTTTATTTTAAACAAATTATTTTGAGCCTAAAAATTTACTCTGGAACACGGTGTTGTTCGACTTATTAACTTATTTGTAACTAATTTAGTTTACTATTTTATTAAGAAATATCTTTATTCAAATAAATTCTTTAGTAATCACTTATTATTTTAAATAACTTAAATTAAATATTTAATTAAAATATGTTTAATTTCCCAAAGCAAATGTTTCTATCATTTTGTAATATAAAATGAATTTATTACTTGCAAATAAGTAAATATATACATATTCATATTATTATTATTATTTTATCTGATAAAATTTATTCATTTAATAAACAAACATTCGATATCGATATTTGTAAATATTTATGAAAAGTAATAAAAAAAAATAGTAGGCGTTCTAAGGTAAATACGTATATTCTTCGTATAAAATTTAATTCGTATAGTTGGCAGATAGAATGCACATACATAATATGTAATAATTTGCACACAAAACGGTTTATAAAATTAATTACTTTTCAAAAAATATCACAAAATAAGTAATAATTTCAAATAAATAAACATATACCAAGGCTTGTAAAATCTGCCAACAAAAAATACCAGTTTACATGATTGCGACAAATGTGAATATTACAAATAAAGAATATGAATATGAATTTAATGAAAAACAATATGAATATATTTGAATTATTTAACAAAAATAAAATTTTGTTTGATTTACATGTTAACTATCTCTGACCACCACTTATACATATCTACTATTTCCCAGTATTGGTGATATGAAATATTAGTATCACCAGTATTGGTGATATAAAATATTAGTATCACCAATACTGAAAATCACTAAATATAGATAGTGAATGTGTATAATGACTTTTTAAGTTTTGCTGTTGTACCTTACAAATAAGCTTTTGGCAAAAAGTTTGTCCTTTCAAATTTATTTATTTATTCAAATATTCAAAAACCAAGCCCTCTGGGCGAAATATGCTTTGTATACAATTAAAAAAAAATTTACCATTAATATCATTTAACCGAAGCTGGCGCCCACCGAATCGTTGCATTGTTGCAACCTTAATTCTGTAATTGCAACCCTATTTTAAGCCCGAATTTTCAGTTGCAGCAACCGAATGATAGGGTTGGTGACAAATGCAGTTGGTATAGTAAATTTTTTTTTGGTACACTCTTAATAAATTTCTGTTGAAATTTACCCAAATTATAGTAGGAAACTGTACTTCTACTATAAATTGGGTAAATTTACTCTGTGTGCGTAAACGGAAAAAAAATAGACACATTATGCGTAAGTTAGTACACACATAATGGGTTATTTTACATTGAAAGTGAGTAAAAATTAAATGAAATTTTTAAAGTAATTCGAAAATTTACTAAAATTGTGCGTAAAAAACCTATTTGAAGAGTTATTATACGCATTAAATACTCAAAAATGCATTTCTGTATAAAAAATTCATATATTTACCAACGCATGGTTTAAATTAAACTGCAGACAAATATTTTTTTGAAAAAATAAATTTATTTTATGTATGTATGTTTTAATAATAATGAATAATAAATATAATACATAATATGTGTGCTGTCATGATGGTCATCTTGAATTTAAATTCACAATATTTACAAATATTATATTTATAAACTTTTGAAAAATTAATTTTCGTTTTTAGCATTTTTTTATTTTTTAATATGTTCCAATTTCCAAATGTCAAAATATTTATTACCATTCTTAGTGCGAACAATTTTTATTTAACAAAAGAATACTAATTTTAGGCACAAAGTGTTTAATTTTAAGCACATTATGTCTAAAAATACTTTTTGTGTGTATTATTGTATATGAAAGTTTGTACAAAACATTTTTAGGCATTTTTTGTTTATATTAACCGAATTTTCGTAATATTACATAAAACCTTACCCATTTTATTGTAGTACATTTACAAACCTTTTTTTAGAGTGTAGTTAGATCGAAAAAAACATCAAAAAATTTTTTCAATGTCTGCTACTTTCTTGCACAAAGACTGCTTTGAAGTTTCTATCTCAGAGCAGAAAACCACTAAACCGGACTAAATTTCTTCTTCGGCCATCAGATAAAGAGCAGCAAGTCTCTAAGCACGAACCGGTAGATAACCCTCAAGAATAAAGCTTAATGAGATTATTATTCCTCACAAGGCTTTATCTAATAATATATTATGATATATAAATATTTATGTCGGCATGCAGTACCATATATAATTGTATATTACATAATTATTTTTAAATATTTGTTATAAAATTAGATATCCTTTTCTATATTTGATAAGATATATGGTATATATATAAGACTATATATAATAATATGTGTCTCATACAGGACCATATATATTTATATATGGCTTATACAAAACCATATATATTTATATATTCTATCAAATATTTGAAATATATTAACTTCAAACTATTATTTAATTTGCTATGAGATATAATTATATGTAATATAATTCAATATAATGTCCAAAATCAGAAATATTTTTGATATAGTATAATATATAATTATATACAGTTCAATATATTGCCTCACATTAAATAAGTTTATTATATGATATAAGATATAATTATACTTGGTACAACATTTGAAATATAGTTATATATGATTCTATATAAAGTCTATTTTCGATTTAATATAAGATATAATTATATATGGTTCTATGGTATCGACTCCCAGCCAAGAAGATAAAAAATATGATAATCCATGATTACTTAAATAAAAAATAAAAAAAAAATTTTTCATTTGGAGGAAAAAAATCTTTCTATGATCTCGAACCAGACTTAGAATTCATTTTCATACAACATTTTTTGCATTTTATTTATTTTTATATTTTTTATTAATATTTTTGTTTACAGGAATTACCTAGAATATTTTTACATGATTTAAGATATAATTATATATGTTTCTATATCAATGGCTTCGAATCCCATCCAGGAAGATAAAAAGTTTTTTTGTGTTTTTTAATTTACTTTTATTTTCTTAAAAATATTTTTTTTTTGCACAAGTTTAAAATTTTAACAGTAGTTAGAAATTTGTGGTATCATATAAGATACAATAATCTTCTCAACAAAAAATGCGTTCCGTTTACGTACCGTTTTTGGTCCGTCATAAACGGAATCCAACTCCGTTTACGTACCGTTTTCTGGATCGAAACTGATTCGAAATCCGTTGAAATACCGTCTATGATGGACCGTTTACGAACCATGATATCGGATGATAAACGGTGTTGTCCGTTAAAAGTCTGTCCGACTTATCGGATGAAAAACGGAGTTGTCTGTTGAAAGTCCGTCAATGACGGACCGTTTACGGATCCGTATTCGTACTGTTTTTTCATCAAACAATGGATTTGTGTAAATGCCTATTATTTTCATTTTTAATAGCAAATTTTATTTTTTTCTCTTTAAATTTATTAACAAAGATATTAAAAACCAAAATAACAAAACTTTTACAAACTAAATACAACAAATACCAAAGAAAATGGCAAATAAATACTATAGTTATCTAGTTATCTAGTTAGCATCCATCAATGACTGCGGTTGGGGCCCATTAAAATTCATAAAAAAAAACAAAAATTTAATTAAGATTTAAATTGTGGTATTAACGATATGATATGTAGCACACAATGAAAATTTGCTAGTTTTTTCACAAAATCTATTATAAACAGTCAGGCAATATTTTTATTTGCAAATCAGCATAAATTTGCACACATCATTGTAAAACTTTTTTTAAATTTCATAAATATTTACCTTATGGATATTTAAATCCAAAAGCAACGGAAGAAAAACTGATGAAAAACGGTGGTCCGTCCGTATTTGACGGTACAGAAACAGATACACCAAAACGGATTCAAAACGTATAGTTTTTGAAAATTCAATTATACGGTCCGTTAATATTCCGATTACGTACAAGCTTTGACGGATATGTATTTTCGGACCGTATACTAACTGTAGAAGCCGGATTCATGAATCCAAACGTTTCGAAGAGCCCGTAAAAATGTTTCTTAGGTAGGTACATGTATTTATATATTAGTTTTGTTTTCAAAAGTCCTATTGTTGGGGAAAATTTTATATATACTGATTGAGTTAAGAGGTCGACAACAACTCTGGTAGCCTGGGTTCAAATCCTTCCCACCACTCCATTTCTGTATCTGATGCGATAAGTTTTCGCAGATATAAACACATAATTACTGGAAATTTTTTTTAGAGGTTTAATTTTAATTAATTTTGTAAAATTTCTTATTGGATAGAGAAATAACATAGATACAGCATCTTATTATCTTCTAAAATTAATATATATTTAATTTCCTGTGACTCAGCCTATAGAAAGCAGAACAAGGTTGCATTTTACATGTTTTTGGCGAAAACTTTACCGATGCGAGAGATACAGGAACAAGGTGCAGGAATATTATTTTTTATTTTTAATTTAAAATTTCTTTAAATTTTTTTTATGTATGGGATCTAATCTGATACAATTTGATCTGCCATGTTTTGGATAAGCTTAGATCTTACTAAATCCTCAATTATATTGCTGGAACTAATTTAATGTGATGCTTTTCAGATCAATTTAAATATTACTAAATCCCCAAACATAGTACTGAATCTAATTCCATCTTCAATTTTTGGGAGCAAATAAGGATCAGATAGATATTACAGCAGATATTAAAGAATATCAAATTGGTTATAAATAAATATTGTGTCATATGAATTTTTTTTTTCTCGGCAAGTCATTCAATTTTCGATCATAAGCCCCAAATCATAAATGGATATAGGGCAATCAATGTCCGCATTTAAATTGGGTTAAAAAATAAATCATTCATTTTATTTCATTATATTATTGTATTATTTTATAAGACACTTAGAACTTAAGTGTGTATTTAGAAAAATAAGGTCATTCTTTTGTGACATTTTTTTTTTATATTCGCCCCATAATCTAAATTTAAACTTTTTTTGTTGTTATTGCCACTAAATTATCTTAACGAATGCATCCAGTTTGTTAAACACCCACAATATTTTAATATGCGTCACTGTACATATTTCCCTTTTTTTTTTCCTTTCAACTCTCTAACATTTGAGGACAAAAACTATACTTATAACTGTTATAAAATGAGTGCAGCATATGGTGTTAATGTGTGGCACAATACAACCATAATAATATTGCAGAAAAAAAATTAAATTAACAAGGATACTAAAAAAATACAAGTTAATACACATAGATGAGACGACAAAAACAAAAAAAATGTAACAAAAACAGCATCAATTATATAAAAAAGAGACTTAACAAACAATGGGTTGCATTGAACAAACAATAATCTTAAAATATAATGAAAATTGTATTAAAATGAATAAAAAATGCATTAAATTAAAATAAAAAATAATGACAATGTAGCATGCAATAGTCACTGGCGCCACAAGTGAATTGTAATCAACTCAATATCATACAGATTTAATGGATTTTGTTTAAATTAAAAAAAAAATGGGTTAAATGTTAAATGATTTTAATTCCAAAGGAGATATCGTTAAATAAACAGTTAATGGATTTTTAGCTATACATAAATGCATTTGTTTCAAAAAATTTTCAATCATAATGTACAACATGTCCAGCATTTGATAATGTATAGCGTTGTTTGATGGCCATTACAAAAACAATTACAAAGAGTCATCAAGCCATGCTGTACAGCATACTTCATAGTCCATTGGCCACTTAAAAGTTATGGTGGATAAACACGGAATGTACTACAGAGGGCCAAAGTATCCCCTTATGGTAAAAAAATTTAATTTATGTTATATTTAGTTATTTCGGTAACGGCATTTTAAGGATACCGTTAGTTGCACACATAATAATTCATGCATAAAAATACGAATTTATTGTCAAAACAACGAAAAATTTTGTAAAATTAACGATAAGCATCTAAAAAGGATTAAAAATTTTTAAGGGCCGATGTTGATTTTGAATAAAACACAAATTATTTAGAAAATGATTATCATTTCTTTTTATTATGATACAAAATATCGGCCAAATGGCCGCCGCGACCTCGGGGGCACACCTCCACCCGATGGTCTAAATTTTCGATGACGCTGAGGCAAAATTGAGGTTCTATGCCGTTAATGTGCCGAATTAACTCATCCTTTAGCTCTTGACTTGTTGCTGGCTTATCGACGTACACCTTTTCTTTCAAATAACCCCAAAGAAAGAAGTCAAACGGTGCCAAATCACATGATCTTGGCGGCCAATTGACATCGCCACCACGTGATATAACACGGCCATTGAATTTGTCGCGCAAAAGAGCCATTGTTTCGTTAGCTGTGTGGCAAGTGGCACCGTCCTGTTGAAACCACATATCGTCCAGGGTCATATCCTCAATTTCTGGCCACAATAAGTTCGTTATCATCTCGCGATAGCGAACACCATTCACGGTAAATGCTTGGCCGACCTCATCACACACTATCGCGAACAACAGCAATGTTTTCCGCAGAATGAACTGGGCGAGCATGCACAGGTGTTTTCACAGACCCGGTTTGTTGAAATTTGCCCACATTCTCCTGATTGTGGACACCTTTGGTCAATTATGCTGACCAAAAAAATCACGAAGTGCACGAAATGCATTTTGATTTGAACGCCCATTTTCATAATAAGCCTGAATAACTTTAACGCGTTGCTCGATTGTGTATCTTTCCATGGTTCAAATTGAGTTAGTCTGAAATTGAGAAATGTTAAATAAAATGCAGAAAAAAACTTAATGTTTAGGTGTTGTTCACATTCAACATCGGCCCTTAAAATTTAACCACCCTTTAGATAAAGGAATTTTACACTCAGAATATTATGTAGTTAGCTGTTTGTAGTTTAATAAAGAAGTTTTCCGTTTCATTTAAAAATAAAGGAACATACATTTATTTTTCAAAGATATATCTATATTAACTTTTTTATACATTTATTTGAAATAATTTACTATCATTTACCATTTTTTTCAGTTTCATTTATTTTTTTCATTTGTTTGAAATTTAATAAAAATTAACCCACAAAACGGAAACTTGTGGTTTATTTGTGTCCGTAACAGTTATTACAAATTTAAATTTTGTTTGCTGTCTGTTTCAAAAAAAAATATTCAAAAAATTTCAATTTGTTTTTTTATTTAAATTGGTTGTATATATACAAAATTTTTCAATACAAATTACAAGAACTTCATAAACACACATACATACCCAAAAACATTCACACAAAAAGTGTTTATAGCTTCATATGCATACATACATTTTGTATTATACGAGTATATTAAAAAAAAAACAAAAAATACAAAAACGGAAATAATTTCAAATAAATGAAAAAAACATTTATTTTTTAAGGATTGGTAGGTAAAATTTTGACATTTATTTTAACTGATTATATCATTTGTTTCTTACGGATGTGTCAGTTGATTAATCAACATTTAAAAATAAATAACAAATGGCATTTAATTTAAATGAAAATTAAGTAGACCGGTTTTTAAATGAAATATCATTTCTTTTAAAGGATATTTTCAGTTATTTTAACTTACAAACTTTTTTAAGTGTATCTAAACGGAATTGCCTGCCAACCCTGAGTTAAAAGTCTAAGATTTTTTCGAAATTAAAATTTTTATTTATTGTTAAAAATTTATCCACACAGAGAAAACAAATTCATTGTGCCACCAGAATATTTTGTCAACTGAATGATTTTACCAGTAAATCATTAACATATAGTGCTGGCTATGATGGTAATCCATGTCCTTATGTTATCGGCGGTGGCTCCAAGAAGAAGAAAAAAAAATAACTCATATGATAAAATTTTGACAGATAGTTTTCGCAAAAGTTAAATCAAGAATAGGATTGTTTGCGAAGTAGAGAAAATTTTTATCACTTTGCAGCTTTATTCATTCAGAATCCGTACCCAGACTTGTGTAATTTGACATCGGTGAATCAGGAAGTTTCATCGCACTTGGATAGCTGACAGATCAAAATTCTTGTTCTAAAAGAAACACCTTTCTTTTATTGGATGTTTCTAAAGCAAAGTTTCTAAGAAAACGTGTTCATAATTTGAGATATTTTATTTTGGTAAAATTCCTTAGATTCTAAGGCGTGTGTACGACATAAAGTTTTTGATATCTGTTGATTTTTATATTGGATTTTTTCTATAGGAAATGGCTTCTGGTTCTGAGCACTTTTTCTTATAAAGAGGTATAGAATCTGAAACTTTTTCTATAGAAACATTTTCTTAGAACACGCACCTTTTTGTATAGCAAAATTTCTTAGAAACAGAGGCTTTTCTATTTTGGTAGGGCTTAAAATCTGAGACTTTAAAAAAATGGTCAGAATCTGATGCTTTTCCTGTTGGCATTAGAAAAAAATCATCAGAAATTTCCACTGAATTTGAGGACTTTTTTATAGAAAAACTCTCAGATTCTTAGGAATTTCTGATACGGAAAATCCCTCCAATTCTTATGACTGTTTCCTGTAAAAATGTTCAGATTAGGAGTTTTTGCAATAGACAAAACTTTTGATTTGTAGAGCTTTTGTCTTAAGAAAAACCGACTCTAAATATTTTTTATAGAAAAACCTTAGCTTCTGAGAACGTTAGTCTACATATGACCACATCCTTTCCGAAGAAGCTTTTCTATAGAAAAAACCCTCAGATTCTGAGCACCTTTTCTTATTGAAAGACTTTTTCTACAGAAAATCCCTGCGACTCTAAGGTGTTTTCCTGAAAAGCCCTTATGTTCTATAGGAATATAAGGCTTTATTTTATCTCTGGGGGAAAAGTGTTCAGAATCATTTTTCCATAGGCTTAAATAAAATTACACATTTTTTAATAATAAAATATTTTAAAAATGATTTAATTCTTTTATTTTGGGTGGTATATCATATTTTTGGACAATTTACGCACAAAATTGGTAAAATTGCACATAATTTTTGAATTTCTTTACGCATTTTCAATGTAAACTTACACATTTTGTGTGTAATTACTTTACGGCTTATGTGCCTAATTTTTTTCATTAAAACACTCGGGAGTAAATTTACCCAATGTACACTCAAAAAAAAAATTAGCTCGAATTTAGAAAAATTCACTTATTTGGGGGAAAAATTGAAATGAAAATGGCGCCAAAGACACTTTTTATGAATAGTTAATAAAATTTTCCTTGAAATTAAGAAACAAATTTTACTTAAAATTTGGTCAAAATTTCTAAAATATAAAAAAATTTTACTACTGGGAACTAAATTTTTATCAAAAAAGAGTAAAATTTCCTCCTAATTAGTTCATACATTATCTAAAATTTTACTATTAGGTAGGAAATGTTTCCTTGGTTTAAAAAAAAAATTATTTTATTTAAGTTCATTAGATAATTTGTTTTACTAAAAACTAGGACTTAACTGCCTAAAGATAAGAACATATTTTCTAACATCAAACATTTGACAAAAATTTTCCAATAAATATGAGACTTTTTCTATGGTGAAGATATTTTACCATATATTTTAAAGTACTTTACACTCGTTGAGTAAGTATTTTCCTACTTTCGGAGGACTTCCGCTTTGTGAGGACACTGCTCTTAACAAGCTTTTTGCTATACATTTTTTGCTTTTAAATTAAATTGAATTAAACTAAATTCATGTAGTACAGGATATCCTGAAACGTAATAAATTGTGACATAGTCAGATCCTTTTCGTAGTTAATTAACGGTTCTGCTTGGCAGAACTACAAAAAGGGACGCCCTAAGTGACACACGGCATCAATGGCTTAGGAACACTGGGGGTCCTTTGTCTTCTTAAATTAACCAATTTAAGGAAATTGTTGCAAAAATACAAAATATCACAGTTGCATTTCTTGTTATTATTGGAAAATGGAAAAAAGTCATAAGTTTATTGTATGGCATTTTTAGCTTAAACTTTAATTGACATATACAAATTTTAACTTTTTTTTATTTTACTAAGTAAAAAAAAAAATTTATTTAGTGCCTTCGATAAATATAAAGTTTAATAGCCGCAACGTCAATTATAGGAAAGCCATTATGTCGTTATGTATAAATTATGCTTGCGATATTTTGTATTGTAGTCAGCAAACAAAGTTATTACATAAAAGCGCAAATTCCAAATTTTTTACCTTTTGCTAACAAAATTTTAAAATATATTTTAAGCTATTTTAAGTTCAATATTTCAGACTGGTAAGATAAGATTACTGACTCACGCTCACACACGTTCACGAACCAAAAAATACAATAATTTTTTTAATTAATATGTTTCCTTAATAATAATTTTTTTTTGAAAATTAGGAAAACTAACAGTTTGTTTTTAATTGGAAAAGAATATTGAAAATTATTTAAACGTTTTCCAACAAAAAAATCCTATACCTACGTTTATTAGTTTTCAAAAATTAAAAATAATTTATTTGAAAAAAAAATTATTCATTAAAATTTATCTGAACTAAGTTGAATGAATATTTTACTTAGAAATAGGTCATCTGTTTCTAAAATAAAATAAACTTTTATTTTTACATAGGAACAAATTTATCACTTTTTATTTTTAATTACCTAAACTAAATTTTAGAAAACAATTCTTAAAAATAAGAAAGTGGTAATGTACACACATTAAGTTCAAGTACTTTCTCATTTTAAGTTAGACACATTTTTTGAACTAAATGGGAGTAAATTATATTCTAAATGTGTTTTTTTGAACTAAACTTAATTTCACTACATTTTAGTATGCAAATTTCTTAAAACTGAAATGCTTTTCTTATAAATTAATAAATTTTTATTTAATATGTACTTGTTTTTTTTTTCCTAAAATCAAGAAATATTACTTAAGAAAGGTATAAATTATTTCTGAGTATTTAACTATTTCGTTTTTTGGTAAAAAGGATTTTTTTTTTTATTAATTTTTAGAAAATTTTTCTATGTTTCACTAAAATTGAGGAAAATTTTTAAACTATTTTAAAAGAAATTTTGGATTAATTTTTAGTTCATGTCTTTTTTTTTAGTGTATGGTAGGAGTATAATAAATCAGAACTTTTTCCCAATTATTAGTGTAATAGAAAACTTAATATATGTGTCCAATAATTGACAATTTTTTTTTTATAAAAAATAAAAGTTTATATTTTTTTTATAAATTATTTTTAAATACTTTTTATATTAAATATATCGCGAAATTCTTAAAATATAGCAAAACTTTAAATGTCTGTTTTAAAATCCCATATAAAGTACTTTCCCAGCTCGTCGTACTATGATGTAAAGTTTCTCCTGGTCGGGTTATGATTTTTTTTTTCTAACGTGCTTATACATGTTTTCTATTCTCATTGTAAATGAGTATGATTTTCGGCCAAATTTTACATCACACAATTAAAACTTTCTTTAAAATATTAAAGTTTTAATTAAAACTTAAACATGTGCTTCTTATAACCTGTTTGAATTGAGCTTAACCTCTTTTTTTACTTATTAGCTTTTATAATTATGTTTATTTGCTTTAAGCCCTTTAAATCCATTATATTGTTAGTTTTATAGTAATTGTTTTGTTGTTTTAACATATGGTGGTAGTAAAAGTTAACTTATCCTTTTGTTTTTGTTTTTGGTTTTTTTTTTGCCCTTGTGGTTGGTTTGTATAAGCAGCCAATTAACGCACCAAGAATTTTCTTATTTACTTCTTTATCAACTCTTATGTAAGTTTGTGTATACCCAGCAAACATTTTGAAAATATCTTTTGATATTGAAACAATATTGTTTGTTTTTATTTGGAGGAAAAATATTAAGTAGTATTTTAAAATTATTTTCCTTTCACTATTTAGAAGATATTTGGCGATTATCTTACAAACGAAATTTCAGCGATAATTAATGTTTTAAAATGTCGCAGATTTATCATTTTAGAGCGGAAATTAACTTTCGAAATTACGCAATAAGAATATGATAATTTGTCGCAATACAATTTTTCCTCCAGACGATACGATTTAGAAACATTTTTGTATAGAAATGTTTGCAGGGTTATTTTAATCAGAAAACACATACACATATATATAGTATTTGATCCCAACATACCAAATGACTTGAGAAAAATATTATTATAAGCTTACAAACACAAGCCTTAAGCTTGAAAAAGACTTGAGAATATATTGAAAAAGGCTATCGTAACAATTGTAGAAAAATCAAAACGGAACCCTCGTGAAAATATTATGTGTGTATGATTACTATAAGCTTATTCTTGCAATAAGCTTACAAAAATAATATATTATTAATAGTTGAAAAAGAGAAATCATAATTATTTTCTTTAATTAATTTTTTATTTTAATTTAAAAAAATAATAATAACTCATTTTAAATATAAAAAATAATAATTTATTTTAAATATAAATAATAATAATTAATTTTAACCATAAATAAAAATAATTAAATTTAATATGCAATTACACGTTCACTATATAAAATTTACAACTAAATGTACACGCAAAACTCGTTTGACAAATTTAAAGAAAATTTAACGGCACTTGTTGTATGCATTATAAGCGTAGAACAAAGACAACAAGACTAGAATGTATTGAAAAATATATCTATTTCAATCGTCATATTGCGTTGTTGTTGTATGTTGGTTATAAGCATACTTGAGAAAAAGTTATGTATAATAATCTGTTCTCTAGCATTGTTAAATACTGATTGTGAATTCACATTTTATAAATATTATAATAAGCGAAATTAAGAAAAGCTTAAAACACACTATTAATATAAGCATATTCTCAAGTTGTATTGCAGTTTGATTGATATATGGTATATTGGGATGTTATACAGAACCTTATTTGAACCTTATTTTATTTTCTTAGTCATAATTTTTTATTTCAATTTTAGTACTTGTATAATGTTGCGCACATTTGTTATATTCAAACCCTTATGTTTAGAGAAAAGTTTATATGAAGCTCTTAAAACTTATAACATTATGGTAAATGTTGGCCCTAGATTCTATTTTATAGGGAAAAATCCGAAAAAAATTTACGTTTTTTATATATTTTAAAAATATTTTTACATAATTTAATACAATTTTAACAGTTCAAAAATTTTGTCCAATATTTCTGTCATCTTTGCATATTATCTTCAGGGATTTTATGTATCTATTTAGTGATTACCATCATGAATTCCAGTATGTATTGAAAGATTCAAATTTAAAAATTTAAATAAATCGGATCGGAACCAATGATTTTTACATAGGGGTGTCACAGGGTGTAAATTTTCTTTTATAGTCCTTTTTCATTGCATCCTAATCAGTTCTTAGGTTTTAGTGCTCAATGCACTTAGTCCAAAGTTTTTCCAATTTGTGTATCCCTTCCAAAAAATAGAATTTTTCGAAGGTCAATAAAATAGACATTTGTTTGATCAATAATTTCATCGTTGGAGCTAAATCTCTTTCGAGCAATTTCTTTAGTTTCGGAAATTGTTACTGAAGGCTAAATCCGGAGAATATGGCGGATGAGGTACCAATTCGTAGCCCAATTCTTGGAATTTTGCCATTGAGACTACACACGTGTGCACACCAGAGAACTGCAAAATCAACTTTTTTCTTGATTTAATTATACACAAAAATTCTTGTTCACATTTAATAATTCAACAAAATTCACTGTAGAATAAAATTAGCATCATGTTACTGAACGCGTAATTGGGATCAGTGTGAATCATCTGTCGACTAAGTTTTTATGCAAATGTAATCACTCAACAAAAAGTCAGCGTTGAATAAATCAGAAAAACAACAAACAACGCGTAATTAGTAATACAATACTTAAAATATTCTTCTTTGTAAAATAAAAATATTTTTTTGGAAAAAAAATTTAAGTCTATATCTCAGGCTTGCCTAATACGGAAAAATTTAAATATTGTCTAATTTTTTTTCATCTATTTTGATTGGAAAATTAGGCAATATTTAACTTTAACCGAATTGGGAGAGCATGAGACATCGACCTAAATTAAAAAAAAAAAAATTTTCACAAAGAACAATATTTTTGGTATTACTATTAAAAATTCTAAAAAACGGAATTTAGACCCACCCTAATTTATGAAATGTGTTTGTACAAAACCACCCTCTTTTTGTAGATAAGAAACTATTTTGTTTTAGTTATGAATACACACATACGCTTTATTTATTGCTTTTTCTGATTTATTCTTCATCAAAATAATTATTGTTGACTCAAACGAACAGAATAAAATCAATGGTATAAAAACGACCGATGATTATAAATCAGTGACAACAATTTTCACGTCGTTTGATTGATTTAAAATCATCAACAAATATGTGTATTGGAGTATATTCAACGTTTGAACGCAAACACACATATATTCTTGTGTTGATTGCCTATGAACGTTTTGCAATCAGCATTTGCAGTTCTCTGGTGCACACGTACATTATGGTCAATTGAGAGCAAACGCTGCACCCATCTTGCAGACGGCTTTCATTTAAAATCGAAACCACACTGCCATATGAAATGCCTATGGCATCAACAATCTCACGCAATTTTACTCTTCGATCGGCCAACACCATATCGTGGATTTTTTCGACATTTTCGGGTGAATTGACCTCAATTGACCGTCCATCGTCATTTGTATATGTACAAAGAAAGTCAGTAAACCACTTTTTTACCATTGAAATCGATGGTGCAGAGTCCCCATAGTATTTATCAAGCTTTTTTTTGGTTTGATTGACGGTTTTTTTTCGCAAAAAATAATTTTTAATAAGCACTCGAAATTAAATTTTTTTCATTTTTAAAAAAATCCACGAGGTTGTATGTTTTGAACAGCTCTTAAACGCAAAGTAAATGACGGAACTTGATCAAAATTTGACCGCAGTCTATTGACAGGTGGTACTTGATGGGAGCAGTGCTGAATTTTATATAACTACGAGGGAAGTTCAAAAAGTCACGGACTTATTGATCCGCCCTCGTATTATTTAAAATTGATCTTAAGATCTTTTATTTATAAAAATTTATTATAGATATTTATTTACCCCAATATTTCGTCACCACATTGGGTGACTTCTTCAGAGGAAATTGTTGTTTTTAATATTTTATCATAATAAAAATACTTAAATTCCAAATATTTTATGACAAATATTTTTGTTTACCTTTAAGAAAGAAAAGCCAATAATATCCAAGACTTGGCAGCATTTTTATAATATTTTAATTTTTAAATAGCAAGTATATAAATACTTAAATTTGTATGGAATATTTATATAAAATTAAACAAAACCTTTAAATATTATTTAAAACTAAAAATAAAGAAGATAATATTATCAAGAAATATTATTTATAAAAAAAAACATTTATCAAAATTAAAAATCTTATATATAAATTTATGTACCTTGACAATTTATATACATATCGTATGTATGCTGTTGTTGTACATCACTGTCAATAAATAATGTCATGTTTATTTCTTTGGCTAACCTTGTTGCCATATTGTATTGCCTTAAAACTTTGTATAAATTTTTATTTTTCTTTTAACTTAAATGAGTAGTATCTGTATTTATTCTGTTATCCTTTAGCTAATATTTAAATATATAGTTGTTCATTTTATACATTTGCCTATATAAAAATATTCATATAAGGCATTTTATCCTAACTGTCTAGATTGACGGCTTTAATTCTTTCAGTTCAAAATGTTGCAAGAGCTTTGAAGACTTAATTCAATTAATGCAAATTTTGAATTCTGAATTGATGTTTAGCAAATTATATCCAAAATGGCAAAGTCATGCAATGGTTTTAATTCGGATTTGGTCCCATTCGATTTGTTTTGAAAATAATTAAATCAATTTTAACAGTTCGTTTAATCAAATCAAAAAAAAAAAAATGGAATTCGATCAATATATCAACCATTTAATGTGAACGCTAAATTCCACTGCACCGTTGAGGGATTTAAAAAAAAATGTTTTCGTAAATCAAAAAAAAAATCCGTCCAGTAATGGAAAATATTTTTTGCTGTTCACTGAATTAAAATCGATTTTTTACCGAAAAAAAATCAGTGAACGTTAGAAAATGGATTTAAAATCATTAAAGGAAAAAAATTAAATCACTGAAGGGAAATATGTATATATTTTTTTTTGTAGATCGCCGAAAGGTTGAACGATTTTAGTGATTTAAATCACTTGATTTGATAAAACGAATTATTTTAATTGAATTAATTCTTAATTTATTTCGAGGGCGGATCAATAAGTCCGTGACTTTTCCAACTTCTCTTGTAGTTATATGAAATGCAACACTGCTCCCATCAAGTACCACCTGGTAGTAGACTACTGTCAAATTTTGAGCAAGTTCCTCGTGGATTTTTTTAAAATGGAAAAAAGTGAATTTTGATTGGTCATTATTTTTTGCGAAAAAGATCGTCAATCAAACCAAGGAAAAGTTCGATAAATACTATGGGGACTCTGCACCATCGATTTCGATGGTAAAAAAGTGGTTTATTGACTTTCGTTGTGGCCTTACAAGCACGGAAGATGCCGAACGTTTTGGACGCCAAGCTGAGATCTCTACACCCAAAACAATTGGAAAAAATTTACGATATGGCGTTGGCCGATCGGAGATCGAATGTGCGATAGATTGTGGAAGACATAGGCATCTCACATGGCTCAGTGGCTTCAGTTTTGAACGATGACTTGGGTATGAGAAAGCTTTCCGCTAGATGGCTGCCGCGTTTGCTCACAATCGACCACCAACGGACAAAAATCCATGAAGTAGACTACGAATTGACCCCTCATTCGTCTTATTCTCTGGATTTAGCCCCTATACCCTCGTATTAGAGTTGAATGAATTCACTTGATTAAAAAATAAATCGTTCACTTCCCAGCAAAATAAGAGCTGAGAAAGAAGTACTTAAACACTAGAATTAATTGATTATGACTTTGTTATTCTTTGGAGTAATTTAAAATATATTTTTTTTTTGCATGTAGACATTTGGTAATTTTCCTGTAGCAATTAGTTTGTATGAAAAGCCTCAAATATATCTGTTTTTATATAAGTTCTGTTTGGTAGATAGTTTTGTGGTAGTTTTTAAATCGTCCATGAATAAAGGCTGTACAGGAAAACATAGTCAAATATGTGTACATATTGTTTACAATTAGTTCAATTTGGATTTTAACAAGTTTTTACCGATGCCCCTATAATTTAAAAAAAAAATTTTTTTGTATAAAATCTGGAATTACGTTCGAATCAGTTTATTACGGTCAATCATTTGTTTAAAGTTTTAGAATTTGAATGCTAAATATATAATATCAATATTATCGCTGTCTGAAGAAAGCGCTTTAGAGGGTTAAAGATCACATTACTAACATATATTTTGAGACTGAAATTTCTCATTTTCGTTGTCATCCTTTATATCTTATGAATAAAATCATTTGCTTGGTTTGCTAGTTTTTATTATTTTTTTGTTGCTACAATTCGATACGTACAATAACAAATATTTTTTTGTGAATTATCCTAGTTTGGGTCAAGGTTGTTCGATTTTCTGTCTTTCATTTAAATTGTATGAGTCCATGTGTCTACATATGTATGTGAATGTTTATCTCTCGGTACAGGGATACAAACTAAAAATTTTCAAATATCTTATTAAATTTTTATTATTGTATACAATTTTACTTACATAAACCACACTCAACTGCCCTTCTATGGAAATTGTCTATACAGTATTAATGTCACACTTACAGTACCCAGCAAAACCACACATTACCAAATAAAGTGAAAAGTAATGCGTAGCCATAGGGGCTCATGGATTACTTTATACCTTACTTCACTGTTGAATTTTACAGGCGGCCATTACTTTAGTGGTGATAATGTAAGCGGTTACTTATATGATTACGAGAATGGAAAAAGTAATGTGTCTAAAAATAGATTTTTAAAAAAGAGGAATTTTATTAAAAAATATTATTACAAATATTTTAAACGTTATTAAAAATATTGTGGTAATGATGGGAATCGTACCAGGGAACTCTGGTTGCCAGCCAACTGAGCTATCTTAAATGCTTTAAACTTAAATGAATTGTTGCGCTTCGTTTTTTCGGTAGTGTTGTCAAATTAAACATACATTACCCTTTTACTTACAAAAAAAAAAAACACAAAGTAATGTATCTAAAAATAGATTTTCAAAAATATTTCAATTATTACTTTACATTTATAAATCATATATTACGTAATCAATAATCAGTAACTTATTACTTTATGCTTGCAAATAATGAAAAAGGTACGAGCTATCATTACAAGGTAACGCATGAGAATATAGCACTCATTACCAAAGTTTTCTTATATGATACAACAAAAAAAATGAAGGAACTTTTTTAATTTTTCCAAAAAGTATTCGAAGTAGGCGTGTTTAATCCTATACCAGTCAGCTACATTTTATTCTGAATTTTGGTGAGAGAGAGGTTGATGAAATGTGATGGTGATGGTGTGGGCATTGCTCCCGCTCACGGAGTAAAGGGGAGGGTTAATTACACATTTTTGAAGCCCTGTCTCCACAATATGGACTTGAAAGCGACTCCAAACATGTTTACGTTTGTTCAGGACACGCGATCGATTTGAAAACTTCACGGATTCCGCGTGATGCCATATGACATCAATGGCAGGGAATGGTGTAAATATAGAACAAATTAGCGCTTATATTTGGTATATTATAATTTAATCAAATTTAGAAATTGTTGGACATATTTTTTTTATTCAGAACTAGTTCTGAAATTTTTGTGTAATATTTAAAAATATGTCAAAACTTTTTTTATATTTTTTTATTTAAAAAAAGGTTTAATGTTTTTCTTTCGATTCAAAAAATTTCAGCTTGTTACTCGGCTTCAACTTGGGGAAATTATTCGTTCAATATTGTTTATCTCACATATTTAATTAAAGTTCAAATCAATTTGCATCACACTATGTATGAGAAATACGATATTGATTATACGTAGTGATATACTACCTTATGACACAATTCAAAAAAGGAAACTTTTGCTTTACAAACCACTTATTTCATTGCTCCCAAGGTAATCGTTAGTTTAATTGTAAACAACATGAAAAATATCACTTAACTAGCTGGTAAAGCATTATTACTCTAAGAAGTGATTTGGATACATTTTATTTATAAACAGATAATAAATTCGAATCTTGGCGGCACCCATTTCTTTTTAATTTAATTTTTTTTTAATATTTATAAATAAATTATTATTATATTAATTATTATTATATTATTTATGATTAGTTGTTGTTTTGTTTTCTTCGATCTTTTATATTTATATTCTTCTTTTAAAAAAATATAATTATTTATCCCAATATGTCGTCTCCACATTGGGTGACTTTTTCAGGGGAAACAATTGTTTATTACCCAAATTAAAAAAAAAATATCCCTGTGATAAGTAAATAATTATATTTTTTTAAAAAGGGATCTTAAGCTCATTAAAAACAAAAGTATTATTAATTTTTTTAAATGCATGTAAAAATCGGAATTAATATGAACATGCATACACGACCATATACATCCATACATATTTCAATATATGACCATGCATGATCTCATATATGACTACACATACACGATCATATACGTCCATTCATATTTCAATATATGACCATGCATGATCTCATATATGACTATATATCTTATGATCCGATATTTTAAGGTATATGACTGTATATGTTCATATATGCTTACATATGGTATAATATATGATCACACATAACTAAATATCCTCAAATTCCATATCCGAAGATATATGGTCATATATCAGATCACGTATGGTTATATATTGAACTTTACATGGACGTATATAGTAATGTGTGCCCATGTATGATCATATACAAGCCCATGTATTATCATATTTGTTGATAGTTTTAAAATTGTTTAAAATAAATTAAATAAAATTGATGCAGAATTGCTGTTAATGCACTTGTGAAAAAAATATTGAATTGCAGTGCACTTTTTAATAAGAGTTTAAACCGGTCAGCATTCATTTTAAAAATAGGTCGTTGAAGTCAATAAAAAAAATTTTAAAAATAAAAAAAAGTGAGATATAAATGAAATAAATATTTTTGGATATAATAAAAAAGTGCATCCTTTGCATTCGTTCAAAAAGTACTTAGATAATGTTAAAGTAGGAGTCCTTCCCTCCCATAATATCTCAATGTTAAAATTATAAGAGTTTATGTTAAAAAATTAATTGTAATGCTTTTTCTATTGATTTTCGCATCTCTATTTTTTGCAGGAAAATGTAAGAATTTAAATTCATTCATATCATTATTATATATTACCCTTAAAATTAAGAAAAACAAAAATTAATTAAAATAAACTCTATTGATATAAATAGTCAAAATTATGTAATTTTTAAACTTAATTAAATTATGTATTATAAATGGGCTCTAAATTTGTCAATATTTAATCGTCTACTTTATGGACAAATTGAAAAAGTTATTTAAATGTTGTTTATTCGCATCATACATATAGAGCTATAAATACTGTTGACTGTTGACATTAGTAGGTATTTAGTTCGTGTGGAAAGCCTCTTGTGTGTATGTGTGAAAGGGTACTTGTCTTTCTATATTTTAGTATCCTTGTTTATGTTAACATACAATATGCTGGCAAGGTAAAGTGTTAAAAATTTATTCTAAAAGACAGAAACAAAAATTGTTTACTTTATATATTTATTTACTTGTTTTTTTTAAGAATTTAGTTTCTTTGAATAAAATTTAAATACTAAATTAAATTAACTTTGACATGTTTACCTAATCTATTTAGTTCTTGTAAAAAGTTAAAATAAATTTAAGCATTATAAATTTCCTTTTAAAAAATTAAAATAATTTTAAAAATTAACTTTTCATTTTGTATTTTAAGCAATGCTGGCAATCGAAACAAATTACGGTTTTCATATCGTTTTAATTTCGTTGTTTATTGTATAATAACGGTTGAGCGGTATTTTAATCGATGAAGCCTTTCAATTTCAATTTGTATTTTAACGATTGATATGAATATATCGGCTTTAGCTTTTATACCGGTATAATTTTGTGTTTTTCGGTTACGGTTAGTGAAAAATAGTAGTTTATTTTTCGATTGGTGACGGATTAAAATGAAACGTTATTTTAGCGGTTTTCTAGTTTCTAAAAATTAAAGTTAGTTCAATTTGCTGTTTACACAAATCCTATATTTTGTGCGTTCATATTACGCACAAGGCAATGATGAAAACAAAAGAAAATAAAACAATACTTTATGGTTGGCTGTAGTTCACCTGCAGCCAACTTCACACTAGAATATTTACCTTAGATGGATTTTTTAACACCCAGGACAATTTTGGTAATGGTTACCTGTTGTTTTTGAACAAAAGTACCGTTACCTTCAGCATTGTATTTAAACATGAAGTAATGACTTACCAATAGTTGGTTTCATAATACCTAGAAAACCTACACATTACCAAACAATGTGCAAAATAATGTATAGAATTTTACAGGCGATGAAATTCAAGGTAATGTATGGACCCATTACTTCAGAG
This sequence comes from Eustalomyia histrio, assembly GCA_949748255.1. NCBI lineage: Eukaryota > Metazoa > Arthropoda > Insecta > Diptera > Anthomyiidae > Eustalomyia > Eustalomyia histrio. The sequence continues at coordinate 232,223,604 of OX456523.1, forward strand.
GTGAAAAAATAAGTGGTTACTTATATAGTTTCGAGAATGGGAAAAAGTAATGTGTCTAAAAATAGATATTTAAAACTATTTTAAATTTTACTTTACGTTTATAAATCATGCAATACGTTATCAATGATCGTTAACTCATTACTTTATGCTTGCGAATAATGTAAAAGATAACGAGCGATCACTACAAGGTAATGCATGATTATAACGGAGTTCTGACAATGGATTCTGGTAGAGGAGACAACAAAAAATAAATGTGTGACGGCGTTTTGAAAGATCATATTGCAATTTTTTTGTTTTTTTTTTCTTTAGGGGGAGGGTTTAAAGTTTCCCCTTTGGCTTGTTCGCGAGCATATCGATATATGAAACTGTATTACTTCTGAGCTGTAGGGTGTGTTCAGCAACTTTGTAAAAAATATTAACGAAAATATTTTTGTGGAAGATATTAACCCTCTAACATTTCAATTAAACAAAAATGTGTGCCTCTATTCAAACAAATCGTAAAAAGCACCCCTAAATAGGGGGAGAGCGGGCTTGTTCGCGAGAATCTTTTATAAGAAATATTAACAAAAATATTTTTGGGGAACATTATAACCCTCAAACTCCCATAAAAAGGGGCAGAGCGGGAATAAAATGTTTTTCAAAAATGTTGGCCATAAAATTTTACTATATATGTCAGAACACATCAAAGCCCAAAACTTGTTGTCCCGAAATGGTTTAAAATTTGAAAGTTTTGTAAAAAATATTAATAAGAAACCATGGGCATGTGGCCACATATAATTATATCAAATTATATCTTTTACTATATCAAAAATACTCTAGATATGGAACTACATATAACAATATCTTAAATTTATTTGCACATATTGTATCATATATAACTATATCTTATACCATATCAAAAAATATTTCTTATATTGGAAAATATGTAATACATAATTATATTTCATACCATATTAAAAAATATTTTTGACCCATATATTATTATGTCTTAAACATTAGACAGCATATATAATCAAATATAGTGTTACATACAATTTGATATAACATAACATATAACATATCTTATAAAACATACATAATTTTATAAAGATCAATATATAACCAGATATGGTTATATATGACAAAATATTTATAAGGGAAATTTAAAAAAATTATAAATTATATATAATTATATATGCTAATGAATATTGACAAATGTATTTATATATGATTATATATTATTAGATAAGGCCACATATGATTATATCTAAACTTTTTATTTTTTTTTTACTTTTATATAGTCATATTGCACGTATTGTCATATGGATAACCAATTATACAGTCCTCGCCACTTGAATAGTTTTTCTAAAAAGTTGCTTAAGAATAAAAGAGTGTAATTTTTTCTAAGTTTCTTTTGTTCTCTCATTCGGTAATTTACACTTGTTCTCTCTGAGAGCCTTTTTTCAAGTTTTTTTGAAGTACCGTTGCTTTTTTTAGGTTTTCTTTTATAGATGATCGAAATTCTTGAAATTTTTCGCGCCACTTGAATAGAACAGTCTCAGTTGATACGAGGTTTTTAAGAGTTCACTTGTTGTGGTTTCAAAATGTTTGTTTCTTTATACAATTTAAGATTTAAAAAAAAAAATAAAAACGGGTAGAGGAAAGTGTCTGACCGAAGCGGAAATCTGTTAATCAAATCGCCAAAGGAATTGGTAGAAGTCGCCACGTCGTGTCTTATTTTATAAAAAATAATGAAAACTACGGAAAAAAATATGAAAGGCCGTACAAAAAGCGTGCTTTCACCTGCTGATAACCGAGCAATTCTTAGATTAGCCGTACAAAAAGCGAGCTTTCACCTGCTGATAAGCGAGCAATTCTTAGATTAGCCTCTAATTCCCACTATGCTTTATCCCAAATAAGAGCTAAATCGGGTGTTTCCGCCAGTGTGAGAACTGTACAGTGTGTTATTTCCACAGCTAGACATTTGAAGCGACTAAAATTAAAGAAAAAATCACTAACAGAGGTCTGCAAGGAAATACGCTTGTCATACTGTCGCAGTCATATGACATGGAGTAATGAGTGGTACCGTGTCGTCTTTTCTGACGAAAAAAAGTTTAACCTGGAGGGTCCAGATGGATTAAATTATTATTTCCACGACTTGCGAAAAGAATAATATAATTTGAATTGCCTACATAGTCGGGAAGGGGGTGTTATGGTCTGGGGCAGTATCTCTTATTATGGTACCTGTGAGTTGCAATTTTCGACCACTAAAATGAATGCAAATTGCTACAAGGGTGTGCTCCAGCGGGCTTTTCCATTCTTCAGCGTGCTTTTTGGAAACCTGCAGGGGACGTTTCAACATGACGACGTTCCTATTCACACCGCCAGAGCAGTGAAGTCATGGATTTGTGACCAGAATGTAAGAACGCTTGACTGGCCACCATACTCCCCAGACCTAAATATTACAGTAAATGTTTGGGGTTGGCTTGCTCGAAAGGTTTACGCTTCCGGTAAGCTGTACGATACCAAGAAGGAACTTACTGAAGCGATCAAAGCTGCTTGGTCTTCAATTTCCCTCGATTATATGAAATCTTTATACGACTCCATTCCAAATCGTATTTACGTAGTAATCCTTAAAAAAGGTGGCTCAACACATTATTAGTATAGCTTTAGAACATTTAGAATTTAATAAAATGTAAATAAAAATATTTAAATTTGTTCAAAATTGTGAAAAAAATATTTTTTTCTAGGGGTGTGTTCTATTCAAGTGGCGCAAAATTTTGAGAACTTTTCTTCATACTCAATAACAAAAATAATTTTTGGCTCAGTACGAGACAAGGGAATAATTATGATTGACACATTTTACAGAGTATCAAATGTGCTTTCAATAATTAAAAAAATAAGGTTCTATCTTTTTTAGTTTAGAAGTTATTAACGCATAAATTAATAGAAAAAGGGATGTCCTATTCATGTGGCGAGGAGTGTATGTTCACTCCCTATCTTCAAAAATTTAACCCATTACTTTGAATTTTTTTGTAAGCATATTGGTAAGCATGCATATATTCTTTGAGGCTCATAGTCTGTAAAATTCTTAAATAAAGTAAGGTAAAAGGTAATGCATCGGTCCCTTTGGTTACACATTACTTTACCCATTAATAAGTAATGTGTGGTTTTACTGGGACATTTTAAATTGTACGCCCAACTGATTTAGGCAGCTTTCTTAAATTTTATTTGAAAAAATTTTTAACAAATATTTATAATATTTTGCATTTTTTTTTCTTTTTCTTTGCAGGTAAATTTATTATATTACATTCCCCCCCAGAAATTTCGTAAGTTGTATATAAAACATATTGTAGAGCCTTAGACGAATTACAAGGAAATGATAAGAAAATTTTACAAAATTAAATGAATTATCTTTTATTTAAATACTTGTTTTTTTTTAAATTTCTTAGTTTGATTATTTTATTTTAATTTAATTTTTTTTTATTTTATTTTTATTTCATTATTATCATTTAGATCCCCTTCATTGGTAGATACATTTGTTAAAGAAACTACGTAAGTAATCTTTTTCTTTTGTTTATTATTTTTTCAAATTAGTTTTGTTATTTATAATTTATTATTTTTTAAATTAGTTTTGTTGTTTGTTTATTTAAAAAAATATTATTTGCTAAAAATAGTTTTCCAATTATGATTTATGATAAATGTTAGTTTATAACAAAATGTTCAATATACAGTGCATTTCATAAATATATTGTCAATAAGCAAAAATATTTATGAAAGGTACATATATACCGAGATATTCATTTGAACCGACAAACAAATATATATGGTTTTATAAAACATTATATTTAAAATTATTTATTCCAATATTATGCAAAAAAGGTTAATATAAAATTTCATTAATCTTCTATTTTAATGCAAAACAATAAACTTTTGAATTACATTTCATTTAAAAGAGGATTTTATTGTGAAAGAAAAACAAATGTGATCGAGCACCAGTATGTAGATTTAAATTATACAATTATTATAAACTACAGGTTGGTTGAAAAGTTCCTGCGCTCACCAAGAGATGTCATTGCTAGCTCCAAACTTTTTTTTTCTCAAGTTGGTATAACTGTCCTGAGAACACATGCAAAGTTGCAAGTCATTCTGTCAATTCTTTCTTTGTTTACACGCCATTTGAAGTTGACGTGTCATTGATTTTTTTAATATGGAAAATTTGAATATCGTGCAGTCATTAGATTCTTTGTTTTGAAGGGTTTAAAAGCAAAGGAAATTAATGAACATTTGTTAGAAGTGTATAAGGAGTCCTCACCTTCAAAACGCACAGTTGAATTTTGGGCTGGTGAATTTAAACGTGGTCGTACCAGCCTTAAAGACGATTCACGCAAAGGACGACCAAAAACTGCAACCACAGCAGAAATCATTGAGCGGGTACATAATATGGTTAGTGAAGATCCAAGTTTGACTAAGCGTGAAATTGCTAATGACATAGGCATCTCAGACGAACGAGTACTCCATATTTTACATCAAGAATTACGCATGAAAAAACTGTTTGGAAAGTTAGTGCCGCACACATTAACAATTCAAAAAAAAAAACTGAATCGAAAACAAATTTCTCAGCTTAATTTTGAGCGTTTTAAGCTGAATAAAACCGACTTCTTGCGTCGTTTTATAACTATGGATGAGACTTGGATCTACCACCATGATCCTAAATTGAAACAAGAACGTTTACAGTGGACTGAATCTGGTTATTCAGCTCCAAAGCAGGTGAAGTCACAACGATCAGCAAATAAGGTTATGGCATCAGTTTTTTGGAATGCAAAAGGAATTTTGTTGATTGATTATCTTCAGAAAGGTAAAACAATCAACTCTGAATATTATTGCAGGGTTTTGTATCAGCTAGTTGAAAAAATTCGTGAGAAAAGACCTGGTTTAAAGAAGAAAAAAATCATTTTTCATCAAGACAATGCACCTGCTCACAAAAGTGTTTTGACGATGGCTAAATTCAAAGAATTAAAGTACGAATTGCTTGAACATCCATCGTATTCACCAGATTTGGCTCCCAGTGACTACTATCTCTTCAGAAATCTCAAACAATTCCTTCGTGGAAAGCATTTTTCGTCGAATGAAGAGGCCAAAGCAGCCGTAGACGGTTATTTTGCAGAGTTTCCGGAAAACCATTATAAGGATGGGATAAAATTATTGGAAGATCATTGGAACAAGTGTATTGAGCTTCTAGGAGATTATATTGAATAAAAAAATATATTTCGTAACAAAAATTGTATTCTTTCATTTCGAGCGCAGGAACTTTTCAACCAACCTGTACATTACAAAAATAAAACAAAATTTACTTAAATCAACAAAAATTAAGTGGAAAAATAACACCGTTATCACTTTCACTTAATCATATTAAATCCTTTTTTTTTTCTTTCTTTCTACTACATATTTTATTCTACTGAAGAGATGTTTTACACCTTATGTATGTAAATTAGGGTGTCCCGATGAAGTGTGTGTATTTGAATTAAAATAATTTAAAGCATAAAAAAGTTATCGGTGTAGTTTGATTAAAAATAAATTTTGCATCTTATTTTAGAAGTATGCCTCTTACAAACTAAAATAAATCTTCAAAATATTTTTCAATAGTATCGTTTGAAGGTTACTGCTGTTAAATACTTTGAATTGGGAAAGCCTAATATATAATAAGAACAATTTTATTTTCATATAGATTTTTAACATTTTTTTAATACACAAGTTATTTTTTTACATAATATACTTATATATATTCAACAGCTTCTCATTTTAAAATGTAGTGTGTGTGTTGTGTATGAATTTTTATTTTGCCATTGGTTTTATCCATTCATTTTATACATTATTTCACAAATTAGTTTTTCTTATGTTTCCATTTTTTTTTTGTTATCTTCTTTTACCATTATTGCTGTCGTCGCTTATTTCTCTGTCCCTTTTTGCTTCAAGTTTCCCCTTAAAATAAAGCACTTGTTATTAGTATTTCCGTTTCCGTTTGATTTCATTTTTGATTAAAGGAAAAATCTCAAATCAAATGACATTTTATATTAAAGGGATTATGGTGGAATGAAAAAAAAAGAATTAATAGATAAATGGATTTAAAGCTTAAGAAAAAACTTAAGCATGCAATATGAAAATAATGTTATTTTTATACACACAAATCATGTTAACATAAAATTACTAAAACAAAAACTTTATTTTTGTTTAAATTTTACCAGAAGTGATGGGCGGGATTGACAGATAAAGTTTTGTATTTTTTTTTGTTAGAAATTGATAGGTCTTCCGAATAAATTAATATTTATTAAACTCTAAAAGAAAATTGTGAATATAAATGAATACTTACTTTCTAACAAAAATTGTCTCTAACACATATTTTTATTATTTTAAACAGTTTAGAATCTCATAAGATATTTAAATAACTCGAAAATGAGTTAGGAAAAAACTTAAACTTAGGGATTTAATTTCAGTTGAAATTTATCCAATTTACATATATTAAGAAACTGTACTCCTACTATAAATTTGATAAATTTACACTGTGTGTATGTGTGGAAACGTAATCAAATATACACATTTTGTATTACGGTGCACACATAATGTGTAATTTTACATTGAAAGTGTGTATAAACTTAAAAAGCTGGTTGATTAAATATCCGCATGAAATTATTAAAATTTATTTTTTAAAACGTAAAAATCCCCATGAAATCCACATATTTACCAACGCAATGTTCAAAGTTAAACACCACAAAAAACAATAAATTTATTTTTAATGGGTTTTATAAAAATTCGCTTTATATTCAAAAAAAAATTAAGAAAATTAATAAAAAATCGTTGAAATTAAAAAAATAAAAAATTGACAGTAATTGCTGAAATTCGAAAAAAATCCCTTAAATTTAAAATAACTAGTCAAAATTAATATAAAAAAAAACTTGCAAAAAAATTAGTCAAAATTACAAAAATAGCCAAATATATAAAAATCGCCTAAATTGAAATAACTCTACACAATTTCTACAATTTATAAAAAGCTTTAAAAGGAAAAAATGCTAAATGAAAAAGTACGATAAAATTAGAAAACAAATAGTTGTAAGACGAAAAGCTACAAAAAATAACTAGAATTTATAAAAATCGCCCAAATTGAAAATTTCTACAAAATTTCTAAAAAAAACCATTTAAATTTATAAAAATTGTCAAAAGAAAAAAAAACATGGTTAATAAAAAAGAACATCAAAATTAATAATAAAAGGAAATCGCTAGAATTCAAAAAATCTTTACTTAATTGTAAAAAAAAAAAACACTAGAATTTAAAATAATACAATAGCTCAAATAAGAGTTTTGCCTAAACGATTTTTTATATATTTTTTTCGCAGATTGCTTATTGTAACACATTCAAATTAAAAAAAAATCACTAATATTGACAAAAGTTGCTAAAATTGACAAAAGTCGCTTAAATCGGCAAAAGTCGCTAAAATTGACAAAAATCGCAAAAATCAAAAAAACTCGTCAAAAGAAAAATCGCCAAATTGACATAAATTGCTAAAAAAAATTAAAAAAGTTGAAAAATTTCTTAAAATTTAAAAAATTCCCAAAAATTAAAAATTGCCAATACTGATCAAACTCGCCACAATTGGAAAAGGCGTTTAAATTAAAAAAAAAATCATTAAAATAAAAAAAAAAATTATCACAATTTAAAAAAGACCCTAAAAGTGAAAAAACACTATAATTAAAAAAAAATATATAAAAATCGCTAGAGGGAAAAAACGCTAAATGTAGAAGAACGGCAAAAGTAGAGAAAATCGCTGGATTGAAAAATGCTAAAAATAAAAAAAATCGTTAGAATTAAAAAAATCACTAAAATTCAAAAAAAAATCTTTAGAAACTGAAAAAAAAAACAGAAAATAGATAATAATAGCAAGATATGCAAATAAAAATCGTTTTCACATACAATTTTTAGTTTTCGAGATAAAGGTGATTCAGTATCCCGGTATTGGTATGGATGTGGCGGGTTTTGACTTTTGATGCAAACATTTTTTCTCTAGTACGTTGTGTTGCCGAGATATGAAAGATTACATTTTAATTGTCCGTATCTTGAAAATTAACCTAACTAGAGTAAATATGTCTGGTCCCAAATTTCAGCATAATTGTTGAGGTTTTTAGATCTCGTTTAACTACAAAACTAAAGATCGTATAGAGGAAAGGAAAAATGAAGCCCGTATGCCTTATAAAAGGTGTTTTTTTTTTGAGGTTGAGAATTTTTATTTTTAGACTTACGAAATGATTTATTTTGGCATTAAGTGTTAAAAAAAATTGGACACATGTGTACCGGAACCACCTTTTCTATAGCGCGTACGGAAGGACCAATTTTTAATTATTCTTCGGCTAAAAGTAACTGCCAAAAATATATGATAAAATATCCATTCCCTAATGATTTTTCGAATAATCTTGAACCAAAAAAAATATCTTCATAAAAATGACTTCCACTTGAGAGTTTATTAGAATTGCAAATACGCCATTTAACAGTCTTAAAAGCACAAAAATTTTTTCCACTTTTGCTCATAAATTGGTTCATACAAGAAAATGAATTTTAACGATGAGACTTAAGTATTTAAATAATTAATTCCTATTAAATATACTTTCAATTGGAATAAAAAGTTTTTTAAAAACTTGGCGATTTTTTCCAAATTCACCGTTTTCATTAAATTTGCAGCTATTTTTCTAATACTAGAGTTTTTTCTTAAATGTTTGCAATTTTTTTAATTTTAGCGATTTTTTAAATTTTACCGATTTTTTTGGAAAAAAGCATTTTGTTATTTTACCGAATTTTCTAAATTTTAGGGATTATTCACGTGTTAGCAATTATTTTTAAATTTCAAAAATATTTTAGCGTTTTTTTAATGTGCTTGCTGGGTTGTTACACGATAATAAAAAAAAAATATTAAAAAAAAAAAAATATATTATTTTGTATTCTCAAAATTTTTTCGATTAATTGTTTCAAAAATGTGTGCAGTATTTCAATTACAAATTATATGTTAATACCCTAACCAAGCACTAGCAACAAAGGCTTTTGGCTCGTTGTAGCGAAAACGGACCAGAGCCTCTGGTGGGAATCGAACCCACGACCCCCGCACTGATAAGCTAGCACGCTACAAACTAGCCCACCGGGACGCTAGAAATAGAAAAGCAGAAAAACTTAATTTTGGTAAAAGTTTAAACCATTTTGGAGAAACTATTTCGGCTAAAAGGCATTGACAAGTAGCAAAAACAACAACAAATATACCTCACGCATTGATTTATGTTTCCACAAAATTTGGTTTGACTTTTCACAGCCATAAATATTATGTTATTTCCTTTACCTCTGAATTTAAAATGATGTTTTAGGATGATTATTTATAATACAAATCTTACAAACCTACCTACAGTGCGTTTTAGAGTGGGTCGCACTCCATACAAAAAAAGTTGTGCCGGTCACACCCTAGAATTAAAGATAATGTGTAGACGAACTAAAAAAAAAATTTTTTGGCCACGCCCCTTGATCCCGCGCATAAAAAGTCAAATTTATACATAAACGTATTTTTTTTAAACCTCTGTAACCTTTTGGACAAAATTTCATGGAATTTAAAAATTATGGTGGGGGGGGGGGGGGGGGGTAGAAACCGAGATTCAAAGTAGAAAATGTAGCTGTTGTCATTCTAAGAACAATGATATATCACACGTTACGATCGGACTATAAATAGAGGAAACAAAAAACTAAAAGCGCGGGGTCAAGGGCGTGGCAAAACATTTTTTAGTTCGTCCGCATTATCTTTGATTCTAGGGGGTCACCGGTCCACGTTTTTTTTATCGACCCACCCTAGTGCGTATGAGCGGAGATTTAATAATTTATATAAATCATACGTATTGATGAAAAAGTTTTACTCTTTATTTAAACCAAGGGTGTCCAAGCCCTATGAGCTTGATGCTCATTTGTTTTTGTAAAAGCGCTTAGCTATAGGCTGTGTGTTTTAATACACTTAGAGCACTCAGCAATACGAAATACACAAACAACTTTGCCTTATTAGTTTTTTTGTCGTTCTTCACTGTATACACACGCAAGTGCAAAGCAACAACACTTTCGTATGGTTTGCTGGTAAACATTGACGACAGCGATCATCAATGTAGATTTTGTTTAACGTATGATATGAAATATTTTTTTTTTTTCTTTTTACTTTGTATGTATTGGTTTTTACAATAAAAAATATTGAATAAAAATTAGTTATTCTTTAAATGTATCGGTGTTTACTCTTCCATAAGGAACTTTTGGGCACCCCTGATTTAAACGGTTAATGCAATTTTCAAATGAAATGACAAAAATGCAAATACTTTTTCCCAAATAATAACGTTGATTTGTTGCTGTAAAATAATACAGAAAATATAAAATAATTGTTTTTTATTGTTATCGTAATTTTATTTTCCAACCATTTCATAAAAATACTATGCAAACAGTTAATTTATTAAATTTATACAAACATAACATATTAAAATATTTAAATTAATGCCATTATTTTTCTATATATCTTCTCTGCTTAAATTAAATCAATTGTGTCACAAATTTTGATGATAATGAAAAAAGAAAATTTATTTATGCTATAAAATGTTTCCATTTTTGTATTCATGACTTAAACTCACCAATAGACTTCATCTCAAATAAAATACAAAAGTCAAACAACAAAAAAAAATTTCACTTTAAACATTTTTCTTTGCTTTACAATGTGTTAAATTACAATTTTTCCATGTTTTATAACAAATGAGTTTTTTTTTCCAAGTCATTCATACACGTGCAAAAGCATAAAAAGGAAAAGCTAAATACATAATACTCATTGTTTGGTACACACTAACATACATAAATATTTTGGCCTGGTATTGAAAGTAGGCTTAAGTTAAACGATGGAAATACGTAAATTTATTACTCTATATACACTCATAATAATATTAGCATAAATTTCCGTACTAAATGGATATCGTATATAGAGACATGTTATCACATGCTGTCACTATTAAGGGTAGCTTGTGTCACACACACATTACAATCAAGATAACCATAAATATGTGGCAGCCGTACAAAATATTATCAATAAATACAGTGGATGGACAAATTATTTAGGATACATTATTACATAATTTTATGTTGCTTCTATTACAGCTCCAAAACTTTGGGCCAAAAAAAAGTTTTGTTTATTAAAACCCCCATAAAGCCTTTAATGGCCTGCCAAAACCGCTTTGGCTAGAAAACTAATATTTAAATTATCGTATGTGTTACCTTTAGCATTCTTTTGGCAATTTTTCCACACAGAGAAAACAGATTCATTGGGACAACCGAATTTCTTGCCAACCTAATGGTTTAGTTTTAGCTACCGACATATTTGTTTGTGGCGACTGAAATTCGGTTTATACAAAAGAATTTCGATTGAAACCATATATTTCAATTGGATTAGGAATACATTTAGTTTCAACAACCAAATAATTCGATTACTGCAACCAACCTATTCAGTTGAAAATATGTTCGGTTGTCACAATGAATCTGTTTTCTCTGTGCAGGAACGGGGTTTTAAAAAAAGAAAAGTGTCACCCTTAACGGCCTGCTAAAACCGGGAAATGAAGTCGAAGGAAAGTGGGAGCGAGTGGAATCGAAAGGAGTGGACAAGGAAAACGAAATAGTATGCAAGGGGAAACGAGTGGAAGTGAAGCACTACACAAGGGAAATAAATTGGAATGGAGTGGGGAACGAGTGGAATCGGTACGCCAGATAAGATGAACGAAATGGAATGGATCGCTAGACGAGGGAAACGAAACGGAATGGAATGGGAAACGAGTGGATTTGAAACATAAAAGAACGAATTAGAATGGCATGGGAAACGTGTGGAACTGCAACAGGGAATAAAATGGCATGGCACGGGAATCAAGAGGAATTGAAACACAACTAACCACACAGAGATCGAAATGTTTTTGTAAATATGCGGAAATTGAAAGCTCGTTATAAATGAACAAAAATAACAAACAACAAAAGACCAACTCTCTTTGTATAACTTATACAATTTTCAAGAGATTAAAATAAATATTTTAAATTAAACAAACTTTAAGTAAAAATTAGGCAAACAAATTGGGTTTATAACAAAATGTTGCAATAAGATGCCAGTATAAAAATCAGAAAGATTTTTGAAATACTTGAAGAAGTTTCTTCATATTTATGAAAAAATTTCATCAAATTGTATGAAAAAGAATTTCATTATATTTTTATGAATAAGTTTCTTAATACATATCTCGTACCTGTTCCTGTAAAGCAGCGGTTCCCACTCTCTTTTTACTTCACCGACCCTTTGAGACATTTTTACTGGCTGAGGGATCCCAAAATTTTTACAATTTTTATATTTAAATTAAAAACATTTAAATCCAAAGATTTTCAGAAAAAATAGTTGTAGTAAAAAATATGAAAGATGGAAAAACGTTGTTATTGTTGTAGAATTTACAGAATATTAAAGATTTCCAAGTAAAATTTTTGAAAAAATCTTGCCATTAAATAATTCTAGAAAAACTTAAAAACTTCAGGATTTTAAGGGGTTTTCTATAAACAACCCAGCAAAACCACACCTTACCAAATAATGTGTAAAGTAATGTGTAGCCATAGGGGCTCATGGATTACTTTACACCTTACTTCACTGTTGAATTTTACAGACGATGAGCCTCAAAGTAATGCATATACCCATTAGTTTAGAGTTGATAATATAAGGGGTTACTTACGAGAATGGAAAAAGTAATGTGTATAAAAATAGGTTTTAAAAAAGAGGAATTTTTATAAAAAAAAATATTACAAATATTTTCAACGTTATTAAAAATAATGTGGTCAGGATGGGAATTGAACCAGGGAACTCTGGTTGCCAGCCAAGAACTCTACCCACTAAGCTATTGACGCATATAGTATTTGATTGCTTTAAACTTAAATGAATTGTTGCGCTTCTTCTTTTCGCTAGTTTATCAAAACAAACATACACGCAGAGAAAAAATATGATTGCAATATGATCACTGCTACTATATTGTGCTTGCTGCAATCGGATATGGTCGTCACAACCAAGTAATTGGTTTTCTAACCATCAACATGGTCGCTACCATCATTATTTAGTAAATATTTTACTATTTTATGATTGGCGCCTTCTATTTTATATCATGATTGGCTTTAACCAAACAAAACGATAAAATGCTGGCAACAATCAATAAATAATTATACAATCAAAGAAAAAAAGTTCTCAAAGTCTATGATTTTTTCCTTAACAATTTTTCTTCAAAAAGTCCTTAATATTAAGTTTTTTTAGAAAAAACATTTCTAAAGGAAATATTCTTAAATTTAAAGAGCTTTTTCATAGTTTCTAAGAACTTTTCCTTTAAGAAATTTTCTTAGATTATGGATGATATAATCATAATATAGTTATGAGGGACCATAATATGAAAAAATTTTGAGAATACTATGATTACGTGCGATCATATTATGATAAATTCAATATAAAATGTTTATTTAGGACCATAATATGGTAATTTTTTAATCATAATATTACTGTAGGGACCATATTATGGTAAAAATATGGTTATTTTATTATCATAATATGATAACCATAATATAGTACGATTATGGTTGGCACAAGCATAAACCCAAAAATATATGATGCTCTTCGAATATGATTGACCCAACTATGTTTTTTCTTTGCGTGTACATTACCCTTTTGCTTACAAAAAACACAAGGTAATGTATCTAAAAATAGATTTTCAAAAATATTTCAATTATTACTTTACATTTATAAATCATATATTACGTAATCAATAATTAGTAACTTATTACTTTATGCTTGCAAATAATGGAAAAGGTAAAGAGCTATAATTACAAGGTAACGCATGAGAATATCGCTGGGTATTCAATTAAACAACAAAATTGTCGGAGTCTGAAAAGTCCTAAGAATTCAAATACCCCAACTAAAAAATGTTGGATATTTTTAATTACAATTATAGCAACTAACATTGGAAGATTATTTATTAAATTACATTATTTATTACATTACATTTTTACTTTTGAATAATTTTTTCCGAACTCTTCTCAGACCCCTTTGAATGCAGAACGTTCGGCATCTTCCGTGCTTGTAAGGCCACAACGAAAGTCAGTAAACCACTTTTTATCATTCAAATCGATGGTGCAGAGTCCCCATAGTATTTATCAAGCTTTTCATTGGATTGATTGACGGTTTTTTTTGGCAAAAAATAATGTTTAATGAGCACTCGAAATTCACTTTTTCCATTTAAAAAAAAAATCCACGAGGTTGTATGTTTTGAACAGCTGTTAGACCCAAAGTAAATGACGGAACTTGCTCATAATTTGATAGTATTCTATTAGATGGTGTTACTTGATAACTACGAGGGAAGTTCGAAAAGTCACGAACTTATTGATACACCCTCGTATGAAGAAGTTTCATCATATTTAACAAAAAGTATCATTATGATTTTTTTTTTGCAAATTTTATTTTGTTTTTAAAGTAAATAAAAATACAAACTGAATGAGAATTACAATTAGCAATGTTTTGCTAACGAAATAAATAAGGTGCTAGAGTTTTTTGTACTATTAATGACAAGCGATTTATAAAATAGTTTCATCAATATGATGAAATATTTTTGCCTGAGTGTAGTTCGATCTTCCTAAGTTCCTTAATTTAGTTTACAAAAATTCCATATAAAATTCAATTACTATTTTAATTGAAATAATGATCAATTAAACATGTTTATTTTCAATGATTGATATCATTTACATGAAATTGTGATTAATTTAATTTTGCAATTAAAAATATTTTTATTGACATATTTGTAGTTTCCCTGCGGGAAAAAAGGGGTCAGTTGGGAATTGGGACCTGTCCCGGTCCCGTGACCGGCCACTATCACAATAAACCGGTCATGTGACGTGTCCTGTGATAGGTCCTTTTCCCGCAGGGTTGTTACAACTACAAATTACTTGCCAATCATGGTTAATCACCAGGAGTGAAACAAATAAAAATTCTAATAAATATAAAATGTCCCTTTTAAATTGTACAACCATTTTATCCACATGATGTATTTATAAATAAGCCATATACAGGTTTATATAAATACAAAAAAAACTACGTTGGTGGGAGAAAAAAAAAATAAAAAAGAATAGAAATTGAAAATAAAAATGAAATATTATCGTAGAGATATTGAATATTTGACAAATAACCTTTAGATAAATAATAAAGAACAAAAAAATATATATATATGTATGAAAATGAAAGGCATTCATAATAACCAAGTTTTACAAGTGTATATGTGCAAAATCAGAAATGTATATGCACATAAGACTATTAGGATTAGACTTACACATACATATACACATAAATATAAGCTCATCCTTATATAGAACATGTGCCTATTTCAACAAAAGACACAATACTGTTGTGTTCATCTCTCTTAGGGAGGTCTTGACAACAGGATATGAAATTCATTTTTGGTTTGTCTATGTGTGCGTATGCCTTGTTAAGCATCTTAAGTAAATATATGAGTTTTGGTTTCCTTTATTTTGTTTTTTAATTTTTACTTAATATTTTGGTTTTATACTAAATATATTTAAAAACTTAAGGCTGATTGATCAGATGCGAAACCTAGGGGGGGGGGGGGGGGGAGTTAAAGTATTTTTAATAATTTTTCTATTTTATATATTTGTATTGAAATATTTTATTTTGGGGCAAAAATTGCCCTTATTTACCTCCTGATGAATCCGTAACTGTTGTGATTGACTAATAAAGGGTGGTTACATTTTAAAGGCCGATGTTGAATGTGAACCACACCTAACCGTCAATTTTTTTTTCTGCATTTCATTTGACATTTCTCAATTTCAGACTAACTCAATTTGAACCATGGAAAGATACACATTCGAGCAACGCGTTAAAGTTATTCAGACTTATTATGAAAATGGGCGTTCAAATCAAAATGCATATCCTGCACTTCGTGATTTTTCGGACAATTTAATCGTCCAAATGTGCGTACAATCGGAATAATCGTGCAAAAATTTGAGCAAACCGGGTCTGTAGGAGATGTGAAAACACCAGTGCATGATCGTACAGCTCGTACTGCAGAAAATATTGCTGCTGTTTGCGATAGTGTGGCTTAAGAGCCGTCCACCTCAACTCGTTGTCGTGCCCAACAATTGCACCTCTCACGCTCGTCGTTGATGAACATTATGCATAAAGACTTGCATTTACACGCTTAAAAGGTGTAATTCACTCAAGAACTAAAGCCTCTTGACCATAACAAATGTCGCCAATGGTCAGAATGGTGGCAAGAAGTGGCAACAGTGGATGATAAATTTTTGAAGAAAATCATATTCAGTGATGAGGCACATTTTCATCTCAGTGGATTCGTCAATAAGCAGAATTGCCGCATTTAGGCGAATGATAATCCAAGAGTGATTGTCGAAAAACCAATGCACCCACAAAGAGTTACTGTTTGGTGCGGTTTATGGGCTGGCTGCATCATCGGGCCGTATTTTTTCCAAAATAAGGACGGTCAGGCAGTTACTGTGAATGGTGCTCGCTATCGTGAGATAATAACGAACTTTTTATGGCCCGAATTGGAAGATATGGCTGTGCACGATATGTGGTTTCAACAGGATGGTGCCACTTGCCACACAGCTAACGAAACAATGTCTCTTTTGCGCGACAAATTTAATGGCCGTGTTATCTCACGTGGTGGCGATATCAATTGGAAGCCAAGATCATGTGATTTGGCACCGTTGGAATTCTTTCTTTGGGGTTATTTGAAAGAAAAGGTGTACGTCGGTAAGCCAGCAACAATTTAAGAGCTAAAGGATGAGATTTTTCGGCACATTTACGGCATAGAACCTCAATTAAACCTCAGCGTCGACGAAAATTTGGACCATCGGATGAAGGTGTGCTACCGAAGTCGTGACGGCTATTTGGCCAATATTTTGTTCCATACATATGTAATTGAACCATACCATATTATCATAATAAAAAGAAATGACAATAATTTCCTAAAAAATTTGTGTTTTATTTAAAATCAACATCGGCCTTTAAAATTGAACCACCCTTTAGAAACCAGCATATACATTTGTAAATATATTTTAGATTTGTTAACACTTTTTTTGTACTAAATTTAAATTAATGTAATTTAAAGCTTGGCGAACTACACATAAATACTTTAAATAAATCGTCAGGGGTTATTTTTTTTAATTAAACCTTTAAATTGACTTCTTATACAAAATTTATAAAAAAAAAATAACTTTCTATGAATTTTATGTCTATTGACAAATTTTTGGAGACTTCTTGGTATTCGCTGACCCCTAGTGAAATTTTATGATAAATATTTCTGCCGAAGATTTTAACCCTAAAAAGACTAGTTTTTGGCAACATTTTTGACCCTTCTCAAAAAAAGGTCTAAAATGACCCACTTATGTGGGTGATAGAGGGTTAAAATGTTCTAAATCATTTCAACATTTTATTATAGGTTGCCAAACACGAGTTTTTGCTCAGATGTGTCCTTGTACCAATTTTTTGGTGTTGTTTCTTACATTGCTGGCCACAGAAATGAAAAATTAAGAAGGCCATAAAATCGGACTGTAGCTATACAGCGACAAACGGTTTGCGGGTTTTTACTTTATGGACCATATGTAATCGTCTGGCGTTGAAATCATCCACCCCCCCAAAATAGTGTTGCACAGTGTTATTTAAAGAATTCGAAATTATTATCTATTTAATGCTAATATTTTCCATTTTCTTTTAAAATAGAGTACATATGTTCCATTTATTACTTTTCATTCGAATTTTTAAATTTGATGCATACTAAAATATAAAACCCTCCTTACAAATTATCCTTATTTGTTAAGTATATATGTACACACTTTGGCCAATTTGCTGTCTTATCTCTAATATTCATGCACTCCCATGAACAAGCATATACTTAAACAGAGAACATTTTCATTTGTGTATTTCTATATCACACATACACAAAGTCATTCATATCATTAGCATTTAAAATTGCAAAATGTTAATTAAAACCTCAAATTGTAATTTGTATTGTATGTAACACACACTCTTATGTTACATACACATAGTTATATGTGTGTAATTTATATTTGTAACAACTAACACAGTTATATAAATATACATAGTTAGTGACCTTTAAAATGTCACTGTAAAAGATTTAAATGAACACTTATTATTTTGGAGATGTCCCAAACAATATCAGTCCATGTACAAATGAAGATTATATAAAAACTTTTAGTTCAAATTTATTTGTTACATCCCAAAGATATTAAAATATTATTACGTTTAGGCCTTTAAAATGTTGGCCTTAGAAACATTAAAGGGAGTTCAAATATGATTTACAACACTAAAAATCACCAGCAAAAAATATACACACAATAGAATTTCAAAAATTCTGTTTGTAATATTAAACAACTCTCATAGAATATTTTTGTAAATACAAATGAAATTTTTTTAAAAAGTCACCACAAATGGAATTTGTAAATACAAAAAACTTTTTGTTATTTTTTTCCGAAGAACCCAGACATGATGAGAACTTGATTGTTATACCCTCCACCATATATGGTGAGGGTATATATCAGTTTGTCATTCCGTTTGTAATATGTCGAAATATAGGTTTAAGACCCCATAAAGTATATATATTCGTGATCCTTATGCAATTTTAAGTCGATTTAGCGATGTCCGTCTGTCTGTCTGTCTGTCTGTTGAAATCACGATCACGACGCGAAGACGCAAGCGGTGGTGCCTATTTTTACCCAGATTATTGAACATCCTTCCGAGCAGTTTGGTATTTAAAATGAGCAAAATCGGTCAAGCGGTTCAGTTATGAGTGAAAATGTGAAGGTACCTCTAAATTTTCCATACAAATTTGTACAATTTTTCTGTATCTATTTTTTTTTTTCTGTTAAGTAAGTAAAAATGTTATTAAGTCTTCTTATTGTTCGATTACATTTTTTGTTTTACATACTATGATAACAAAGTTAACGTAAAAATGGACAATGTTAAAGTCGCTAGCAGAGCAGACCTCTGTAAATAACATTGCTAAAACTAAATAATAAAAGTTCGTTACATAAATTGACAAAACATATTCATATTACAGTTCATGCAAAATTTAGTATATACGTATATCATCTTCATCCCCTTTGGTGGAGGGTATTTAAAGATTCGGCACAGCCGAATTTAGCCCTTTTTTACTTGTTTTTTATTTCTGTTACATGTGATCCATTTCTGTTTGCTATTAAAAATCAGACAGATCGGTTAATAAATGGCTGAGATATTAGCAAAAAACCAGGACTACCTCTAATTTTTTCGGTAAAATCCCTTTGTTTAATATGTATGTAGAATATTAAACATAACAAACACATCCATGTGTTAAAATTCTTTTCTTTCATCTCCACCTTTTTCGAATCCCGGTCAATTCACTTTTTTTTTGTACATTTTTTTTTTATTATTTTCTTAAGACTTTTTTTTGTTTATTTTTGGTTTTTTTAACATTTAATAATTAATTTATATAAAATTTTATATTAATAATTAAATAATCCATAAATAGGCTAAAACATCAACATTTTTATAAAAACCCTTTGATACAAACTAATTACAAACGGTTTTATTTCTCTTTTTTGCTCCGATTTAAAAGAATTTATAAAAAGATTTTTGAACCATTTTATTTCTCATATATTAAGAAAATTTTATACATAATTTCCCTTTGAGTGCAACTATTTTAGGTCATAACTTATAATAATTTATAAAAATAAAAATTATAAACTATTTTCCTTCAAATTTTTAAAATTAAGCTAAATAAATTAAAAATATTTTGTAATAAAAAAGCGAAATAAAATCCCAAATACAAGTTTGCCAGCTAAATCAAACTTTTTTGTTGAAATAAAACACATGCAGTTCTAGTGATTTCTTTTAAGGATTTGTAAAAAGATATTTTTTTGGTCGAAAAAAGCTTTTTTTAGAACTAAAAAGATTTTTGAAAAAAAAATATGACAACACTGATTGGCATTATGATCGTGATTGTTGTTGTTTTTATTTTATTTGTTGAACTTTTTGTCTTTCACCTCCTCACCTTACATAGGTTTGTCATTTAAGTAAAACCCAAACGAATCTGTTTTAAACGAAAACTCTTTATTTACTTCTATTAACGACGTTTGCTCAGTGGTCTAAGCGCTTTGTCACAAATACTTTTTTTCTTTTAGTCGCGCCATCGAGCCCCGTCTATTCAACTTTTTTTATTTTTATATTTTTTTAACACTTATTTTTATTTTCTTAAGACTTTTTGTTATTTTTTTATTTTTTTTTTAACAAAACAAATGCGTCCAGCACAGTTGTCTTAACGATGTTGGTCAGCTTTTCTGTATAATTGGAAAACGGAAAGAGGAAAAGTTTCCAAATAAGGTACAAGCATCTTGGTTATCAATACACAACATCTGACCAAATGTGGGCGGGATCCTTGAATTGGGCATGGCACAAAATAGATTAATTTATATCTTAAGAACGGTAAGACCGTAGTTAAATACTCCATAAATGGGCTAAAAACACCAACATTTTTATAAAAACTAAAATGTAATATGACCTATGGATACGTCTTATATATCCAAAGATCGAAAATCTTTAGTAGAACATATTTGCTGAAAGTAGTTATGACCAAAACCTAAAAAATACCTATTTTCGGGAACCATAAATCTTTCAGAGTCCAAGTTTTATAACTAAACTAAATGGTAAATTTTTACTTAAAGATGTCCGTATATAAATCTGTCCATTCCATATATGACCATATATAAACTTCACTATTTTCCCAACCATGGTGAAGGGTATATAAGATTCGGCATAGCCGAATTTAGCCGCTCTTACTTGTTATTTTTAAAGAATTTTTATATGAATAATAACAATTTAACAAACATTTTAAACAAAAAGTTGCTAGAAATCGAATTTAAATTTTAACAAATATTTTTAATTACATAGAATTTTCACTCAGAAAAATATTTACCAAATATTAAGTAATTTAACTAAATTTTAAGAAACTTGGGAACGATTTGGCTCCAAAGACATTTTAAATTAAGTCAAGTATACCCTTTACTTAAAAAGACGTACAAAAACTTTACTTAAATAAAATAAATTTTTTTCTTAAAATTAGTAAATTTCTTCTTAAATTTTACTATATTGTTTACTTAAATTTAGTATAAATTTGTTTTTAAATTTAGTACACGCAGAGAAATAATATGATTGCAATATGATCACTTCAACTATATTGTGCTTGCTGCAATCGGGTATGGTTGTCACAACCAAGTTTGTGGTTTTCTGACCATAAACATGGTCGCTACCATCATTATTTAGTAAATATTTTACTATTTTATGTTTGGCACATTTTATTTTATATCATGATTGGCTGTAACCATACTGTGGTAACAAAAATTCTGACTATGGAAAAAAATATGATAATGATGCCAACGATAAAATGCTGGCAACAACCAATAAATAATTATACAATCAAAAAAAAAAGAAAATTTCTTAATGTCTATGATTTTTTCCTTAACAATTTTTCTTCAAAAAGTCCTTAATATTAATTTTTTTAGAAAAAACATTTCTTAAGGAAATATTCTTAAATTTAAAGAGTTTTTTCATAGTTTCTAAGAACTTTTCCTTTAAGGAATTTTCTTAGATTACGGATCATATAATTTTTCCTTTAAGAATCATATAATCATAATCCAGGAATCATAATATAGTTATGAGGGAGAATTATATGATAACATTTTGAGTATACTATGATTACGTGCGATCATATAATGATAAATTCATTATAAAATGTTTATTTAGGACCATAATATGGTAATTTTTGAATCATAATATAACTGTAGGGACCATATTATGGTAAAAATATGGTTATTTTATTATAATAATATGATAACCATAATATAGTTCGACTATGGTTGGCACAACCATAAACCCAAAAATATATGATGCTCTTCGAATATGATTGAACCAACCATGTTTTTTCTTTGCGTGTAAAAATTATTTGTAAACGAGTAATTTTTTCTTAAATTTTAGTACTTTATTTTTAGTTTATAAATTATTTTCATGTTATGTACATTCAAAATACACACACACAAATTTCGCTTGTTAATATTTATTCATTTGTAATTCTCATTAAGTTCTAACTTTTTGATATATAACAATTTTAGTTTGCATCAGAAAATCTAAGTAACTACATTAGTTATGCAATATAAACTATAAACCAAATGAGAATTGCTTAAGTTAAAAATATTTTAACCAGTTTTAGGAATGCTAAAGAAAACATTTTCTTAAATTTAAGAAGTTAACATACTTGGTTTAAATAAGTTAAAATGTTTGAAACTAAATCTAAAGAAGTTTCATATTTATATTTTGTATTCGCATACAATTTTATTTTTTAGTTTATAAATTCTTAACATTTAAGATTTTTTACTAACAAGAAATAAATATTTATATTAAATAAAGAAAGACAAATTAAGGAAAAATGGGTCCCTATTTTTAAGTTGATAAAAGTTTTTCTTAAACTAAAATTAAATAAATTTGCATTATTTTAAATAAAAGCATTTTTATCAATTTTAAGGAAAAATTCATAGCTTTTTTTTAGTAAGGTATGAACTCAATTTTAGTTCATACATTTTTCTGAGTGTTGTGATATTTTTTTTCTGTGTATGTCAACTTTATATTCCAAATTGTTTTTAGAAAACGAGACTGAATGCCTTTTTTTGGGTAGTAACGCAAAAATCATCATCTAATTATTTATTGTTATAACTTTTGTGTAAAGTGAAAACTTATTTATTAGTAGCATTTGTGGGGTCATATTGTCAATTTCGGGAGATCTGACTGGCCAAGCCAAATCACCGAAACGCTGAATTACCCGCATAACAATGCGTACGCGTGCAGTATAAAAAGTGATCCCTTCCTGGAAATTCTTTCTACTAAAATAATGTGTTGCTTTCTTTGAAAAGGGGATAGAAGAATGATGAAAGGTGGTAAACGATGAAGGGCTTCAAATATGGCAATACCGTAATTGCGAGAGATGATAATTCTTAGAAGAGTTGTTACCCGCCATCTGAGTCTGAAGAGTTAGTGGAAATATTTTGGTCAGAGATATGGACATCGCTAAATCGAATTCTGAATCGAACGTTATACCCTGTCCACATAGTGATGTAGAGTATAAAAGCTAAAGCTTAAGCATCAAATAACAGGGTCAAAGGTTTTAGTTATTCACCCTTATTCTAGTTGTCGTTATCAATGTCGTCGTCGTTTTTGAGTCAACATCACTTTGCTTCGACGTCGACATCACTTCGACACCAAATTGGTATTCTAAAACTGTGTTGTAACGACGTTGACAGTTTATCGATTTAAACAAAAACACATCTCTAAAAATTGAGTCGGCAGATTTATTTTGTTTATTATTTTTGCGAAAAAAATGTTTTTTATGTGTAATTTAAATTCTGATACCAGTGATAAAGAAAATCTACTATTGGAAAGAAGACTCCTCATACAGAAATCCAATATCTTTAATCTGCCGGATAACAAGTGAGTAGCAAAATCAAAGTCTGTTACTTTAAAGAATGTTAATCTTGTAATTTTTTTAAAAGGTTTGAAAGTTACTTTCGGGTGAATAAAACAGCCTTCAAAGATGTGCTGGAAACAATAGCACCTAATTTGAAAACCGGAATCAAGTTTACATTTATTTCCAAAACAATAAAGTTGGCAGCTACGTTAAGATTTTTAGCCCAGGGGTCGTACCAGCTCAGTGTTGGAAACGACTTTAACTTAGGGTTCAGCTGTTTCTGAAACTGTAAAAGATTTGCCACAGCTTCCTCCGGCGGGCTCAATATAAATTGCTTGAATCTTCCGCCACCTGTAGCATTACACTCGGCTTTGTTGGCTACCATTTTCTTTTTAACTTTAAATTTTAAGTCTCGCCAAACCTATAAATAAATTTTGTTATATTTTTATAATGCACTTTATATGATCATGCTTTCTTTACCTTCTGCCATCCATCTCACATTATTCTCGGTGGGCCAAGTGCGTCACTAAAAATTGTGTCGTTTCAAGACAATTTCGTCGTCACATTTTCTTACAGAATACCAAATACTTGTCGACAGTTATCAATTATTTTCGATAACGAAAACGGGAATACCAATTTCAAAAAAAAAAAATCCCAAGACGACATTGTCTTTTGTCGATGACGACAACTAGAATAAGGGTGATTGTGTATAATTTTTAAATTATTTATGGGAGATTTATATTTCAACTTCCTAATTATGGACATGACCCGGATTTTTAAACCCTTTATTAATGTGTATGAAATGAATACATTTTTAGGAGCAACAACATTTTTACAATCCCCCACGTATTGCAAGATGAACAAAATTATTTGTGATAAAACTACGATATTGTGCTTTTTATTGTTATTATTATTGTTGTTGTAGATAAGAGCACATTTTGAGTTCAATGGTTTGTAATATACACTGTGTGGTGGTGCTATTTGCTGCTGATAGTTTTATGTCAGAACATTTTGCGTACATTGTTCTAGCATTTTGGATAGCGTGTTGTTCGTGTTGTTCGTGTTATTATGTTTTTTTATGATGTACTTGCAATTTGTTTTTGGATAATATGTATCATATGCATTGAAAATGTTATTGTGCATTGTCAGTGAATTTAATTATATTGGACCACAGAGAGTGCTGGTGTGGTTATTTTTAAACCAATTTATATTGATTTTTTTTATTTTAATGACTATTTTTGCTTGCTGCTGTTTATTTTCTGCTGAAATGCTAGAGATTTCTTTTTTTTTTTGTTTAGCAATACTATTTTGTTGCACTCAATTTAATTAAAACATCTGGAACTACTCGTGTCAAGACGTATGATTAATATTATTTCACAACAAAAATATAACTCATACGTTTAGTTTTACTGATTTTTTTTTTCAACATTTGTTTACTGCTGCAAATCGAATAATTTGCTTTGTGGCATTCCCGGCAGTCACGTAATGAAACTTTTAGTATGTTTAAATTTTAAAATCCTAATTAAATTTTTTTACCATTAACTTTATCAAAGCTTTTAAATTTATGCTCATTCTTCAAAGACATTTTCCAATTTATTTTTTTTTTTTTTTTTTTTTGGTTCAACTGCTCATACTGTTTGTTAAACAAATTTATGTTCATTTGCTTTTAACTTAAAATTTAAGATAAACAAATAAATTACTGTACAAAAACACATACATAGAGATATGTACACTCAGCTGGATACATTCATAAATTAAAAATTGTATTTGTTAATGTGTTTTTGTGTTTTTGCTTTCTAGTAATAACCACAATCAACAGCGACAATAGCAACAACAAAAACACATTTTAACAGTTGCATTACTTTAGCCCCCAGCGTTCTAACATTTCACCAACACTGACACAATTTACTTTTCAACATAAACCACAGACAATTTAATGAAAATAAAAAGTAAATTATAATATCAAACTGACACTATACCACGTTTTATGTGGAGGGCAAGCTATAAAAGTGTACTGGTAAATAGATTTTTTTTCTTTTTAATATTTATAAAAAGAATAAAAGAAATACTATAGAATTTTCCTCAACTGCCCGACGAAAAAGATTTGTATTTAATCATATATAACTTAATGTAATTATCTATATTTATATATGTGGTTTAAGCGATGTATAGTTGATCTTCTTTATCTGATCATGATAAATCCGAATATTTTAAATAGCTTTCCAGCGACACACATTTAATTTGTCCTAATCTGAATAAATAAATATAAATAGATGCAATTTACTGCTCTATATTTAGGGAACTATGAGCCGCCAACAAAAACAAAGTACATTGTCGGGCTAACTATTAGAATTATTTCCAATATATAACAAGTAAAAAAAGTTTTAAATTCGGCTGTCCCGAATCTTTGAATACCCTCCACCAATATCCTAAAAAAAATTTCCTTTACTGTATTTAATAAAAATAATGTTAACAACTTTCGAAGTAAAATTATGGAGCTGTAACAAATGTTTTGAGGTGAAAAACATTTTTTTTTATGTGAAACAAATTTTGTGGGGGAAAAAAATTTTTGAGGCGAAAAAAATTTTTTTAGGTGAAAAAAATTTTTTGTGTTGAAAAAAATTTTTTGTGGTGATAAAAATTTTTGTTTTGAAAAATATTTGAGGTAAATATAAAATATTATTCAATTCGAAGCGACTGGTGAAAAAACAAGTGAAAATATTTTACTTGCCAGTCGCTTCTACGAAATTGTACTAAAATACACCAATTTCTATCGAAAATTTCGAGGTACCTTTACATTTTCACTCATAACTTTTTAACCGCTAAACCGCTTTTGCTCATTTTCGATACCAAACTCGGGATCGGGCGTCTTCGCGAAGTTATTGCCATTTCAAACAGACATCGTTAAATCGACTTGAAAACTCATAAATATCACGTATATATTTACTTTATGGGGTCTTAGACCTATATTTTGATATGTTACAAACGGAATGACAAACTGATATATACACTGATATATATAAAAATGCTAATTAAAAAAAATTCTAAGTTAAAAAAAAAAATTCCTCAAAATTATTTTTTAGTTTTTTTTTTTAATTATATCAAATTATACACTCGCAATATTATTTCGTTAGAAATAATCTAAAATACATATTAAATTAATCGAAAATACAATTAAAAAGAGGACTACTGATTTTTCATTATATTCAGCCCATTTTGTTGTTTATTTTCAATCATTGTTTAATAATCGACAAAAGTAGTAACAGCAATGGAAGTCGCTTAAAATAACCATCAATTTTTAACTGACAAATCGTAAAAAAAATGATTTTTTGGTTTGTTTTTCAAATTTAAAATTTTTTTGTTTGTATGCAATTTTACAAAACACAACACACACAGATGTATATATTTTTATTTTCTATGTGTGTATCTATATTTGAATAATTTCTTGTAATTTTTATTGAAATAATTTTGTATATAAACAAACTATTTTGTTAAAAAAGCAAAAAGGAATTATATTGATTTCTATTTTTAGAAACAGAAAACATAAAATTTTATATATAACAGAAAATATCAACTCCTCTACTGGGTGTCCGTAAATTTTTATAGTTTGTTTTTTGAATGACTGAATTCAAATAGTTAAAAAATATATTTCTATGAATTATAATTCATTCTTTATTTTAAAACAAACTTTATGTATTACTTTTTAAATAAACTACAGTCGGTAATGGAAAATGTATTTTGAGTGTAGCATATCGGCTGAAAAATCCGTAATATGACACATAGGTGGCACCACTAATGAAAAATCCATGTGATTTTTTAGAACTGCAAACTTTCAGATGATACCTGTCAAAATTTAATGATAATTCGTTCATTAGTGAATTAGTTACAGCTTTTTGAAAGCCGCTACTTTTGCGATTTTGAAAACAATGCATTCAAAGCAATTTCGTGTGTTGATTTATTATTGCTTTTATTCGGACTCTCCTCCGAGACAAATGATAAATAAGTGGTTTGCTGACTTTAAACGTGGTCGCCCAAGAGGGGTGGTAATACCGGAAAACATCAACAAAGTTCACAAAATCGTTTTGGCAGACCGTAAAGTGATGTTGCAGGAGATATCTGATACCTTAAAGATATCATAGCAACGTGTCGGCTTTATTTTGCATGAACATTTGTCCATGAAAATGCCAAATTGTACGTATTACACTTTCAATTACTTCCGCACCCACCGTATTCCTAGGAATTTGCTTTCAGCGATTTTGACCTGTTTTCAGACCTCAGAAAAATGTTCGCTAAAAAGAGTATGGTTCGAATGAAGAGGTGATTGCCGAAACAGATGCCTATTTTGAGGCTATAGATAAATTATTTCATAAAAAAGGTATCGAATGGCGTTGAAGTGATTGTAACGCTCTTGAAGGAGACTGTCTTGATGAATAAAGTCGAATTTTGCCAAAAACAAAAGCGTTGTTTTATTGGTTATCCCACATAATTTTCAGCCGATGTGTTACATAGCTTGATCAAGTTAGATGAATCCATTTTTCGTATCGAATAAGATTGATATAATTATATCGGAACTTTTTTCATCGGGTGATTAAGAAAATAAACCCCTAAGTGTAAGTAAAAACTAGTGCATTTTTATACACACAGCGCCATTTGAAGGTGGTTAGCATTTTCATTTATCACTTGGTCATATTCCATAGTATTAATTATTTTTTTTTTAATTTTAAGTAATTATACCCTACACCAGCATATGGAATAGGGTATAATAAGTTTGTTCCAATGTTTGTAATAAAAAAAAGTCTGGGAAATCCCAAACCTACAAGGTAAACCTTGTTCTCTTTATTTATGTACGAGTATAATAACACAGTGGAACACATAAAATGCAAACTCCTTCTCTTGTGCGGTTTTTCGAAGTACTTATCGAAACTATCAAAACCCCATTTGGGTTAAGCTAGTTTAGCTGCCGTTTGGATTTTATGGCCTTATTTATATTTTGGCTAAAACTTGATTTTTCCGAAGAACATGCAATTATTCTCACGGCAATTTCCCTGAAACCAATTGGGGTTTTGTTTTCCTGTCTTCGGCACAAGATATAGACTAGGAGAAAAAAGTGCCTCAAAATTGCTAATATGTTTAAAAAATTTAACTTTTTTATCTTTTCTTTCGCAATTTTTGGCCCATAGCTGCCAAACTGTGATAAATTTAGAAAAGTAATCTTCAGAAAAAATATTCCTTGTAATACAAAAATATTTTTTGTAATTCTTTAGACCATTATAATACTGGAAAATGTTTTTTTCACATTTTCTATAGTTTACATCTAAATGTCAAAATTTTATTTTGTCAACTATGTGCAATTTGTTTGCCATAGGTGTCCTTGTTGCATGTGCCTATAAATCTTGAATCAGCCCTAGCAATCAATACCAACTTCATGCAGAGGCCGTGAAACCGGCGGAGCGCCACCGCTTTTGAGCCATTCTGCTTGGATCTCTGGCCACATGCTGTCATTAATGTGACAATACAATAAGACATTGTTAAGAGTGAATAAAAATTTAATTGAAAAAAAAAAAAAATGAAATTCTTTAATATGGAAAATAAGAAGTGCCCAAAAGTAAATGAATTTTTTTACGTTTGTGGTCATATAGTGCCCAAAGTTGGAAAGAAGGAGCGAAAAAAATTTTTAACTCCGGAATTTAGGTGAAGATTTCACGTCTAATACAGTGTGCAGTATTTGCTATAGCACTATTTTGAATTGGTTTCATCGACTGCTAAGCCGGTAATCTGGGTAAAAGACCCAAACGGTCATGATAAAACAAAGTGCTTGCACTAATTATGATGTTGGATTAAATAAGAGGAAGTTGAAGAGAAAAGCATATGTTGCAGTTTTT
Source organism: Eustalomyia histrio (assembly GCA_949748255.1). Lineage (NCBI taxonomy): Eukaryota > Metazoa > Arthropoda > Insecta > Diptera > Anthomyiidae > Eustalomyia > Eustalomyia histrio. The sequence continues at coordinate 232,253,099 of OX456523.1, forward strand.
ACTGCCTCACTTCCAGTGGCACGCGCTGATGTTCTCGAACCACCGACACTATGTCCGCATGGGCACTCGAAAGTGTTTGCTCCTTGCCATCCAATTTTCAAAATCCCGATTATACTCCTAATGTAGAATATGATGAACCAAAACCACTAACACAAAACGAAATGGATTACATTGCGGCTAAAATGGGATTATCGCAACGGAATTCAGAATTTTTAATCTTATTTTTGAAGCTTAGAAAACTCACACAGCAGAACGTTAGCGCCACGTCATACCGGAAACGCCAAGCCAAATTTTAGCAAACACATTATTTAAAAGCCTCCAAATAAGTAGTAATATATAACAATATCGTTAAATCATTATTTCTTAACTGGTAGTGATATATCACAATATGTTAATATACTTTATGTTGCAAAGTAAAGCAAAGGGTAAAGTTTACCCGTTAACAGGCAATACCTGAAATAAGTCCAACCCTTTGCCAAGATTTTGCTGGCTACCTTAATCTCTTATTCCTAAACACATTACCGGGTGGTAAAAGGTCTTACTGGGTATTAATTTTTCCCAAAAATAATGAAATTAAAATAGTTTTTTATTAAATATAAAAAAATTAAGGGTCCCTCGGCACTTAAAAACATTTTGTTATAAAAATTGTTTTTTTTTTTGGTTTTATTATTCTCTTATTCAAATTATGCCAAGTGTATTTTTCCTATGATTGCCTTTATAGGACCATGATGCATATAACTCAATCAACAGTTAATGGAAAATATAAAAAATATTATTTAATTTTAATATAATTTTAAATAGGTTGACAATAAAAAAATAACATCAATTTTTTTTTATAGTAACATAAGATTTTATTTAATGTCAAGATATTCTTCACAACCGACTCTGTTAAAAAATAGGAGATACATTTAAGCCCAAAAGGTGGCTTGGTGTGCGCTCTTAACAATAATGTTATAAAAAATAATTTTGAAAATTTACTTTCAAACTTTTATCAGGTTTTATGTTGTCATATAGTAACTACGGCTTGTTTTTAACTCAAAAAAAACCTAAAACATTTTATTTTTCAAACCATTTTAACTTCATATGCGTCAAATTATTAAAAATATGTGGGAAGAAAGGGGAAGGAATACTAAATGTTTTATATTTTTTACTAAAAAAAATTAAGTTAATTTGATATTAATTTATGTACAATATTTCTACTTAAAATTAAATATTTCTACTTGAAATTAAAAAAAAAAATTACTTTAGCAAGTTGCCCTGCATGGACAAAAATATAACAAAAAAAAAATATGTAAAACACTAACTTTAAATGCCGAGACTTCGATACCGGTAGTCTTAAATATCGGAATATATTAAAGAGAAAATTTAATTCTTACACTCATAATAATCCATACATATATAGGGTCCGCCAAATAACTTTTTTTTTTTGAAAATGCTATAAAAAAAAACTACTGAATATTTTCTCAAATTTCTTTTTTTTATTTGAAAGTACAATCCTTCCGGTTAATAATGGAAAATAATTTCATTCAAATGGCTGCCTCGGCTTGCCATGCAGTAGCCTATACGATCGGTCCAATTTTTAAGCACATTATTTTACCAATGGCTTCACAAATATTGTCCTTTAAAGCGTCAATTGTCTCTGGCTTGTCGGCGTAACACTTATCTTTGACGGCACCCCACAAATAATAGTCCAACGGTGTCAAATCGCAGCTCCGAGATGGCCAAACGACATCAGCTCTGCGGCTGATAATGCGATCTTTTAAAACAGGGCGCAAAACATCGAGTGTAGCTTCGGTTGTGTGGCACGTAGCGCCGTCCTGTTGAAACCAAATGTTGCCAATATCCTCCTCTTCAATTTTTGTGAACAAAAATTCGTTCAACATGGCCCGATAACGATCGTCATTGACTGTAACGACCACTCCTTGCTCATTTTCGAAGAAAAATGGCCCAATTATGCCTCTGGACCAAAATCCGCACCAAACAGTTACTCGTTTTGGGTGCATCGGCTTTTCAATGTATGCGTGCGGGTTTTCTGTGCCCCAAATGCGACAATTTTGCTTATTTACATACCCGCCAAGATCAAAATGAGCTTCATCTGAAAAGATGACATTGAAAAGATGACATTCTGCAACATTACCATGATTTTCAAAGTAATGTCGCAATATTTCCCAGCGTTGTTCAAGCGTATACACAACCATATTCGTTCAGCGGAAGGATAAAACTAATTATCTGTCAAATCAGACATGAGCTAAGTATTACCATTAACGAAATAAGCACTAGTTGAAAAAAAACGTTAGGTGGCGGACCCTATAGATAATTATTGGGTATACAAGTTAATAATGTCGATTGTTTTGCTTGAAAAATGCATTTATTTTAATAACAAATTGAATTGATACATTATTCAAAGTATTGTCCATCGTTAGCCACAACTTTTTCCCATCTATCTGGTAGCATATGGATTCCGCGCCAAATGAACTTCTCCGGTTTTAAGGTAAAGAATGAATCAAGCCAATTTCCGATACCCTGTTCTAAAGTAAAGCGTATTTCGTAGGGCGTTCTGCATCGATCGAAACAAATGGTAGTCAGAAGGGGCAAGGTGTGGGCTATAAGGCGGGTGAGCCAAAACTTACCATCCACTGTTTTCCAAATAGTTTTTGCAACATCTGGCCAAGCGTTGTAATGGTGGAAGATGATGGCCTCGTGTCTGGTCGAATATTTTGGTCGTTTTTCGTTGATTTCTCTCTTCAAACGAATCAATTGTGTTCGGTACAGGTCCCTTGTGATCGTCTGTCCCGATTTCAACAGCTCATCCTACCAAATGAGCGCCCCGGTAGGCTAGTTAGTAGCATGCTAGCTTATCAGTGTGGGGGTCGTGGGTTCAATTCCCACCAGAGGCTCTGGTTTGTTTTCGCTAGTGCTCGGTTAGGGATTAAGGATATAATTTATATAATATATAATGATTTATCTAGAAGTTTGTTATTTAGATAGTAGCTTTAATTAACCACATAAGGCCCTAATGGCTCGGTTATGTAAATGAAGATTAAAAAAAAAAAATACAGAGCATTACCTTGGTGCCATCGATATATGGCTTCGGCGTTGATTTGGCTGGTTGGCCGGGCTTTACATGTGTCTTTTTGTATTTGGGGTTATCGTAATGTATTCATTTTTCATCACCAGTAATAATACAATGCAAAAATGACTTCTTTTTGAAGCGTTCAAGCAGAATTTTCGTCTCTCGGCTTCAATTCACATGGGACCCAATTTCCTTGCTTTTGAATGAATCCCAATGCTTTTAAACGTAGGGAAATGGCTTGTTGTGCGACTTCCAACGATAATGCAAGTTAATCTTGCGTTTGACAACAACCTTTGTCGAATAATGCTTCCAATTCCTCATCTTCAAAATTTTTCGGTTGACCAGGCCTCTCCTTGTCTTCTGTGTCGCAATCACCACTTTTGAATCGCGCAAACCTTTGTTCACGCAAAGAAAAAACATGGTTGGCTCAATCATATTCGAAGAGCATCATATATTTTTGGGTTTATGGTTGTGCCAACCATAGTCGTACTATGTTATGGTTATCATATTATTATAATAAAATAACCATATTTTTACCATAATATGGTCCCTACAGTTATAATTTGATTAAAAAATTACCATATTATGGTCCTAAATAAACAATTTATAATGAATTTATCATTATATGATCGCACGTAATCATAGTATACTCAAAATGTTATCATATAATTCTCCCTCATAACTATACTATGATTCCTGAATTATGATTATATGATCCATAATCTAAGAAAATTTCTTAAAGGAAAAATTATATGATCCGTAATCTAAGAAAATTTCTTAAAGGAAAACTTCTTAGAAACTTTGAAAAAACTCTTTAAATTTAAGAATATTTCCCTGAGAAATGTTTTTTCTAAAAAAATTAATATTAAGGACTTTTTGAAGAAAAATTGTTAAGGAAAAAATCATAGACTTTAAGAAATTTTCTTTTTTTTGATTGTATAATTATTTATTGGTTGTTGCCAGCATTTTATCGTTGCATCATTATCATATTTTTTTCATAGTCAGAATTTTTGTTACCACAGTATGGTTACAGCCAATCATGATATAAAATAAAAGGTGCCAATCATAAAATAGTAAAATATTTACTAAATAATGATGGTAGCGACCATGTTTATGGTTAGAAAACCAATAACTTGGTTGTGACAACCATACCCGATTGTAGCAAGCACAATATAGTTGCAGTGATCATATTGCAACCATGTTATTTCTCTGCGTGTTCACAAGTTTTTTGAGTTGGTGCATGTTGACCGTAAGATTCTACCAACAGTCGATAACTTTCAGCAGCCGTTGTCTTCAAATGAAAGAAGGTTATCAGACTTCCGCACAAAACTTCTTTTTCGCGCACAAAAGTCGACATTATTATAGCGATTGAAAAAGATGTGTGTTTACAGTTTGGCGTCTATCGAATACTGAATTATAATGACAGATGTTTACCCTCCAAAATACCATATTTGTTATTATTGACACAAACCATATGTGATAGTTATGCCATCTGTTGTTCAATTCAACATAATTCACTTGTATACCCAATAAAAAAACTTTCGTTTATTTTGCAAAAGTTTTTGTTATTTTAAAGTTTTGTTTTTAGAATTTTTATGTATGAATTATGATCAGTGTAAAAAAATTGGTTTAACTATTTTGCAGCTGATGTTTAAATTTAAAGTTACAAATTTCTAGCTTAAAGGATTTAAACCCCTTTCGAACTTTTTCACCTCATTTTTACCACGTCTTATTTGGAAATTCCAAAAAGTATTGTTATGGAAATTTGATTCATTAATTTTCATTTTCCTGCGAAAACATAAGAACCCCATATGTCAGCCCTGAAGTGTAAATCAATTCAGTATGGCAGCTCTTCAACACTAGTTAGCAAGTTCGACAATAGTAAAGACCAGAACCTTCCAGATAAACCTAGAAACATAGATCTTCTGGATATTACTAGTAGACACAAGTAGTGGCTATCACCAGAAACTTCCATACAACTATAGATAAGTCTAGACAAAAATATCTAGATATTTCTAGTACCTTTTAGCCCGATACACTTCATCTAGCCATTCCACAACTTTTTAAGCCCTCCGCAAAGTAAGATTTCAGAAAGACCTCAAAATAGGCTTCTGTTGTAGAGATGACCTTTCCATTCGATTCGAATCTTTTTTCGAAGAACCATTTCTCAAAATTTCTTCGCTTAATTGGCCCTATAAAGCAGTTGCGTCCAATTCATATGCACAATGTGCAAGCTTTTACAAATGAGCTTTTTCACCTACAACAAGCTTCGATGAGAGCTTTTACATATATGAGGGCACAATACAAGGATGGAAATTTTGAATTTCGAAATGTTATAAGTTGCATAATTTATTTAAGTCAATGTATTTTAAAAAAACCGCTGCCATAACCTTACCAGCAGATTTTACTATCTTTGCCTTCTTCGGGGCGAATTCACCTGATAAAATCGTTTGACTTTTGTTTCATTTCTGGAGTTAGTGGTGAATCAACAGTTATTTATTGGTGAAAAAATTCATCAGGATCGCAACGGAAAAACTCTAAATAACCCACTAAATCAGTCACACGATTGTGTTTATTTTCGATTGTGACCAAACGCTGTACCCATTTTGCTGCTTTCATACTTAATTTTTGGTGGGCAATTGAAATGACTGAATCATGTGATATGACCGTACCCTCAACTCGTCGGTCACTTAAACTATATCGTATATTTTATTGATTCATTTACCCAATTGTAGACAGCCTTAAACACTGATGCAGGTGTGCCATGGACATCGTCTAACTCATTTTTGATTTTCATGGGTAATTTGCCTTTCAAGTAGAATCGTTTGCTGACAGCACGAAATACATTTTTTTTTCGTTTTTCAAAAAGGCAAAAGTTGGGTCAAACAATCGATTGTAAAAAAAAACTTAGACGTATTTTTCATAAAATTTGCCACGTCGTCTTCTTTTGTAACTAAAGAAGTTAAATTTGAAAAATGTTGATGGAAATTTCAAACGATTTCAAATAAAATGTAAATTGAAACTTTCATACAAATTGCAAATGAGACGAACTCAATTGCTATTTTATCTAGCACTGTTTACTTCAACTTCAACTTTTAAATCAAACAAAAAGAACTCACATACATACCCACAAATCTATCATCAATCATATATGCTAAAAGAGAATAACTGTTGTTTCTGATGAAACACATTTAACCCTTTACTGCATGGTGTTATATATTAAATAAATTATATTTTGATTGCATGTGGAGCATAGTTGAATTATAATATCTTTAAGCTTGATTTAGTGTGGTTGTTTAACCGCTTAAGTTTTGAAAATTTAATATATCAAAAAATTTATACTGCCTCTGGTTGCTCTACATCCCAAATTCGGCAATTCTGTTCGTTGACATACCAATTGAGCCAAAAAGAAGCTTCATCGCTGAAGACAATTTTTCGATATAAAAATGGATATTCATACAACTTTCCTAACGCCCATTCACCAAACAAATGACATTGTGGTACGTCACCTGGGATCAGTTCTTGCAGCAGCTGTATTTTGTATGGTTTCATATCGAGGTCCTTTACTTAAAATTTACCAGGTGGTCGAATAACACAAACCCAATTGTTGACAACGGCGACAAATTGACATTTCGCGATCTTTATTGACACTGGCCAATGCAGCAGCAATATTCTTCTCAGTACGTATTCTTCTCATACGGGTTGGTGGATTAATCTCCAATAAAGTGAACACAACAGCTTGAATAGCCTGTTCGGTGGGTCGATTATGACGACCATAAAATGGACATTATTTACGAAATTCATTTCTTACACATCACGAATATTGAAAATAAAATTCAATGATTTGCAAGCGTTGTCCGTTTGTTAGTCGTCTATTCATGGTGTAATGGCAAACCTTACTAAGCATTTTTTGCATTGCCACGTATCACGAATCTTTTTTTTTACACTGAAAAATCAAGTAGCAAAAAAATCACCCTGGAGCAATAAGTATAACCCTAATGAAAGATGCTGCCATTTTTGCAAATGGCATCGTATGTAAATTTGGTTTTGACACTCTTGGCGAAATTTATAGTGATGGCTAATTGCCTCAAGCATGTTCGATAATTTTGACAAAGTTTGTGTTCAAAACTGATCATGACAAGGTTAATTTTTATCTCAGCAGCCACGTGAATAAGCGAAATTCTCTATTCTGGGGGACAGAAAATCCATGCATGATTCATGAAGTATCAAAACACCCACTCAAAGTAGCCGTAAGCTGTGAAGTTCCTTCGGAAAATGTGATAGGACTTAATTTTTTTGAAAGAGCCGACGGTAACGCTATAACTTTGACCTGGTTTTTCTTTCCGGAAGTTGACGATCTGGATTTGACATACGACACGCGTCACAATCTGTATTTGAAGCTTGCCTTTCACCTCAGCGCGGGTATTTTCGGTAATTTGGCTTGGTCAGCCAAATCTCCCGATTTAACTGTTCCGGGCTTCTTCTGGTGATATTACAAGTCGTTAGTAAACACGAACCTGCTCCACACCTTGAAGAAGTTAAAGAACAAGATTTGAGCTTAAAAGTAATCAAAAGAGCCCTTATTAGTCGCAAATTCGACGGCAGCCATTTATCGGATATAATTGTTCACAATTAATTGAAATAAAATTTTAAAGTGCCAATAAACATAATCAGTTAAAAACCAAATTGAGTTTTCATTTTACTTAAAATTTATTGCAAATGAAAATCAGATGATAGTTTTTACCCCACCCGGTATTTTGGTTATTATATTTTCGGTTATTTTAAAAAACACGGAAATAGGTGTCTACTTACTTTTTAATGTTTATCAGATTGTATAACTTTTGTTAAGGTCTTGAGTTTCATGCAGTTAAGGATTAACCCAAATATTGCTCTAGTTGTTGTTGATGGTGTTTGCTCTTTAACATAAATGATGTACGTGAAAGAAAAAAATAACACACATCATCATGACAACATGACATTTGTTTGCTCCGCAATGTCAATAATACTATCAAATATACCAATCAATATATAAAAAAAATATTATATATATTCACAGATTTATCGAAAAGAATTTTATATATTTCTATACAATGCAATTACAGCTGCTAACAATATTTGATGATGTCAGCAAGAAATTTGATATAAGATAACAAATAAAATAAAGTAAAAATATGTTTATTGAACATTTTATTTTTTTTACAATTTAAATTAAATTTTGCAAATTTCAAAATACTAAATTTCATCTTATTGTATTTTTTTTTTATTCTTGTCTATTTACAGTGGTTGGTTAGGTAGTGCTAAAGGGTGGTTGGGTAGTGCTTCAATACCTTCAATGCCGGCCATGCCAGCAATGCCCTCTATGCCATCGATGCCAGCTATGCCTTCAATACCAAATATACCAGGCCTTCGTAAAGGTGGAGCTGAAGGTGAACTTGGAATGGAAGGTGAAGCCGCCGCTGCTGCTGCTGGTACTGTAAATCCTGCTGCTGCTGTTGGTGGTGGTGAAGAAGATGATAAATCGAGGTATATTAGGTATGGGCCCCACAACTTGGTTAATGAGGAAATTTTGGTATTTTTTTTTTTTTTAATAACCAGAAGAAAACACACACAAGTTTGAATATGTTTCAACTTAACAAAAAGGAGTTTACAAGTTTTTATATTTTAAAATTATTTTATTTTAGTTACAAATAATTACTAGTTATTATATCAAAAGTGTGCATGTCAATATATCTTTGGTGAAAAGTTGATTTAATATTATTCATATGCAAAGAGTACAGAATTTGGAAAATTTCTTGATCCATTTTACACTAACATTGCTCTAAAGCAACACCTACCTTCAAGACCTGATAAATTTAGATAGAAGAGTGATATAAATATTTTATAAGAAGCTTGTAATAGTTTGAAGTCTAAGTCCGTGACTTTTCGAACTTCCCTTGTAGTTATATGAAATGCAACACTGCTTCCATCAAATACTGCCTGTTAATAGACTACTGTCAAATTTTGAGCAAGTTCCGCCATTTACTTTGCGTTTAACAGCTGTTCAAAACATACAACCTCGTGAATTTTTTTAAAAATGGAAAAAAGTGAATTTCGAGTGCTCATTAAACATTATTTTTTTTGCCAAAAAACGTCAATCAAACCAAGGATTTTAATGGTAAAAAAATTGTTTACTGCCTTTCGTTGTGGTCGCACAAGTACAAATGACGCTGAACGTTCTGGGCGGCCACTTGAGGTCAATACACCGGAAAATGTCGAACAAATCCACGGGTTTGAGAAAAAAAAAGTTTAATAAGCCTTGTGTGAAAAAATACTGGCTTGGATAAAATTTTATTCTCAATGTGAAAATACGGGATGCCAGGAATCAAAAAGGAACCACCAACCTCAAAAGGTGTTTAATTTACCAAGAAACACATATATATATTAAATTTTAGTCAATGTGGTTTGGGCAGGCAGTGGCTATTTAACTATTTAACCCCATTTTTACCACGTTCTTTGGTAAATTTGCTCATAACACATTTTTTTGCATATCAGATTTTTAGTTCTTTTTTGATTTTAGGTGTAATTCATCAGTATATAAGGTCAGAATCCAGGGAACATATATTTTAAGTTTCAGCTTTCTAGCCGAAAAGATTCAAACAGGACGTCAAGTGGGAGACTTTCCCTATTTCCCTATAGCTTCAATGGTTTGGGATGGGTGATAAAGAGCTCTCTATTATCTTTTTAAACCCATTTTTACCACGTTCTTATTGGAAATATCAAAAAGTATTTATTTAGTAAATTATACCCCAGGGCACAGATAATTTAAATTTCATGTTTCTAGTTAGGGCGGTTTCGGCAAAACGTTAAGAGGGAAACTTTCCCCTTTCGTACCCCCGTAAATTCCATAAAGTATCTTATCAGTGAATTAGCCCATACTTTAGGAATCACATATTTTAAATTTCAAATTTCCGGCCATAGAGTTTGGTGGGAATAAGTTTCATGCCATGAATATTCGACTTTGCGAAAGATGTTGATGGCTGTCTGGGCAAGACCCATAACTTTCTGAGCTTGGGGTTGTAATGGATTTACATTTCATCGCCAGTCACAATGCGATGCAAAAAATCCTTCCTTTTTTGACAAGCGAAAAATCAACATTCGATGTCGCGCGGCAACTCGTATGGCACCCACTTTTCTTGCTTTTGAATAAATACCATGGCTTTTAGGCGTTTTCTGACTGTTGACTCATCCGCTTCCAATGATAGTGACAACACCTTAAGCGTTTGACATTCGTCCACATAGATCACTGATTCCAATTTTTCGTCTTCAAACTTGACCTGATCCAACGACTTCCGACACCATTGTTCAGATAGAGTATGTTCGTCATATACTTCCACTAAGATTCGATGAACCTCGGCTGTACTTTTCTTCATATCAAAGTCATGAACAAATACCCTAAAAAGCACTTTATCTAGCACGAAATTCGACATATTCGAGGCAATATTTAGTATTGTTGTTTACGTTTCAACCAAATGACACAAAACTGCCAAAGACGCTTATTCACAATTGGGAGTAAGTAGCTCACAAATTGCTTCATTAGTTACCCGGCTATTTACTCGCTTAATTACTTTTGTTCGCGATGTCCCAATATTCATGGGTTGTCATTACGCTCTCGCTTACAGAAATAGTAAAGTAATGCAAATGGTAATGACCTAGTATTACATAGTAATCTACAGCATAATAAACTGTCATTACCATGTTTTTGCTAGGTATAGACAGAAAAAACTAAAATCCAGTTTAAATTAAAAAATATTTGTAAATAAAATAAAAAAATTAATTGCATTTGCACTAGCAAAAAAATTACTTATATTAATAAATTCTTTTTGTTAAAATTAATTGAAATTTTCAATTATTTTTTTTAATCATATCAATTAAATTTTTAATCAAAAATCTACAGCATTTTCAATTAAAGTTTTAATTATATCAATTATAACTTTAAGTAAAGTTCTAACCATAGGGCCATAGTACTTTTGAGGTTCCAACAGCACCAATAAAGGACAATGGTACCATAACAGGTGCATGCGTATCCGCAGTGTTGAAAAAAAGGGCTCATGTTTCCATTTTAACAAATTGTTAAATAATCAAATTTTCATTCTTTCTAAAATGTTTTTTCGAAGATTTTGTTTGCTAAAAATTAAAAATAAATATTCTAGAAAAAAAGGGTGGCATCATAAAAAGAATTCAAATTTTAACAAATGCAAATTTGAACATTTTTTTTTAAAGTTTAAAATAGACCTTAACATTATGATTCCTTGATTTAATTTTTAAATTTAATTAAATTTTTTAAGCGACTTGCAAAATTCTGTTGATTGTTTGAATAAATTTTTGCTTTATTCAATTAATATCGAATTCAGAGAATCAATTTGATTTTTGTTAATATTGATATGAAGTGATTATAATTTATTCATAGATTTATAAAATTCATAATATGAAATAAAATTTAAAAAATAAGATTTTTCGAGGTCCATAAAATAGTCATTTGTTTGATCAATAATTTCATCGTTAGAGCTAAATCCGAGCCATTTCTTTAGATTTGGAAATAGGAAATAGTCACTGGGGCCTAAATCCGGAGAATTTGGCGGAGGAGGTACCAATTTGTAGCACAATTCATGGAATTTTGCCATTGAGACTAAACACGTGTGCACACATGCATTATGGTCAATTTAGAGCAAACGCGGTACCCATCTTGCAGACAGCTTTCTTAAATCAAACTGATCATTTAAAATCGAAACTACACTGCCATATAAAATGCCTATGGCATCAACAATCTGACGAACTTTTACTCTTCGATCGGCCAACACCATACCGTGGATTTTTTCGACATTTTCAGGTGTATTGACCTCAATTGGCCGTCCAGAACGTTCAGCGTAATTTGTACATTGAAATTGATGATGCAGAGTCCCCACAGTATTTATCAAGCTTTTCCTTGGTTTGATTGACGGTTTTTTTTTTCGGAAAAAATAATGTTTAATGAGCACTCAAAATTCACTTTTTTCCATTTTTAAAAAAATCCACGAGGTTGTATGTTTTGAACAGCTGTTAAACGCAAAGTAAATGACGGGGAACTTGCTCAAAAATTGACAGTAGGCTATTAACAGGTGTACTTCATGGGAGCAGTTTTGCATTTCATATAACTACGAGGGAAGTTCGGAAAGTCACGGACTTATTGATTCGCCCTCGTAGTAAGTAATTAAGTAGAATTTTAATAAATAAAGTTTTTTATTGCAATCTAAGCTCAGAATTGACATTTTAAAAAATATATTAAAATATATCGGTAAACTACCGTTGACTACCTTAAAAAATGTTAACTACGTATATATTTTAGAGGTATCGGTATTTAATTTGAAACCCTATTTTAGCGATAACGGTATTATAACAATAACATAATTAAACCTTGTGTCTAATGCGTATGAGTAATATTAATTATTTATAAAATATTGACATGTATGAACTTTTTGTTATAACCTTAATAAATGGTTCAGAATAAATAGTGTAGCTAGTTTTTATTTTTGATAATATTTATAATAAAAAATTTGCTTTTATGCTTTTATCACATTCTTTTTAGCCTTTAAAGTTCGTACTAACAACACTTGTTGAAGAGTTGAAAGCAAATGTATTGAATTTGATTTTAATTTTTTTTTATTTCCCACTTATTGTGTATTTTAATTTTGAGTTGAACTACTACTTAATAATCCCTCAAACACAATATTGTTACATATATATAAAATTTTTTTATTTATTCTTAAACCTGTTGAACTACTAATAAACTTTTTCTTAAAACAAATACTACTTTATTAAACACTTTTGTTTCCTATATAACTTAACTTTTCTTGTATTTAAAACAAAGTATATAACTTTATATTTATAATTTGTACATAAATATTAAAAGGGGTTTTATAAAATATCAATTTTTTAACAAGGTAAGTTTTGTATAATTTTCCTTTTTACAATTTTATTTTTTTTTATTTTATAAAACCCTGTTAATAGAAAAAAAAAGAAAATTATATTCATCACATTTCTTCATTTCATAAAAAAAGTTTTAATTTGATTTTTTTCCCCCAATTTTTATTTGTAAAAAAATGTTTCTTTTATTTCCTTTGAACAAACTCATTTAATAATCGTTACAATTTAGAGTAAAAATATCAGTTTCCATCATTATATAGTTGCGGCCCATCAAAACCACCCAATGTTTGGATAAACAAAAAATTCATAAAAATAAAACGAATTTTCATTCCGAAAATTCTTGACAAAATCTAATAGATCGTAAATTAATACCATAATATTTGTTGTCTTAGTAGTGAAAATGTAGCTTTTTTTTATTATTATTTATGTGTTGTTTTAAGTTGTAGTTTATTAATTTTTAATCACATTTTTTGTTTTGTTTTAGAATCATACGAAACTTTTTCTTTACTCTTTGTGTTTGGTGTTATTAATATTTTCCAACACATTTTCTTCAAACTAAAATGCGTTCTTAAACTGTCGCTATGCTGAACATGACAAAATTATTCTTATTTCAGTCATGCAATTTGCATGTCAGTGTCCAAATATATATAAAATAAAATAAAACTTTTCCAACTCCCCTTTCATTAGTTATATCTGTGAAAGTTTCTGTTTATTCATGGAAATATTATTGCAGAATTTTCTGTGAATAATTTTTTTTTTTTCTTTTTTGTTTGTCAAGATTTCCTATTTGTTTTTGTTCTTTCATTCATTTCAACTCATTGAAAATTCATTGTACATAACACTATTTTATATTATGTATACATACGTTGTACATTTATATTCGTATGTATATATAAATATTTATAAATTTATTCAAATTATATTATTTTATTTTTTTTTTTCTTTTTACTCCATATGCTAAAAATCAAATTTATATTAAATGTATGCATGACAAAGATGTGTCAATATTGTACAAATTCCTTTAATGAAAACTGACTGGATAGCTCTCATAGGAGACAATACACTCAGAGAAATGAATTTATGCAAAAAAATCTATACAAAATTTGATAAAAAGGACCCTGCAAGTCAAAAATGCTCAAATTAGCAGAATTTAGTTAAATGGATATAATAGTATTGTACAGGTTGGTTGAAAAGTTCCTGCGCTCGAAATGACAGAATACTGTTTTTGTTACGAAATATATTTTTTTATTCAATATAATCTCCTAGAAGCTCAATACACTTGTTCCAATGATCTTCCAATAATTTTATCCCATCCTTATAATGGTTTTCCTGAAGCTCTGCAAAATAACCGTCTACGGCTGCTATGGCCTCTTCATTCGACGAAAAATGCTTTCCACGAAGGAATTGTTTGAGATTTCTGAAGAGATAGTAGTCACTGGGAGCCAAATCTGGGGAATACGGTGGATGTTCAAGCAATTCGTACTTTAATTCTTTGAATTTAGCCATCGTCAAAACACTTTTGTGAGCAGGTGCATTGTCTTGATGAAAGATTATTTTTTTCTTCTTTAAACCAGGTCTTTTCTCACGAATTTTTTCATCCAGCTGATCCAAAAGGCTTCAATAATATTCAGAGTTGATTGTTTTAACTTTCTGAAGATAATCAATTAACAAAATTCCTTTTGCATCCCAAAAAACTGATGCCATAACTTTTTTTGCTGATCATTGTGACTTCACCTGCTTTGGAGCTGAACAACCAGCTTCAGTCCACTGTAAACGGTCTTGTTTCAATTTAGGATCATGGTGGTAGATCCAAGTCTCATCCATAGTTATAAAAGACGCAAGAAGTCGGTTTTATTCTGCTTAAAATCACGCTGAGAAATTTGTTTTCGATCCAGTTTTTGTTGAATTGTGAATGTGCGCGGCACTCACTTTCTAAACAGTTTTTTCATACGTAATTCTTCATGTAAAATATGGAGTACTCGTTCGTCTGAGGTGCCTATGGCATTAGCAATTTCACGCTTAGTCAAACTTGGATCTTCACTAACCATATTATGTACCTGCTCAATGATTTCTGCTGTGGTTGCAGTTTTTGGTCGTCCTTCGCGTGGATCGTTTTTAAGGCTGGTACGACCACGTTTAGATTCAGCAGCCCGAAATTCAACTGTGCGTTTTGAAGGTGAGGACTCCTTATACACTTCTAACAAATGTTCATAAATTTCCTTTGCTTTTAAACCCTTCAAAACAAAGAATCTAATGACTGCACGATATTAAATTTTTTCCATATTAAAAAAAATCAATGACACGTCAACTTCAAATGGCTTGTAAACAAAGAAAGAATTGACAGAATGACTTGCAACTTTTCATGTATTCTCAGAACAGTTATACCAACTTGAGCTAGCAGTGCCATCTCTTGATGAGCGCAGGAACTTTTCAACCAATCTGTATATCATGCTAAAATTCGCTTTAAAAAAAATGCAGAAAAAAATATTTTGAAAATTTTTAATTTTTTTATAATTTTTTTATTCTACTAATATTCAGCAAATTTTTTTTAACGCGGGTAAATGATGTATTAACTTAAATTTAACTCAACTACAACAAATTTTTTTGTTGTACCATAGGTTAAGGTAGCAAAGTTGTTCCATTAACGTTGACCATCAGTAAAATTTGCATGAAAAATTCTTGAAAGGTTTACAGTGAGCATACTTTAACATAATAAATATATGGTTTCAACCGAAGTTCTGTTGTATTAACCGAATTTCGGTCGCCACAATCAGCAATGTCGATTGCTACAACCAAACCATCCGGTTGGCAAGAAATTCGGTTGTCACAATGAATATGTTTTCTATGTGTTCTTTATGTCAATTTTTGGATATCAGCTTGCAAGAAAGACTTTTTTTATTCTTCATATGAAGTAAACTTCTGCTGGGACATGCCATGAGTCATCGATCGAAACAAGTAGTAGTGTGAAAGGAAGCGATGTCTGAAGAATACGGCGGGTGGGGTAGGACTTCCCATTTTAGCGTATTCAAGTAGATCTTGACCGGTATTGTAACATGTGGACTTGTCGTGCCTCAAAATCATTTTGTCGTGCCTTTCTTCGTATTTCTACCCTTTTTGCTTCGATATGCGGCTCAAACATACAGAGCTGAGTCCGATAGCGTTCCTCCTTGATCGTTTCAATGGGTTTGAGCAGCTCGTAGTAGATTACGCCGTGCTGGTTTTACCAAATACATAGGATAAGCTTCTGCCATGAATATTAGGCTTTGCGAAGGATCCACTTTTCATCGCCAGTCACAATTCGATGCAGATAGGCCTACCTTTTTGTCGAGAGGAGCTGTTCACAAGCCTTTCCAAGTCTTGCGGCTTCAACTCGTATGGTACACAGTTTTCTTGCTTTTGAATCAATCTCATGGTTATAAGGCGTTTGCTGATTGTCGACTCATCCACTGCCAATAATTCCTGAAGCGTTTGACATTCGTCCACATAGAGTAGTGGTTCCCACTAACTTTCACTTCACGAACCTCTTGAGGAATTTTTACTGGCTGATGGACCCCTAAATTTTCAAATTTTTTTTACATTTACATAAAAAAATTTAAGTCCAAAGATTTTTAGAAAAAATAGTAGCAGTCAAAAATATAACAGATGGAATTGTAGAATTTTCCGAATTTAAATGATTTACCATATACATTTTTTGGAAGAAACTTTCAATTAAATTACCCTAGACCAACTTAAAAATCCAGGATTTTGAGGTGTTTTCTATAAAAAAGCTTCTTGGTATCTGTGATTTTTTAATAGGAAAACTTGATTCTAAAGCACATTCTGATGATTTTTTTTAGCATCTTAGAACGTGTTCTATAGAATAAATAAAAAAATGTGTATTCAATTAAAGAAAAACAAATGCCGGAGTCTGAAAAGTCTTAAGAATTAGAGTACCACAACTTTTTATCAGTTTCCTTTTTTGATTTTTTAAATACAATTATGACAACTGACATGGAAGATTATTATTACCTTTTTATTTTAAAGAATTTTTTCCGAATTTTTCCTGGACCCCTTTGGATACAGCTACGGACCCCCATGGGGTCGCGATCCCCCATTGTTGACATAGAGCAATGATTCCCATTCTTTGTCTTTAAAGGTTTTGGGTCCGAATCATCACTTTAAAAGCGATCAAACCACCTCTCCAACACGATGGCTCAGATACAGCATGCTCAGCACTTAGATTCATTACCCTCGACTGCACTTTTCTTCATATTAAAGTAATGAAAAAGAACTTCCGGCAAAAACACCTTATCGGCTACGAAATTCTACCAAATATTGGTTCACATACTAGTGGCGGCCTATTGTGTAAAACGCTACTTTTGTAAAATTGTCATAGTGCCTATTTAAAATATGTTCATTTTTAACTGAGAATTATGCCCAAAAGTATGTTGGTCATTGTCCATATTTTTGTTTGGGTGTTATGACCGAAAATTGATCGTAAGCATCAAAGAATTTGCCTGTTTTTTACGAAAAAAATGTGTGCGAAGTTCTTTTAAAAAAAAAACTTCTTAAAAACTAAATGAATTTTTAAAAGAAAAATCACCTAAATTGAAGGCTTTAAAAAAGTACCCAGTTAGAAAAATATAAATGAAAAAGCGCTGGAAAAAGCAGTTGACCGGTTGTTTAATTGTTGGCAATAACTACTTTCTTAATCCCAAAATGATAACATCATTAAGCCAATGGGCCGAGTGTTGGTAAAACAATATTTGATTTTTTTTGTCATGGCGGAATTCAGACAAGATTTCTACTAACTAAGCTAACAATACATTCCATTCAGAAAAATACATACGGAAAAGTGCTGACAAGGTAAAAGTGGTGGTAAAAGTGCTAGCAAAAAGTGCTTTCCCAATCC
Organism: Eustalomyia histrio; assembly: GCA_949748255.1. Taxonomy (NCBI): domain Eukaryota; kingdom Metazoa; phylum Arthropoda; class Insecta; order Diptera; family Anthomyiidae; genus Eustalomyia; species Eustalomyia histrio. The sequence goes on from OX456523.1 coordinate 232,271,002, forward strand.
CAAAATTATAACATCATTAGGCCCTAATGGAGGCACTGGAAAAACAAAATTTTGCAGTGCTGGCAAATGGATGACTAAACCAAAAATTGGGTTGTCTAAAAAAATGATTTTACAAAATAAAACAAAAAATTATTGCCTTTGTAATATTTTGGTTATGTCGGGATTCGAACCCAGTCAGTCAGATCAGCTTACGGGATAAGCAAATAATTAATTTAAATTTTTATATCCACAAATAATGACCTCTTGATAATGGGTGAAATAAGTTCTTATATGTACACGCAAAATAATGATTTACTGTTAGTTGTTTGTTTACCATTATATTTATCGATTTGTTTTGAAAAACTACAACAAAATAGAAAATTATCTGCTGTAAAATTGTTTTTTTTTTTAATTTAAATATTTTAAAGCCTTTGTATAAGAAATAGCATTGAATTATGAACTTAAATTTTTGAGTTCAAAATGTAGATATTTTCAAAATTTTTTATAATTTAAATACAAATTATTCTCGTCGACACTATTGTTTTATTAAGAACAACTACTTACTTAATATTATAGTTAACCACATATATCTTCACTATGAGTAACCATACTGGTAATTCATTATTCTCACTTTTTTTGTAAGCGAGGGGGTAATGACCACCCATGCATTTTGAGACATCACGAATAAATGTAATTCAGTGAGTAAATAGCCTGGTAACTAATGAAACCATTTGTGTGCTAATTACTCCCTTAATTACCCAGCAGTTTTCCAGTACTTGATCTTTTGTATCACTAGCACTTTCTGACTGGGTACTAATAATCGGAATTATTGAATTTTCCAACAGTATTACAGGTATTACCTGAGGTAAAATCCCTTAAATCTAATAGATTTTCGATTGGAATATTTCAGAAGGTTTACTATTTACTGTTTGCGTCTTATTTTTTTACTGTCCTAAATATAATTCACATCTATAAGAGTTTTGGCATAACTGAACAGACAGTAAGATACTTTCAAAACGAGGTAAATTAAATAATTAACCCATATTGAAAGCACTGTTTCAAAAGACCTCTATCTAAAATATTCATCAATTTCTGTGATAAAAATTAAAAAAAAATGGTTATATTTTTAATAGCACTTTCTTTAAAAATATGCGCTAATCTCAAAAGTATTTTTATGATCTACCACATTATTTTTGCATGTTTAAAATTTTGTAAATTTTTTTACATTTATAAATAATTATATTTAATTTCTTGGCATGTTTAAATTTTGAAAATTTTTATATTGTGCTTTACAAAAAAAAAAAACAACAACCGATACAATTGAAAACACAACTAATTGTAAACTTTGCTTTCTTCCATTTCTTATTATTATTTACAGTGCCACAGAAGGAGCCGATTCGCATCCAGCATCTGGTGATGAAGGACTAGTTGGCGATGAGGGTCAAATTGGACAGGGTAAGGGAGATGATGTAAAAAGTACGTGTCACAATTTCAAATAAACAAAATAATTGGTAACAATAATTGATTAACAAAAATACAATTTAACAAGAATTTGTTTCTAAAAGTAAATTAGAACAGAAAATTAACAAGAAAAGTTAACATATATTAAAGGGAAGAAAGTGACAGGTTACTTACTATAATTTTTAATAAAACTTTTCCACTATTTCTTCTATATAAATCTAGTAGTATGATTTTATAAAAAAAAAAAAAAAACTTTAAAGTAGTTATATCAAATCCTAGTAGAATTTCTTTTGAATCCCTTAGTAGTTTTATTACATTCTATTTCTCAATTTTTAATTCGATTTTTTTTATATGATTCCATTAAATAATATAATTTATAATTTCAGTTACCACAAAAGTAACACAAGGAGCTAAGCATTTTGGTTCATTTTTGACATCAGCCTTTAGTGAAGCTGGTTCAAAGATAAAAGAAACTGTTAAGAAAAACGTAAGTATGCAACAAAAGTGAGCTCTCTAAACACGAACAATAAAACATTCAATTTACAAAAAAAAACCAAAAAAAAAATTGATAAATTGACCAAAAACAAAAACCCATACTCCAATTTACTTCAATTTAAAGCCAATTATGGAATCATTTAACAAAGAACAAGAAGCTTTTATTAAGGGCCAGGCTGGAGGTAATGGTGCCGCAGTGGCACCTTGGTCTGGCCTACCCAATGAGGGAAAAATTAAAGAAGAAATTATGGGTCTATCACAAGACAGACGTAACTTTGTTCGAGCTCCACCAGCTGGTGTCGATTTTGAATTCAACTATGAAACTGCTTATCCAACGGCAATTGCTATTATGGCTGAGGACAAAAATTTAGAAACTATGCGCTTTGAATTAGTACCCAAAATGTAAGAGTCTCTTAAGCAATTGAATGCAATTTTACATTTTTAAACTTTAATTATTGAATTTGGTTTTCTCCATATTTTATGCTCATTTATAGCATCACTGAAGAAAACTTTTGGAGAAATTACTTCTATCGCGTTTCACTAATTATTCAAGCCGCCGAATTGGGTACTCTCGGTGAAGATGGTGTTGCACAAGCCTCAAGTGGTGAAGATGGTGAGTTTTAATTAGTTCTCCGTATATCTTTTGATCTATCTCTCTCTCTATATCTTTGTAAAATCATAGTAAGTTTAAAATATTTTTTTTTTTTGAAACTTAAAAAATCTTCAGTCTTTTCTCTCTATATAATTTTTTTTTTCTTTAATAAATTATTTCACCTTTTTACCAATTTTAATTATTGGTTTTGTTTTTCAACCTGTATTTATTTTATTTATTTATAAATTTTTTGTTGTAAATATGGCTTAAATATTTATTTTTTGTTTGTTTGATAAAAAACAAATAAATTTCACCATTGAATATCAACATAACTATGCTTGATATAAAAAGTAACAATCTGAAACGAAGGTATACTTATTCTTTTACCTTCCGTTTTTTATAAAGCGAACAGAATAATTCCTTTATAGGAATTGTATGTATTTTTTTTTGTTACAAAAAACACACAATTCCTTTAAAGAAATTATTTTGATCGCTTTATTAAAACAGGAGAGATCTGTTTAAAATAAAAAAAAATTGTTTGCCCAAAAAACTATTTTTTAGCCTGGAAATATTTTTTGAATAAAAAAAAAATAAAAGAAAAATTAATTTATAGACAAAATTTTTATTGATTTCGCGAGAAACAATTTTTTGTATAAAGAGAAATTTATGGGTGTATTAATAATCCTCTCTAGAAAAAGAATCCATTACTTTTATGGTCATTCCGTTTGTAACATGTCGAAATATAGGTTTAAGATGTAGCGATGTTCGTCTGTCTGTTGAAATAGCGTTAATGGTGCCAAGACGTAAGCGGGGTGCTAATTTTTACTTAGATTAATGTACGGTTGGTTGAAAAGTTCCTATGCTCACCAAGAGATGGCATTGTCATTGATTTTTTTTAATATGGAAAAAATTGAATATCGTGCAGTCATTAGATTCTTTGTTTTGAAGGGTTTAAAAGCAAAGGAAATTTATGAACAATTGTTAGAAGTGTATAAGGAGTCCTCACCTTCAAAACGCACCGTTGAATTTTGGCTGGTGAATTTAAACGTAGTCGTACCAGCCTTAAAGACGATCCACGCGAAGGACGACCAAAAACTACAACCTCAGCAGGTACATAATATGGTTAGTGAAGATCCGAGTTTGACTAAGCGTGAAATAGCTAATGCCATAGGCATCTCAGACGAACGAGTACTCCATATTTTACATGAAGAATTACGTATGAAAAAACTGTTTGGAAAGTTAGTGCCGCACACATTAACAATTTAACTAAAACTGAATCGAAAACAAATTTCTCAGCGTAATTTGGAGCGTTTTAAGCCAAATAAAACCGAATTCTTGCGTCGTTTTATAACTATGGATGAGACTTGGATCTACCACCATGATCCTAAATTGAAACAAGAACGTTTACAGTGGACTGAAGCAGGTTGTTCAGCTCCAAAGCAGGTGAAGTCACAACGATCAGCAAAGAAGGTTATGGCATCAGTTTTTTGGGATGCAAAAGGAATTTTGTTGATTGATTATCTTCAGAAAGGTAAAACAATCAACTCTGAATATTATTGCAACCTTTTGGATCAGCTGGATGAAAAAATTCGTGAGAAAAGACCTGGTTTAAAGAAGAAAAAAATAATTTTTCATCAAGACAATGCACCTGCTCACAAAAGTGTTTTGACGATGACTAAATTCAAAGAATTAAAGTACGAATTGCTTGAACATCCACCGTATTCACCAGATTTGGCTCCCAGTGACTACTATCTCTTCAGAAATCTCAAACAATTCCTTCGTGGAAAGCATTTTTCGTCGAATGAAGAGGCCATAGCAGCCGTATACGGTTATTTTGCAGAGCTTCCGGAAAACCATTATAAGGATGGGATAAAATTATTGGAAGATCATTGGAACGAGTGTATTGAGCTTCTAGGAGATTATATTGAATAAAAAAATATATTTCGTAACAAAAACAGTATTCTTTCATTTCGAGCGCAGGAACTTTTCAACCAACCTGTACATTAGGGTGGGTTAAAAAAAACCTTGCACCGATCACCCCCTAGAATTAAACATAATGTGAAGATGATCTCTGTAACTTTTTTATTTATGTATAAAAATATATACTGTAAAAGACAAAATTTCACGGAATTTAAAAAACTTTTTTATCGTTTAGAAAAAAAATTTAAAATAGGGGGTGGGGGGCGAAACCGAGATTCCAGAAGTCACTTCTAGAACTTTACTTCGGAGCCAAAAGTGATCGAAGTAGAAAATATAGCTGTTGTCATTCTTAGAACAATGATATATCACACGTTACGATCGGACTATAAATAGAGGCACAGGAAACAAAATACTAAAAGCGCGGGGTCAAGGGGCGTGGCAAAAAATTTTTTTTTGAGATCGTCTTCACATCGTCTTTATATGAAGTGGGGCCCACTCTAATGTACATCCTCCCGAGAAGTTAGGTATTGAAAATGAGCAAAATCGGTCCAGCGGTTAAAAAGTTATAAGTGAAAATGTGAAGGTACCTCTGAATTTTCCATACAAAATGGAGTATTTTAGTACAATTTCATAGTAACGACTGGCAAGTAAAATATTTTCTTTTTTTTTTTTTAACCAGTTCCTTAGAATTAAATAATATTTTATATTAACCTCAAATATTTTAATCTCAAACTATTTTTCCCACCACAAATTTTTTTTTTCACATCCAAAAATTTTTCACCTCAAAAAATTTTTTTTCACCTCCATAAATTAACGTCTAAAGTTTTTTATTTTTTTGTTTTTTTTTACTAGCCTACCGGGGCGGTAGGCTAGTTGGTAGCGTGCTAGCTTATCAGTGCGGAGGTCGTGGGTTCGATTCCCACCAGAGGCTCTGGTCTGTTTTCGCTACAACGAGCTGAAGGCCTTCGTTGCTAGTGCTCGGTTAGGGTATTAAAATATAATTTGTAATGATATGTTTAATAAAATAAATAAATAAATAAAATAACTTTTTTTATCAAAAACAGTGAGAACAGTGGTATTCAAGATTCCCCACAGCCTTTGCTTACTTGTTTTTAATAGGGGGTGTAAAAAAAATATATATGTATTTGTAGTTCTGAAACTTTAATCAATGGTGAATTTATTTTGTTTACATGTTATTTTTAAACTTCAGTTGGTTTTTTATTTAAAATTTATTTTCAAACATTTCAATGCTATTTTACTGCAGCTAATCAATTCAACTGATAACGTTTTCCTTACTCTCAATTTCAAAATATCACTATCACACTTCAAAATAAATCGAAACATTTTTCAGTACTCAAAGCTTATAGTTTTCCTTTTACAATTATGATTTTATATCTCTTCTCTTCTTTTTTTTTTTTTTTTGACTTTTTGAGCACTGTAAAATTCAGTTAAAGCACTAATCTTAGACTCTGAAATAACACTGATTTGTGAAAAGGATCATGATTTTCAAAACAGTGTAATTATTTTTTTTTTCACTGATTTTAACTTGTTTCTTATTTTATGAATTTCTTTCTTCAGTTTACTATCAGCTATGTTTTGTTTAAGTTTTAAAGCTCTTGCACTTTTTTTAATATTCTATTTTATTTTTTATACTATTTTATATTATAATTTCTTTTATTTTTTTATTTTTTTTTATTTTCATGTTAATTTGATTTATTTTTAATTTGGTTTTAAAAAAAATAAAATTTTTAATAATAAAAAAAAAAACACAAAAAAATCAACACTACACATTACAAATTTTTATACAAAAAATTCAATAATAAATTTATAAATTAATAAAAACTAAAATACAACAATATAAAGGAAATGTAAAAAGATTGGATACGACTAAACTACAAACCAAAGAAACGTCTTTAGAAACGCTAGATTCTATTAAGAAAAGTTCTAAAGATGACATAATGTCTGATGACAAATTGTCTGATACTAAACAAAAACGTTCCAAATTAACTTCTGAATCTGAATTTGTGTCCGATGCTTTTCAAACTACCACTGAAAGCGATTTAGAAGAAATTAAAGATGGTATGCGTAAACTTGGTATTGATAGTATGACCCAACAGCAGCCAAATGCTGCTTTGAGTAATAATGATGGTAAGAATTATTATTTTGTATTGTTTCTGTTTCTGTTTCTTTTCTTTAATTTGTATTTTTATTTTATTTAAGGCCGGGTTTCAAATTTTATATTTAGGAATTTACTTGAGATTAATGTTAAAACACGAATAATACCTGCAAGGCAACTACAATTTATTTTGTTTGTCATGTGTGTTTTAACATAGATTTTATGTCTTGTGTAAACGTTACGTTAAAGAACATTTAAAAGAAATTTTATTATTTTATAAAATTTTAATAAAAAACATAGTTTAGTAGAGTTCGACCAAAACCGGTTATTTTTTGTAAATATCGAAACCGAATATGCGGTTCAGAAATCCACACCAGACAGTTGCTGGCTGCGGGTGCATTTGTTTCTCATGGATTTCATGAGGATTTTCTGAGCCCCAAATTCGACAATTTTGGTTACGCACGAAGCCATTCAGATGGAAATGCGCTTTATCGAAGATGACTTTTTTTAAAAAGAAATCGGCATTGACTTCACTTCACTTCTCATAAATCGCTACATTTTTATTAATCGGAATACCCATATGTGACAGCTGCCAAGTTTCAGAGTTGCCACTTGCACCAAAAAAAAAATAAAATAAATTTAAAAAGTGCATTTTACTGAGGCACCCTACAGATTCTCAAAATTGAAATGAGATTATTTTATTTATGAAATTAAAATTAAAAAAAAAAACAACAAAAGTAAGTTTTCCTCTCCCGTATACATGTGGCTTTTAGAGATGGAGCAAAAACATCTGTAAATAGCTCAAATTATTTAAAATATTTGGTTTTAGCAATTATTCGGTCAAATTTTGTCGAATACCAAATAATTGCTAAATATTGACCGAATATTCGATCGCACTAATTAAGAAAGTTCCTAAATATAACTATGAAACCTTGTCTTTGTAAAATTTGTTTAAATATTATTTCAGCTTTGAAATTATTTAATAATTTTTTAAATTAATATTATTTATACTTTTTTTTGTGGTTTGAGATTATTATTTTTTTTTTGTATGTTTTATTTACTACATTTAATTAAATCGTTTTTAATCTTCAGGTTCAAAAAAAGAAAAGTTAACATACATATATTTATGTATATACCACGTTAAATTTACAGTTATAAAATGATTTCAAATTCCATATATTTTTTTATATTTTAATTTCACTGAAAAATCTAGTCGGAAATTGTATTTCTAATTGAGTAATAACGACGCTTTCCAACACTCAAAAACTTACACAAAGTCAAATAAAAATGAATGTAAAGACGCTGCCGCAAAAATACATTGGCGTTTTCGACAAATTTCTTATTAATGCCCACTTTTTCATGTTCATCTTATTGCAGATCGGTACCTTGGTATTTTAAACTGACAATCTTAAAAAGTCAGAAAATACACATGTAAATAATTTGTAATACAGAGTAAAAAGCCAAGGTTGACCAGTTTTTAAATGTGGCATCTTCGATGTTTAGAGGATAAAAACGATGCCAAAAATTGACAGCACTTTATTGTTTGATTTTAATTCCCTACGGGAAATGGACCAATCACAGAGATAGTCACGTTACCGGAACTTCGTGGCAGAAACCGGTCCTCGAGTTGGTTCTCTTATATGAAAGTAACTGGTAACTTTAACATGGGCTTGTCATAGGAGGTGGCAATTTCTACCTTTTAAACAACTTGTGACATATCGCTGAACTTGTTTAGGGACCATATCACTGCATTGGTGTAAGTGAATGCGCAACAGAACAGGATAGAATTATCTTACACGTAACTAGTCTCATGTTAGACACCACGTGATGTGTATCAGAACTAGTGCAAAATGAAACGTTACGTGGCTGGCTCAAATGTACATACCACAGGACTGAGGACAAGTAATTAATAAAAAACTGGTTACATATCAATCACAAAGTGTTATGTTGGAGTACTTGTAGGGAATGAATAGTTTCGTGATATATCACTTGACTGTTGCAAGTAAACATGTCACAGAGCAAACGAAAATAAGTTAGCATGTAACCTGTCAATATTACTTCCGCGTGTCTCATATTAAGAACATGTTTCTGAAAGATTCCATAAGGTCCAGTCACTGAATTTACCTGCAAAGTTTATTACAAAAGATTTTACAATTTTTATATTTTACGACTTTAAACTATTTTCTCAAAAAAAAAAACAAAAAACATCATAGAATGTGAATATTTTTCAAATTTTAAAAGAATTGAAGAAAAAAAGATTGTTTGGTATTTAATTAAGCAAAAAATGAATTAAAAAGTTTCAAATTATGGGTGGGGTTAAAAGCAGATCTGCGGAGGCAAGTCTGTCCCAGACTTGGAGGCCAGTTTGCCCTTGCCCCACAAATTAAAAATGAACATTTCGCTTTTTAATAGTTGGAACACTGGTATTATTACAGCTTTTAGCACTTTTTCAGACACTGAATTATATTTTACACCAGTATTGTGATATGTCCCTCATTCAGCTATCACAGATTTATCACCTTGGATCAATCGACCCTTCATTTCCCGTAGGTTTATTTTAGGTTTTTGGTTTTTCGAATTTTAATGAACTTTTACCGAAGACCTTTCGTGCTACATTATCAAAAAACCTGTTTATTAAATTTTTTCTTTTGACGAGTAATGCATTAATTTTATGTCAAATTTCTAAAATTTAATTTTTCCAATTCCGTTTTTCACATTCTAAACATCAGCGATGACTAATTATATAATTTTGAATTTTATCAGGCTGGAGATCATAATTAAATATAACTAAGGGTGTGTGTCAAACGGTAGCAAAGTGGCATGGTAAAAATTATTTTTTCTTTGGTGAAAAAGTTTTAAATTTTTAAGTGTAAAAAAAAATCGAATTTATTAATTTGTTTTGTTTTTATTTTGCTTTAAAAAGCTTTCAAATTTTAAAACTTCAAAAATTTATATTCTTATGTCAAAAAGTAAAATTTTATTCACCTCAAAACTGTCAAAAATTTACCAAGAAGCATACTTTGCTACCATTTAACACACACCCTAAGGAGTAGTATTAGTCCAACCAAAGTTGAATTTTCTCTATAACATATCCGAGTTTCTCTATAACATAAACGTTGGAAAGCTTTTCTTGAAAGACTTTCAAAGAGTTAGAACTTTAATTTAAATTTAACTCCAATAGTGGAGCCGATTAGACAATAATATGAAAACATCGCATAACATAGAATTCTCTTAAGAAAATAATACTGATTTTATCAGTAATCATAAAATCAATGAAAAAAATTTATGTTGACGCTACTTCAGAATTTAGAGAAAATTACGGTTTACAATTCCGGAAGCACCATTTAATAGTGTCTTAAAAGCTTATTAATGACATTACGTAAAGCTTACCCAGCAAAAAAAAATGGTAGTCATTCTGTGACTATAACTTCTTTCATTGCTTCCTTAACTTCAGTTGACATTCTTTTATGATTTTTTGGTGTTATTCTAAGGCACTTCCAAAAGAATTCATGTGTTCATTTTTCAAATGCAGTGATCTGGATATAAACCCGATGCATAATATTAAAATATCACTCTTCATTACTTCTAAAGCATAAGTTATAGTATATCGTATATTTTTTTGGAATCTAAAGCATTTTTTCAAATTGAGAAAATAGTTCTGATAAACTTTTTTAATTTTTTTATTAAATCATTTTTAATATTTTAGTTTAAAATTTCATTAGGGTTAAAATTTATGCAGTTTTGCAATTATTATTAAAGTTTTGAAAAATCAAGAAAAACTGATTTTTTTTTAACCTTTAATTGAAACTAGCTGGCCTGTCATTTGCATTTTTTCAGCCTTAAATATTTATGACGACGCAATCTGTGCATTTTTGCATTATGTATTTTATTTAACACTACATCATTTCCAGTTTTAATTCAGAATTTACCAAAATAATTTTAAAATTGTGTAAAAATTATTTCAAATTGTCCAAAAATGTTTTAAAATTGTGCAAAAATTATTTAAAATTGTTCAAAAATATTTCAAAATTGTCTAAAAGTGTTTCAAAATTGTACAGCCAGTTTTTAAATTATCCAAAAATATTTTAAAATTTGTCTAAAAATGCATTAAAATTTTTGAAAAATGTTACAAAAATGCTTTTTCACTAATTCAGAATTATTTATTTTATTTAATAAAAAGTATTTGTAAATCAATGCATAAATTTCGCTTCTTTAAACTTATTTTTCTGCATTCTTTTGAATTAAATTTTCATCAAAGCTTAAATACCACAAAGTATATGAACATTTTCCACTCATGCATCAGAATATCTAATCATTGTATTATCATTGCTTCCTTAGAGTAAAGTATGAGTAATGCTAGTAGCTTCATTTGAATACTTCCATCCTATGACACGCTAATGTTAAATTCATCGATGAAACCATTAGAAAAGAAGTAATGACTTTGCTATAGTAGTGATACTTTTATTGCTTCTTTGGCAGCTTCATTTTTGCTGGGTAATACAAAGCTTATTTATGTCAGTTTGAAAAAAAAAAATAATTTTTTTTCGGAAATTTCATTTAGATTTTTCTCCATATTTTTCTGCTTTGTCCGTAAGATAAGGATTGTATCGCGGGACTCTGATTTAATTTCTACCTGATGTAGGGTATCATAAGTAGGTAACCCAACTTTAATTTTCTTACTTGCTTTTGTTTAATTTCGGGACGAAAATAAAAATACAATTTAATTTCTCTTGATGATTTAAACATTTTTTTTTGTGCATATTCAGCGCAGAACGAAAACAGATTTATTGCGATAACTGAATTTCTAACCAAATTGTTAAATTGTTGCAGCAATCAAAATAGTAGCAATAAAATGTTTTTAGGATCAATTAAATATAGTGTTTCAACCCAAATTTTGTTCAATTAACCAGCATTGGCAGGTAATACCGCTAAAATACCGTTAACGATTCAACCGTTATTCTTTCAACTAACTACTGTTATAGCGTAGTCCTTAAAGTACTGGTTACCGAAATAACTGAAATATCGTTGTCGCTAAAATACCTATAGCGAAATAAATGAAATAATACCCTTTAAATACCGTTGCTGAAATAAATAAATTACCGTTATCCTTAAAGTACCATTATTTCTGAATTTATGATTCTATGTATTTTATATAAATTTAGTTAATGATCGGTATACGCCGAATTAATTGGTCACCGCTACCCTTAAAATATCGTTAGCGAATTAACTGAAATACCGTTAGCGAAATGTCGTTATCCTTAAAAAACAACCTTGTTACCAAAATAACCAAAATTTCGTTATCCTTTAAATAATGATGTCGAAAAAAATTAAATGACATTTCCCTTAAAATAGCGTTATCGAAATAATTTAAAATAGCATTACCCTTACCAACCATGGTATTAACGAAATTTCTGTCGCCACAAACAAAAACATCGCCTTTTTCATGTGCAAGCAAGGATTTCAATTGAAATGAAAATCGTTTATTTTAAATCGTTATTTTAGCGGTTACGTTTTTTTAACGGTTACAGAATTCATCCTTAGTACAAGTTTTAAGCACTATCGCATTGAAAAATTAGACAATTTATAAAATTTTTGTTTGTGAAGTTGTACCACTGCTAAAATGTTGTGGAAAAACACTTCAAACCGTTAAAAAAATTTAAATTTTATAAACAGGTTTAAATCTCTCATTTCTGGTAAGCGATCGAAATTAACGAGTTTCCAAAAATCGCCTTATTTCTAACGGTACATCTTGTTATACATCGGTTTTAGTACACTGAACACAAATATGCAAAATATTTTAAAATCGGTTCAAAAGTTTTGTCACAATATGGCAACTCTGTTTTTGACCAATATTTATTAAAAATGTCGATTTTTGTTGGAAGTCAGCTAATAAATTTGTTTAATTGATAAAGTTTTTTTAACGAAAATTCCATTTTAGTTGTTAAATTTTTTATTTATTTATTTATTTATTTATTTAAAACATACTGAATATTTCTGACTACAAAGCCGACAAATAACTAACAAATGTTACCACAGAAACTGCGAGATTAAAAACGATTTTACTATAACTTTTATATTTTAGTTTAGTTTAGTTTATTTTATTTATATTTATTTTATCCAATTATTAAATTTTTCTATGATTTTGTGTATAGTTTCATACAAATATTTACTAATCTAACATTTCATTAATATTCATTTTTTTTATATTAAAACAAAAAGGACTGTATTTGCTAAAAAAAAAAAACATAAAAAGGCAAACAGATTAGTGTTGGTTTAACAAAAATCTCGTTCACCCATTTACATCTACATATACCATTATGCAAATACATACAACATAATTGTATTTAAAATGTAAAGTTTTCTTTTTTATTTCAAATAACTTCTAAAGTAAATATTTGCACGTTTTACTATTATTTTTGTATATTATTTTTCTATAAATTTATTTAATTCATACTAACAAACTTTTATTAATCATAAAAAAAAACTAACACATATTTTTATTATAAATTTTTAAAAACAAAATTTTTAAACAATTTTTTTCTTTGGCTTTTACATCTAATTTGTAATATTTATATCTTACCATACATTAACTCAATTGAATCAAAAATAACAAAATTTACAATTTTTGTTTGTTTATTTAATCAAATTAAATCTAAAAAAAAAACGAAAAATACAACCCTGTAAATGTTGTATATTTTTCTCTTTTTTCTTCTATTTTTCTCTTTTTCTTTTTTTCTAAAATACTAATGATTAATCAAAACAGCTTTTACATATAATTATTAAAAAGAAAACCATATATAGAGAGTATTTTTTTTTAGAAAAACAAAATCTACTTTAAAACAACAAAAACAACAACAATAAGTTAATACTATATATAAAAAAAATATTAAAAAAAAAACTATATCAAAGTATATCAATTGAAATCCTATTAAAATCACAAAAAAAGTCGTATAATAAATCTAATAATAACAACAAAATCAATTTACACAGGACAAAAAACATTTCACACAAAATTTTAATATATTAAAAGGTTTGTTTAAGGAATTTTGATATACAAATTTTTAAACATTGATGATTTGATGGGGTATAAATATGTATTCGGGTTATCGCTTGCACCAGTCAACTCAATTTTGGAAAATTTTCCTATGGAATAATAAAGCGATTTTGAAAAATATGAAATAAAAATAGTCAAAATTATTAGCCAACGGGGCAAAAAATATATTAAAAAATAAAAACAAGAATCGTTACAATATTAAAAAAATATATTTTAAAATATTATTAACTATTCCATATTCTAATCCCGTTATAATTTATCTATCATTTGCATAAAATTATTGTTTTACTAAACGTTAAAAAATAAACTTTAAATTCACCTGTATAACCCCGATAAGTTTAACATTTTTTTTAATATACCCTGTATTTTGAAATAATTAAAGTAAAATATAGAAAATAATTGTAAATTAACGTGTTAATTGCTTAATTTTTTTTTAACAGTTTTATAGTTTTTGCGAATTTTACAAAATTCTCTCTAATCTTAAAAAAGAAAACGAGAATTATAATACAATACAAATTCAAAAAAACAAATTAAATTTAATTTTTTTGAATAACTGTCGTGAATATTTCTAGTGTACAATTGGAGTCCATTAAGACGTTTTGAAATCATATGAATAAGTTTTTCTTTGCTGGTGAACTCTCTTTCTAAAAGTTCATTAATCTCTATATATAAAGGAATTACGTTACTGACTGACTCACTCACTCAACATCGCCCAAACCGCAAGAGGTAGGAAGCTGAAATTTGGTATGTAGGTTCCTCCTCCTGCGTAGACATCCGTTAAGACGGGGTTTTCGGAAATTCCTTTGGGGAGGGGCAAAAAGGAGAAAACTCCCCTTTCACGGCCTGCCCAAACCCCTTAGCTAGAAACCTGAAATTTTAAATATGCCTTCCTTGGAGTATGTGCTAACTCTTTGATAAGCTATATTTTAGAATTTCGGACACTAACGTTGTGAAAATTGGGGTTTAAAAGGCCTGCCCAAACCGTTGGACCTAGGAAGTTGAAATTTGGTATGTAGGTTTCTTTTCCAGTGTAGATAACATCGAAGACGTGATTTTTTGAAAATCCAACGGAGAAGGGCATAAAAGGGTAAAATTCTCCCCCTTGATCGCCTGACAAAACCGCTAGAGCTAGGAAGTTGAAATTTGGTATATTGGTTCCACCTAAGGTGCAGAAATGAAATGTCTCCCCTTTTACGGCCTTCTGAAAACGCTGAACCTAGGAAGTTGAAATTTAGTATGCAGGCTCCTTCTCCAGCGTAGATAACAGTTAAGACGTAATTTTTGGAAAATCCAACGGAGATGGGCAGAAACAGGTAAAATTCTCCACCTTGACATCCTGCCGAAACCGCTGGAGCTGGGAAGTTGAAATTCGGTGCATGGGTTCTTCCTCCGGTGTAGACTTTCATCTAGGTCGGATTTTTTGAAATGTCTACAGGGAGGGGCAAAAAGTTGAAAAGTCTCCCCCTTAACGGGCTGCCCACACCGATTTAGATAGAAACCTAAAATTTTAAATATGTGATAACTGGAGTATGGGCTAACTCATTGATCAGCTATATTTTAGAATTTAAGATAAAAATTCGGGTTCAAAAGAAAAAATCTGAAATTTAAAATATGTGTTACCTGGAGTATGGATTTCAGAATTTTGGTCAAGGACATGGGAAAAATTCGGGACTTTAGGTTATTATCTGGGGACTCCTCGTACTACCGGGCTTTAGACCGGGCAACCTTTTTCTACGCTAACAATGTAGCGGACTTTGCCCGCTAGTGACTCATAAAATACTAAAAAGTAAATACATTATTGGGGATTTTTTAATCTTCTGAAAAATTTATTATTAATTTTTGAATGTTGAAAATTTTTAAATTATTGTATAAATTTGAGCGCTCTAAAAATTAAAATATATTTGAGTTTTTTTAAGCGTCATAATTTGTGTGCGTTAAGAATTATGTTAGCTTGGTTGTTTAGTGCTTGTTTTACACGTGCGTAATGTTTGCCAAAATATTGGTAATAAAAAACATTAATTGTATTAACAAATTGTGAAAAATCCAAGAATTTTTTTTCTTGTTAATCAGCGCTGTTCTAAGTTTTTTTATAATTGAGACTGAGGGTTTTAAGGGTCCTGATTACGAATTTAAAGTCATAGTTGAAATATTTTAAATGGTGTATGCAATATGGCAGACACAATTTTTAAAAAATTCAAAATGGCGTATTTAATATGAAAAAAAGTTTTTAAAACCCAAATTTTGTTAAAAGAATTTTTGGCAATATTGGAATCACCATTTTTGAATTTTTTGACATCTGATTTATATACGATGTCAGAGACCCCAAACTATCATCTAGATCAACGGTTCCCAAATGGGGATTCGCGACCCCCCAAAGGGATCCGGAAGAGTTCGAAAAAAAATTTGAAAATAAGAAGAAAATAATTTCAGTTTTTTTGTTTAATTGAATATACAATATTTTTTCTTCTATAGAAAATGTTCATAGATGCCAAAAAATTATCACAATGTGTTTAAGAATCAATTTTTCCTATTAAAAAATCACAAATACTAAGAAGCTTTTTTTATATAGAAAATCCCTCAAAAGAAAGATTCTTCCAAAAATTTTATCTGGTAATTCTCTTAAATTCTACAATTCTATCTGTCGTATTTTTTACTACTACTATTTTTTTCTGAAAATCTTTGGATTTAAATGTTTTTATTTATATATAAAAAATTTTAAAATTTGGAGGTCCGTCAGGTAGTAAAAATGCCTCAAGGGGTTCGTGAAGTGAAAGTTGGTGGAAACCGCTGATCTAGATGTTATAAAAATTTTAATAAGATTCATTAACAAAAATTATGTCCACCATTTTGTATCCGTCATTTAAAATTGTTTAATTATGACTTCAATTTCGAATTTCTGAACCTTCAAAACGTTATATATGCTAATTTATAGTTACAGATTAAACTGTTTAAAAAAGTTTAAAAAAGTTTGGTTATTTTTAACTATTAAAAAACAACTAACAAATACAATAAAAATATTTTTGACACATTTTTTTATAAAAATTTTAAAACAGCGGACAAAATTAGTAAAAACTATGTATTTTTTTTGCATGTCAATTTTCTTGGTTTTAAAAAAAATTTTAAATAAAAATAAAATATTTTTTTTTTATTATTACTTAAAATTAAATTTTAAGCGTTTTTATTCATTGAATATACAATAAATTGTTCTGAAGAATATAAGTATTAATAATAAAAAATATAAAAATTAAAATTTTTTTTATTTGTATATTATTTAGAATTAAGCTTAACATATCTTTTTATTTATAAAAATTGATTATAAATATTTATTTATCCCAATATTTTGTCACCACATTGGGTGATTTCTTCAGAGGATTTAGTTTTAATAATTATCAAAAAAAAAAAATATTAATTATACAAAAAATAAAAAATTCCCCCTAAAGAAGTTACCCAATGTGGTAACGAAATATTGGCATTAATAAATATTTATAATAAATTTTTATAAATTAAAAAATATCTCAATTTTAAATAATATACAAATCAAGAAGATCGAAGAAAAATAAAAATATTTTTTTTATTCTGAACAAAACTCACAAAAATTAACTGTTTACTGCAAAATACTTTCTGGGTATTTTTTTATTATAATATTAAAAACAACTGCTTTAAACAACTGTTACAAAATACAGTAGTTGTTTTTTTAAATAACTGATAATCACCCTTATTCTAGTTGTCGTTATCAATGTCGTCGTCGTTTTTGAGTCAACATCACTTTGCTTCGACGTCGACATCACTTCGACACCAAATTGGTATTCTAAAACAGTGTTGTAACGACGTTGACAGTTTATCGATTTAAACAAAAACACATCTCTAAAAATTGAGTCGGCAGATTTATTTTGTTTATTATTTTTGCGAAAAAATGTTTTTTATGTGTAATTTAAATTCTGATACCAGTGATGAAGAAAATCTACTATTGGAAAGAAGACAGAAATCCAATATCTTTTATCTGCCGGATAACAAGTGAGTAGCAAAATCAAAGTCTGTTACTTTAAAGAATGTTAATCTTGTAACTTTTTTAAAAGGTTTGAAAGTTACTTTCGGCTGAATAAAACAGCCTTCAAAGATGTGCTGGAAACAATAGCACCTAATTTGAAAACTGGAATTAAGTCCACATTTATTTCCAAAACAATAAAGTCGGCAGCTACATTAAGATTTTTAGCCCAGGGGTCGTATCAGCTCAGTGTTGGAAACGACTTTAACTTAGGGTTCAGCTGTTTCTGAAACTGTAGAAGATTTGCCACAGCTTCCTCCAGCGGGCTCAATATAAATTGCTTAAATCTTCCGCCACCTGTAGCATTACACTCGGCTTTGTTGGCTACCCTTTTCTTTTTAACTTTAAATTTTAAGTCTCGCCAAACCTATAAATAAATTTTGTTATATTTTTATAATGCACTTTATATAATCATGCTTTCTTTACCTTCTGCCATCCATCTCACATTATTCTCGGTGGGCCAAGTGCATTTAATAAATTTGATATTTCTTCCCATTTTTTCGTTTTTTTTTTTCAGTCATTACTTTTCCTCAAGTCGTTACTAAAAATTGTGTCGACAAAATCAGAGTCGTTTCAAGACAATATCGTCGTCACATTTTCTTACAGAATACCAAATACTTGTCGGCAGTTATCAATTATTTTCGATAACGACAACGGGAATACCAATTTCAAAAACAATCCCAAGACAACATTGTCTTGTGTCGATGACGACAACTACACGCAAAAAAAAAATTCTTTTGTCGTAAACGATTTTGTTGCCAAACGGGAAATCGTTTGCTACCGTCGTTTACGACAAACGAACTTTTCATTTGTCGCAAATGAAAAAACCCGTTAACATCAAACGATTATTTCGTTTACAATAAACGATTATTTTATTTAGTTCAATTGATTACTTCGTTTACAATAAAAGAAAAGTTCGTTTACAAGAAACGATTATTTCGTTTACAATAAACGTTTATTCAATTAGTTCAATTGATTATTTCGTTTACAATAAACGATTATTTCGTTTACAATAAAAGAAGATTTCGTTTACAAGAAACGATTATTTCGTTTACAATAAACGTTTATTTCATTTAGTTCAATTGATTATTTCGTTTACGATAAACGATTATTTCTTTTACAGTAAAAGAAGATTTCGTTTAATATATACGAAGTATTCGTTTATTTACAACGAAATATTCGTTTATCGTAAACGAAATAATCAATTGAACTAAATGAAATAAACGTTAATTGTAAACGAAATAATCGTTTCTTGTAAACGAAATAAACGTTTATTATAAAAGATTTTTACTTTTACAAAAAGCGTCTATCAGGGATTGAAACGGATTAAAAATGTTTTATGATTTCAAACATGCAATTCGTTTTATTTTAAGTACATATTTTTAATTGTATTAAAAAATAAATGCTTATTTTAATTCGTACATATGAAATGAAACTTAAGAAATCTAAAGGAACTGTGAATTCATTTTTTGATACATGTAAAAATTACAAACGAATGATATTGAAATGAATAATTTTTTTTTGAAGAATATAAATTTGTTATACATATTTGTAATTATATTGAGAATATAAGGAACATTGTCTTATATATTATGAATCATTGTTTCATATTAATTTTTTTAATTTTATATATGTTTTTTACATACATATTTTACAAAAAGATATATATTTGCAAATGTATTTTAGTTGAGTATTCAACAATTTCGTTTTACTCGGATCACATTCCACTCTAATTCGGATTTCTGAACGGGGGTATTGTGTTTTCCGTACTCAGCTCTTCAATACGCGTCGGTAGAGAAAAGTGTTTCAGTACACCCTAACACATATTTACCTACTGGTATCCGTCTGGTTGTTCTAGTATTGGAAACTCCTTAATAAAATCGGCTGTGGATATTTGACTTTTAAGTTTTTCTTGACGAGTAGTAAATGTTTTTTTCCACGCATCTGCGCATTTATCGATACATATTTCGGTCCGCAATAATTGAAATGCTTCCTCTACGTCATTTTCATATATCTAACGAATAATAAAAATTTTGTTTAACATGTGCTTTTCTACGTTGTTTAAAAAAAAATATATTTTTACCATGGTCAAGGTTCAGTAGTAACTTTCGATTTTGACTTTTCATGTCTTTTAATCAGTACAGCTGTTGCAAGGTATGTTCTGTAATTTGCATAGGCGGCATTTAATTTACCACGAGCGTGTCTCCCCTCGCAAAACTTTTGAAAATAAGTTGTTGCCAGCTCCCCGACAAACACTTGAGCAATCAATTCGCTAAGGTTAATAAAGTC
The DNA here is from genome assembly GCA_949748255.1 of Eustalomyia histrio. Classification (NCBI taxonomy): domain Eukaryota; kingdom Metazoa; phylum Arthropoda; class Insecta; order Diptera; family Anthomyiidae; genus Eustalomyia; species Eustalomyia histrio. The sequence goes on from OX456523.1 coordinate 232,290,953, forward strand.
ACTGGTTGTCAATCTGTAAATAAAACATATTTTTTTCAATTGTACCATAAATATTTTGAGGTAAAAAACAGTTGCAGCATCAACATATCCTATCCGGAAAAGTGTCATAAACTCATCAGTTAAAATAATATTTTTCCAAAAATGTAGATCTAACAAGTTTAAGACTGCATACGAATATAACAAATTATGCTGTTCGGTTGATTTAATATTTTTGGAATTTTCCTAAAGAAATTTGTCGTTGAAGGAAAGAACTTACCTTCGATTTGGATTTGAAAGCAAATGTTGTATAATAGTTTTGCTTATCTTAATTCGTTCAGTATTGGTTAAAAGACGCTTTGGAAAATTTTTCACTATGACAGGGTGATTTTTTTCTAAAAACGATTTCAGTTCCTGTAAAAAAAAATTATAATAATATGTGATAAAATATCAAATTATTACTTACTTCTTTAGTATTAAACATTTGAGTGTCCTCAAAAGAATGGGGTAATTCAATTACATTTACATGGCCCCCTTGCAATGTCGATGTTTGCGCTAATTGTTCCGATTGGGAACTTACTTCAGAAACTGGAATACCATTAAAAAATAAAATAATTAGCGAGTACAACACATATCACTCAGGATATTCTCTTTCGATTTCATTATAAATCCAATTGTTTATGAAACAAAAAGATTTAATTTGACATTTGTTTTCAAACATATGTGTTTAATTTGTTTTCGTCAAAAATATGTGCGAATTAAAAGAACTTCTACACACATACGTCTTTACATGTTCTTGGAACTGATTTTGTAATAAGTGATACAGCTAGAATACACGAACAAAATTAACAACATTTTATTGTAAATTTTCATAAATCCCTAAAAATACCTCCAACAAAAAAAAGGAAAAAAAAATTATTTCACATTAGATGAGGGCACTTTTGAAAAAAATATAATTTTATGCTCAAAAAACTGCATATAATTCCGCCTTACCCGATTTCAACGTTTAACAAGTTCTGCAATAAAAAATAGAACGTAAACAATACACAGCAACAAGTGTTCGTGTATTCCGACCCAGCTGTACCAATTATTAAAAAAAAAAACATTCCACGAACACGGACAGACGTATATGTGTAGACTCTTTTAACACGCACATATTTTTGACGAAAGCAAAATAAACAAATTAAACACTGACTCCCTTCCATCGCCGCAAACATTACTTACCTTTTAAGTGTAATATAAAATTGCAGTCGGTTGTATATTGCAATATGTATTCAATTATATCGCCTTCTTGTATTTCAAATTCATTTGTGGCGAAATATTTAAATGCATGTAGACCAATGCTTTCTTTCAATTCACTTTTTAAACACATTAAATTTAACTCCGGTAGTTTAATGACATAGTTTTTGTTATAAAACTTAATTTTTAAAAAAATTGCCATTTTTGTCCGCAACCTCCGCCGTCGCACAATTAAATTTAATGATCTACACTCACCGGTCTCCGATTTAATACTAACACAACGCATTTTTCGTTGGGGTGGGTTAGTTTCTCATAAGTATTCAGTGTTGTCAATGTTGCTAGTAGTGACCAATATTTTGCGATCTTCTCATATTGAAAAAGTAACAAAGCTCCAGTCAAAAAAATAAAAATACGAGGGCGTAGATGGTGTTTTAAGAAAGAAAGAAGAAATATTCATATATAATTGGCTATAAACCCGTCAAATGTGAATTGATCAGAGCAATTCAGGTATCATCGGAAAGCTTATCTAAATTCCTTTCATTTCATCTTTATAATTTTTAGGAATTATTAACGTATTAGGGTTAATGTCTTATATACTTGTATCAAATAAAATCTTTCTTTGTTATATTTTTATGTATATAAATCCATACATATAGACCATTCATAGTTTATGTTTTGGCCCTTTTTCTGAAAAAAAACATAAAATTTGATACAGCTTTTTAATAAGTTAATAAATCAAAAAAATTATAATAGATGAATTGAAAAGAATTTGGATAAGATTTCCGATGACACATCTCTTGTTTCGATCGGTTTAGATTTGACTGAGCTATAGCCAATTCTATATCAAAACTTTGGGGTCCATAACTCCGAAAATATGGGTTGCGGACATATATTTTTTTGGATCAGCGTCACAAGTTCTATGAATGCTCAGGATGTGAATTAAATCATTGTGACATGTGCCAATATATACACAGAACAGTTATCCCGAAAGAAATATAATGTAAGAGTGTGGAGGCGCATCAAAAAAAAAACATGTGTCGAGGCAAATTTCCCATAAATATTTTACCATATTCTTAATTTTTTTCTCTAAGAAAAACAATTTTGGTCGACATATATTCGCAACAAAATGTGTGTTTGTGACAAAATACATTTATGGGGGTTCACGCTTTTTTAAACTCTGTTAAAGTTGGCATCACTTTTTGGTTATGAGTAAGCATGCATAATTTAGAAAAAAAAAACAGATCAAATGACAATTAGAAAATTCTTAGTTAGCAACAGGCGAGTCGTAAACAAAGCACCACCCAACAAACCATTTTGATATAGCTGATGCAATATTGCCGTCACCGCGATAAGTGGACAATACATGGTCAATATTATTGTGCAACATTTAATGCAGAGCTGTCGTATTGATGAGTGTTCATATTGAGGGTTGTATAAATTTCAAGACAAAATCAAAATGCATTTGATTTTGTACTTAATAAAAAATATTTTGTGGTACGAGTATGTAGTACGCGTTGCGCAATTTTTAAGTTAGGTTCAATAAAATATTGATTTTTGTTTGGCAAAAGGCTATTATTGACTTTTTTTTTTATTGTACAAGATGTATAGTATATGGACCGCATAACTAAACATAAATGGAATGAAAATAAATTATTTTATATTAGCAGCACAAACTATAAAATACAGACGTTATATAATAAGAATAGAATAAGTAATCGAGGTCGGACTGTATATTATATTTTCTAAACTAAATAACTTTGTACAGAAAGTATAATTTAATTGACAACTAATTTACCTTCGCAATATTGTTTTCTGGGTTATACAATCGAAACAACAACAACACTGTAACAGAACCAGCTTTTCATACATACCAACCAGAGAATGCGCTGCTCACGCAATCTCTCAAAAGTGAAAACAAATCACGCTCTGCGCTTCCTCTACCTTCTCTTGTCGCTCTTGTCTATATTCTCATTAAGGATTTCATTTCGCATAAAAGAAATCTACCTATTCCCGCAAACGAAATACAATGTAAAAGCTTATGACTTTGCGGTAACAGAAACTTCGCTTATGGCAAGAGGCACATCGTTTGACATAAACGTTTTTTTGGTCATTAAACGAATATTCGATTACCGTAAAAGAACATGGTTTGCGGCAAACGACCCATAAACGATTTATTTTTTTGCGTGTAGAATAAGGGTGAATATTTATTTTGTTTATTTCTATAAAAAAAAAGTTTACTTAACTGTAATTACAGTTAAAAACAATAACCACAAATTACTACACAAACCATTGTCATGTAGTAACTTTACAAACTTTTTTGTGTTGCACCAAAAATTAATCAAGTAAAAACTTAATCAATCCAGGAATTTAAGCAATATATTTTTTAAAGAAAAAAATCTGTTTTCCATATCTGTGGAATTTTGACAAAAAAAAAATTTAAATCGACTTAAGTTGTTTTTGACAAAATTAGACTTCAAGACACTTTTGTTTGGCTATGAGGCATAAATTTCATAAGAGGTCCTTGAAATTTATAATATCAGCTTCTTTGATCTCTAAGAGTCTCTTAAAAAGTGTGAAATAAATATTTAAAAAAACACACAAGTTTTTTGTGTTACATTTAGCCACCTCGCACCCGGCTTTTATAAGAAAACTATAACAACTTAACGTTGAAAAAAAAAACACAAAATATTTGCAAAACAAAAACTTTTGTTGGAGAAGAATAAAAGCAACTGTTAGAAATATTTGAAATTAAAAAAAAAAATACTTTTTTCAGCACTGGAAACCTAATAAATTAGGATTATTTTATACCCTGTCAAAACACTAATGACCATAGGGAAAATAATTACAGGTTAAACAAAATATGTTTACATATGTTACTAAAAATATTATGAACCTGTTGTTAAGCTGTCATAATTCAAAAATATATTTCAAAAATAATTTTAAAATTTCTATCAAAACTTCTTAAACAAATCTAAAAAAAATAATAATAATTAATAAAACAGTTAAGTACATTGTTTGAAAAAAATTTTTGTTTCTTTTTTAAATTTCATATTTTTTTTATACCTTTTGTTATTATTAAATCCTGTACTATCCTTTCTCTATATCCTTCCTTTGTTTCGTTTTTGAAACCCAAAAAAAAAAAAAAAAATACAGAAAACGAAATAAAATTTTTTTTTTTTTACAAATTCTCTAAAAAAAATTTATTTTAATTTTTATTGAAAAAATTATTGTTAACAAAATCGAACCAAAAATCATAACAATTCTATTTTTCTGTTTATTTTTCTTTTAAATCATCTTACAGAAGATTGAATGGATTTGCGCTAAAAAAAAACTAAATTATTTAACAAAACATTACCAAAAACAATATTTGAATAATTCTCAAAAAAAAACCCCCCAAAAAAAACATCTAACAAAAAAGAAATCTAATGTATTATTGCAAAAATATTTACTCTAAAACAAAAAAATATATATATTAATAACTAAATAACATACATACACCAAAAAAAAAAACTAAATCGCAAAATATAAAAGTTTAACATTTTGTGTGGTAAGTTTCGTAATTAATTGTTGGTTTATCAAAAATTTTTTACTTTTTTCAAAATATTCCAAATTTTTATCTAGTGGTGTTCATTATTATTTTATTTATTTATAATATCTGTTACATTTTCAAATATTTAAAAATACAAACAAAAAAAAATTAATGTTTAATTTTATTTTTCATTTGTATTTCATAACTGTGTGTGCGTGTTTCCCCTTTTTATTTTTAGTTGTTTAGATTAGTATTAACAAAAATCCAAAAACACAATGTTGCATCATGGTAAAACTATTAGAACATTTTAAATTCATTTTAAAATATTCAATGCCACATTGTGTTTTTGTCTAGCTTTATATTAAAGTAATATAAACAAAAATTTAACCTTTAATCCACAACCAAATATTAATATTTTTTTTTTTTTTGGTTTAATTCACTCGAAATACATTTATTAAACAATTTTCGTTGGCGCTTTTTATAGAATTAATTTGTTGCATATTTTTTAGTTTTTGTTTTCAACCATTTTTCATAAAAACTTTGTGTTCATAAATATTCTGATATTTAGAAAAATGTTTGTTGTTTGAGTGATTATTTTTAATTTAGGTATATAGATTTCGATTCTGGAGGAAAATTGTAAAAATATATTTCAAATCAAATTTTTTTTTTTGAAATCGGGTAATGTCTGCCTTAGCCGGTTTGCGATTGCAGTTTCGAAGTTCCGAAAAATCTCAAAAATTTATTTTTTTTTATGTTAAAAAATTTTGAATTTTCGTTCATACTTAAGTCACTTAAGCCAATTGTAGTTGAGCCTTAACTGTACTAAAATATACTGCAAAATATACTGACATTGAACATAAAAACCATACATCAATCTGGCAGCATTGAGAAATCCAAAGATTGTTTAGATCAAGATAAACTAACTAAAGTAAGCAGTGTTGCCAACAAACAGTGTCTTCTTACTCGTTAGTTTGTATATAAAAGAAACATAGGGAAAAAGTAAAGAGTAGTGACACATTTCCCCCCTGGAAAGCAAATTGCTTTCTCAAAGGGCGTAGATCAACATCAGAAATCAATTTGGCTTTAGTTCGTAACATCCTTCGCTTCAAAGACAAAAATAACCATATTCATTAAAGTGGACGGCGTTGCCAACTAAAAGTATCATTGCACTCGTTAATTTACATACAAAAAGTATCGAGAGTAATGAATTATAACTCGTTGCTATATTGATTTCCCTTGTTGACGTCTTAGGTTAGACCAAAGAACACATACTTTGAATCACAGATTTCTAAAAGAAGGTTTAAGGGAAGATTTTGCCTCATTTTGCCCCTACCAGCAAAAATTTATAAAAATCCCGTTTAAGTAGGCTAGAGTAGAAACCTACGTAAAAAATTTCAAGTTCCTCGCTCCATCGGCTTGATATTCTTCGGCTTGTTCTACACGTCAGCTTTTTTCAAAGAGCCTTTTCGCCCATATTACAAAATTGTCAAATATGTGGCAACCCTGGGGCGAAAATATAGGCATTATGGGTATTAAAATTTTTGTGAATACTATAGCGGTGTGCACAAAAATATTTAAATTTGACCTCTAGCTGCTAAACTTGAGAAAAGGCCGCTATTTTTCATCCCTCTATCACATACGCTCTTCTTGTAAGTTAAACTGACATCCAAAACACTATTCTATTTCAAAATCACAAAATTTGATTAGTGATTTAACTAATTATTTTTAAGAACCTAATGGTTAAATTTTACACAATTTATTGTTAAGATGAATTTTTATGCGTCTGGTATTACCTGAAAGTTAGAGCTATTTAGTCCGTTCTCGATGGCTTTTATCTCGAAAACTATGTTAAGAAAAAGTACACACAGAACAAAATATTTTAATATCAAAAAAAAAATAAAAATAAAAATAAAAGTAGAAACAGCCTTCAAATCCAACTATTTTTGTTATCTTTTTAAATTAAATATATTTCTACTTATTTTTAAAATACGTAAATAAAATCTAAAATATTGCTATATTTATTAACTTAAATACGAACAATTTTATTATATCTAGAATCATATTTACCTTAAAAAGATTCATATTTAATATACAAGTGTTAGTAACAACAATAACCCAATATACCATATAGCAATCAAACTGCAATACAACTTGAGAATAAGCTTATATAAATAGTGTGTTTTAAGCTTTTCTTAATTTCGCTTATTATAATGTTTATAAAATTTTAATTCACAAGCAGTATTTAACAATGCTTGAGAAAAGATTATTATACATAACTTTTTCTAAAGTATGCATATTGAACAACGCAATATGACGATTAAAATAGAAATATTTTTCAATACATTCTAGTCTTGTTGTCTTTGTTCTACGCTTATAATGCATACAACAAGTGCCATTACTTTTTCTTTAAATTTGTCAAACGTGTTTTGCGTGTACATTTAGTTGTAAATATTATATAGTGAACGCGCAATTGCATATTAAATTTAATTATTTTTATTTATGGTTAAAATTTATTATTATTATTTATATTTAAAATGAATTATTATTTTTTATATTTGAAGTTAATTATTATTTATTTTTAAAAGTAAAATAAAAAATAAATGAAATTAAAGAATATAATTATGATTTCTCCTTTTCAACTATTAATAATATATTATTTTTGTAAGCTTATTCTACAATTGCAAGAATAAGCTTATATTAATCATACACACATAATATTTTCACGAGGGTTCCGTTTTGATTTTTCTACAATTATTACGATAGCCTTTTTCAATATATTTTCAAGTCTTTTTCAAGCTTAAGGCTTGTGTTTGTAAGCTTATAATAATATTTTTCTCAAGTCATTTGGTATGTTGGGAAGATGTTAATTTAAATATGATATAACTATGATTAACTATGATTTTTTCTCTGTGCAGAGCAATATCTACAGAAACTTAAACTACCCCTGGCTTTATCTTACCCCCGTAAAAAGGTTAATTCTATCCAAAAATAGTCCTTGGTGGAGCTTTTAAAAATTTATTTTACACTCACCAAAAAAAGTCTGTAATGGCAACTGAAAGTTTTTCTTTTATTACGGGATATTTGGCTTATTTGAGCCCAGCGGTTTTTTTTTATAATCTTATCAACACATGTCTGCTGACGTGTAGTAAAATGAACTTAGTAGAAAATTAGTAGCCACTAATAAATATTAGTACAAAATTTTAAATTTATTTTTGTTTATCGAGCATCAATTTTTTTTTTATTTTTTTCAAAAAATACTTTATACAAAATTAAAAACAAAATCAAATCATTTTGTTTTTATTTGGTAATTTCTGTTTTGAAAAATATTTTAGCTATTTTTTTTTACTTTTAAGGTCAAATTTTAATTGCTTTTAGGGCTGATATTTAGAACAAAAAAAACCTTTTAGAGCCATTTTTAGTGGATGTCCTATTTTAAGATATGAGTCGGTATATTCACTTCCGATCCCTTTTTTAATCTATGTAACATTTTAAGGCACTTTTTGTTTTTAAAATTAGTAAATTTTTTGCTAATTTTAGCAAATCGGTTTTCAAAAATTTGTAAAATGATTTTTGAAATTAGCAACAAAAATTTGTAAATATTCTGTAAAAACTCTGTAATTTGTAAAATGTAAATAGCAAAAAGATTTGCTAAAAAATAATTTTTTTACTAAAAATCAGTACAAAAATAGTAAAGTGGGATTGAAAACCGTTTACAAATTTTTCTACTAACTTTTTTTTCTGAGTGTAAAAAATGTTTATATTTTTAACGAAAACTAAATGAGATAGAAAAAATAAAAAATTGAACATAGAAAAAAGAATGTATCCGATATACATTCTTTCCCAAGATAATAGGGTGGTGGGTTCTTCGCCGTACCAAATTTTTATTTGTTAATTTGTTTTTTGTAAATTTAACAAAAATTGCGTTAAAAATAAAAAATCTGATTTTATGCCAAAAACACAGGAATAAATTTGTTAAATTTACAAATCTTCTATTAAGCAAACATAAATCTAGTGGAAAATCTATCTTTTTTTATTTCGAGATCTAGCGGTTTTTTATCTTGGCCATATTTACGAATAGATACGGTTCTATTAAAATGTTCAATGCCAGCAGCATTAATTTTTGCTCCTTGCAGCTTGGTAGCAGTTTGCTCGCAGCTTTTGGCAACACATACCTTGACCCCCACATGGTTCGGCAAAGTTGGCTAGGCCCAAGGCAAGTTAGTTAAGACATATTAACCTATAACGAAAGACAAATATTTTTTTTTATAAAAAATATGTAAAACAAAAACAAATTTTCGTTATTTTGTTTTTGTTTATACCATTTTTGTAATACATAAGTCAGGGCTTATTTTTATTCAGATTATTGGCGATGATCCAATAATAATTAATTAAAGTCGTGTATTCGGAGTAATTTGGGGAGGGGGGCATAATTTTAAAAACAAACAGCTGAAACTGCTTTTTCGGTTGTTGTATTTTTTGCAAACAATCAAAAATCCGTATTTTTTTAATATTTTAGTTTTTTTTTAAATAACTTTAAATAACAAACTTTTTTTGTAAAAAATTATCAGCAATAATTAATAATTTTATTGAACAACACCATATCCATTATTTGTTTTAATTTAAGATAAAAAAAAAATCATAACATTTAATTATTTACATAAATCCTTTAAAATAAAATATAAAATACCAACTCACCACACAAAATAACAATCAACAATTTGTTCCTTTTTTTAATCCCATAACCTAGAAATCCTATCAAAAATTAATCAATATTTATTAATTCTTTTTTTTTAATATTAACAATTATTTATTTTATATACTTTTTTTAAATTGTTTTTGGAATGCACTGTATATTGTAGTTACTAAAATTTGTTAATTGTATTTTATATTTTAGTTTATTTATTTGATTTAATTTTCATTAAGTAGCTGGAATGCTTTTTATTTTGGTAACATAAATATTCAAAGACATATTGAAACGTTAGATGTGTATTATTTATAAATATGTATTAAAATGCCTGCAATCATTTTTTTTTTTTGTTTTTAAAAAAATTAAATATAATGTAAATACGAGTACATTTGTTTAATAACAAAGCAAGCAAGGAATACATTAATTATATATTTGTTCCCCCTTTAAAATATTACAAATTTGGTTTTTTAACAATTTATTTTCATTTAAGATTATATTTCAGTTACCATACGTTTGCCCAAAAGAATTGTGTGTCAAAGTTTTTGTTTAAACAATTATCAACGTGATGATTGATAGTTGACATAATTTTTTTTTAATTTGCAAAAAAAAACAAAACTCAAGGTAAAATTATTTGTAATTTACAATAATATCAGATATTAAATTTAAATTTATAAATTAAATTTTTGGGTTTATGGTATTATTTTTTTTCCATGGAAAACACACTGATGCTTGTTAATAACACATTATTTTTGGGTAAACTTTTAATGCAACACATCAAAATATTGTATTTTTAATGGGGTTCCTTACTTGCTTTCAATCACTTTTTAATATATAATGTGATCAATTAATATACATTCACCAGACAAAACACACACACAGAAATAAATACTTGTTGCCCCAACCAAATTTGGCGACATTGCCCACCTGTTCGGTCGGGAACAAACGATCGATTTGGTCGGCGGTGGCGCCAAACTCGGTTGGGATAATGAAAAAATGTTTCGGTCGCAATATGTTAGGAGAATTAATTCCTACATGTGAAAAGTTGTAACTGTCATAGGACTATTTTCAAGACATAAAGTTACAACTTTCAAAAACTCTAATTGTAATTGTCAATGTTGTGATGTAGTCTTAAAAATTGAATAATTAAAATTTGACTCTACAACAACAAATACATGGTGTACGAATATTTTTATCCCAGCAAAAAAAAAAAGCAGCAAAAGAAGAGAAAAAGAAGCAGTGATTTTGATTCCGGTGTTGGGAAAATTTGAAAATTTGTCATAGGATGGAAGTTTTCTTTTATGATCCCTTTTTCATTGCATCTTAAGCCCTTCTTATAGTTTAATGAAAAATTAGATCGTTCGTTTGATGTTCCCAAATAAATTTTGAATTTATAATTTAGATTTTAACAGCACATCAGTAATTTTCACAATCTTCCGAATTTAACTTATGCTGTTGTTACCCATATAAAGTTTGAGTTTCACGGCACATTCAGTAATCGGCCCTTATTTATTTTATTACTCTATTCGAAAGAAGAAATTAAAACCTTGTAAATTGTACGTTAAAGATGGAAGCATAGTTATTTTTATAGAAATATCTATGGTCAGTGGCGTGCCCAGGGGGAAATTATTTTAAAAAATACAATATTTTTCGTATGTTTAGTACACATATATGTGACCTTCTCCGAGAAAAGGGACCTAGTGTGTCAAAAAACGGGTTTGGACTTCAGAGTGGATTCAGGTACCTAAAAGGGTGTAGAATAAGATGAAATGAGTTAGATTCTGATAAAAAATTTTTTACTCCATAAAAACGTACAAAACGAACTTGGGAAAATCGATAAAAATGAGAAAAACATTTCAAATTGTGCTTTTTTTGATTTTTTAGTTTTAAATTGTTTTTTTCGTCAGTCTTCGAATTTTTTTGCAGTTTGGACTTTTTTTTGATGTTGCGTGATCTGGTACTTCGATTTTCTTCCGTTTGACAATTTCAGTTTTTTCTTTTTTCGGCGCTTTGACTTCAGCTGTCTTTTTCTCATGATCCGGTGCTTCGATTTTATTTCTTGCTGGCAGGTTCAGATTTATTTTTCAAAATTGCGAAACAACTTTTGAGATATTGATGACACTCGTTATACAGTTGGCACAAGACTGAAACGTCACTTTATTCTCTTCCTTTTTTATAGTTATTTTTACAATGATCTTCGTATTAGTATACGCACATCAACCCTTTGCCGAGAACGAACAGAGCAGCAACAATAGCAAAGGTATTGTCACACTAAAAGCGAAAAGAAATACGTCACCACATAGGCATGACGTCACCAAAGTCGGCACCCAATCTTAACTAACCATACCATATCGCATCTCCCAACTGAAGGTGTGTTCACAGTGATAATGCGTTATGAAACTTGAAATGCGTTTTTCTCATAACTTCATTTTCACACACTAGGTCCCTTTTCTCGGAGAAGGTCACATATACAAAATAGCTTGTATTTTTTTGATTCAAATTAATTTTCTTTGCAAGACCAATTGATTTTTTGCAAGTCCAATTGGGTCTTATCAGATTTTAGGGATATTTGCTGAAATTTGTATATTCAGGAGAAAAATTTGCTTTGAAATCAGGGATATTTGGAAATTTGTAAGTATTAATTATTTCCACACTCTTAATGTACAACCAAAAATACACTTCTAATTTTTTAAAACCCGGTTAATTGCCTTTTTTATTTAATTTAAGGCCTTTTACCTTTTTTGGAACATTTTCTAAAAATGGAGTAATTAAAGGTTGATTTACACGTCGACTACCCTTATCTGCTTTTACTCAGTCAGGAATTTATTAAGTTTGTATAGTTTCTTTTAAAACAAAAAAAAATCGTGATTCCAATTTTATTACTTTTTTTAATTAAAATTCCACATTAGGTCTTAACTGGAATCCTCAAAATTTCAAAATTGTTTATTTTTATATCAAAACATATGTATTTAAAATTGCAAATATTTAGTTAACAACTTAACTTATATAGACTTTCAAAGTAGTTATAGTAGTTAAAAAGTAAGATTTTAAAAAATGCCGCCAAGTTTTGGCAATTCTTGGTTTTTCTCTTTTAAATGTAAACAAAATATTTGTCATACAAATATTTGAAATTTTTCTATTTGATTCAAAAGTTTTTGAAATAATCTAATTGTTTTCGAAATCGTTGTCTTTGAATTTGAGTAAAAAATTTCACGTGGTTATTCCACGTTCCAATGATATCTGTGCTGTTTTTTTATTTTTAAAAATTCGATGTGTCGTTGTGCCACAAGAAATATGAACCCAATCTTAAAATGTAATAAGTCCCACTTATTTAATAATTAAATTAATCCTAAAAATATAATGAAAAATTTCCCCAAATAAATGAAAATTAGCCCCAAAAATTTAGTTTGGGTCATATTTTCATTTAATAGATTGAGGCTTTAATTCATAATGCAAAATAACCCCAATTTGATAAAATGAAAAATGAACCCTAATATGATGAAATGAAAAATGACCCCAAAGCAAAAAAATGTTGTTTAGGCACAGCATTATACGCATGGAATCAATAACATCCGTATCTACTCCTTGTAAACACAGAAGTTACTTGGACCAACCTAAATTGAAATATTTTAAAGAATTAGAATCAAAATCAATTTAAACAAATCAACCACTGCCTTTCAAAATTAAGTAAATTTCTACTCTCCGTCCATGAGTTGAGTCGTGTGTCCGTCCTTCCAGCCAGTTCCTAATAAATTTGTTGGCAACAATGGAAGAGCAATCAATTTCCGATGTGCGTTTTTTGCAGCATTCGACAGTCTTATAAAATTTTAGAGCGAATAGTTTTCCATGACATTGCGTCATATATTTAAAAGGTTTTAAATTTCATTAAAAATCACATTTTTAGAAGTTGTGAAAAAGCACTGCCTTAGAAGAGGAAATTCAAAACTAAAAGATACTTTGAAATCAATAAACAATTAATTCCTTAAGAATCACTTGCATTTTTTTTTTTTTGCTGTGTACCCAAAGCTAATTTTCTAAAACCGAATATTTGTTGAGACTTGAGGTTTTGTTTTACATACTTTATTTTACAACTGTGTTGAAATTAAATGTGTTTGTATTTTCGGTGGCTACAAGTATTAATTAATCGCATTATTTATACATTTTCTTTATTTTTTTTTAAACAAATAAAAATACTAATATATTAATATGCTTTTTTGTAAAAAAAAAAAGACACAAAAAAAAAAAGAATTAAACAAAATGTTTATACTACTTTTTTGTATCCACTCAATAACTTATAATTTATTTTCTATTGTTTTTTTTTTTTTTTTAATAATTATTTAGAGGAACAATGGGAAAAAGATTTAGAAGCTGAACTTAAGGATTATGAAGTTGTAGACAATGGCGCCAAAGATGGTGGTGGGCCTTCTTCTTATATAGACAATGACGACGAATTACCGACAATATCAAACCTGCGCACACGTTCAAACAACGATTGGGAGGAATATGCTGATTTGATTGAAGATACCGATGATTTAAAGTAATTAAGAGCTTATATCGTAGTTTTTTCTAAGTTCTTAACTTTATTTTAATGTTTTTTTTTTCTTGTTTATTTTATTTATTTTTTAACCGAATCCAATTCTATTGAATAAACAAAACAAAAAACATACTACCCTCTGAACACAATTTAAAATTTGTGGAAATATGTTCTTAACTGTCAAAATATGCAATCTTTTAAATGTTTTAAACTATCTAAACATATATAAATATATATATATAAATTTGTTATATTTATAACTAAAATAAAAACAAAACAAATTATATAAATAAAAACAGAACTTTAAAAAGTTTAAAACGTGTTATGTTAGGCTATCCATGAGAGTTAGCCTTTATTACAACATGTTTTTAGTATTAAAAACATATAAATATATATATTATATTTTTAATTATTATCATTTTTCCAATTTTTAAGAACTTACTATATAAGCCTAAAAGAAAATTAACCAAAAAAAAAAAAAATCTACAACATCAGATATAAAACTAAATTTTAAATCTTTTGTTCCTTACACAAATGTTGTCAACATTTTAAACAAAAAAAAAATGTAAGAATTCAACAAAAACATTAAAAATCAACATTTTTAATTAATTATTAATAAAAAACAAAAAAATAAAAAACAAAAAGAAATTATAATATAAAAACTATAGGGAATAAAACAAAACAATTGTTAAGATTAACCAAATTTTAAAAAAGAAACCCCAACAGAAAAATCATTATAAAAAAACAAAAAATTGGTATAATATTTATGATGTTTTATTATTATAATTATTAATTATTATTATTATTATTTATACATATAAATATTTAAATAATGGATAAACAAATTATTATAAAAAAATGCATTTGAATTTATGGTGTATAAAAAATACAAAAAAAAATTGTTTAAATTAAAAAAGAAACAAAATATATATATTATAAATCAATAAATAAATAAATAAAAAATTAAAACAAATGTATAAAACACTTTAATTATATTAAATAAATAAAAAAAAATTAAATAAATCATACATTTATCGTATTTAAATAACGAAAAATTGGATATTATTGTTTTTTTTTTTTGCAACAAATTTTTCATTTAAAGCTGCAGTCATTAATACAAATAATTGTAGAAAAATTGTTAGAAGATTATGCCACATTACAAAAAAACAAAAGAAAGAGTTTTTTGCTTAAAACATATAATAAACAAAAAACCAAAAATTTTAGTGTTTTATTTATAAATTTCCTAAATAATTATTTATTTTTTTTGACATTTCTACCAAATTGGGCTTAATAGTCAATTTACAACTGCAGAGTTAGCTAAACTATAGTAAAAATTTAAATAACTGCTAATGGTTGCACTGAAATTGAGACTAATCCATTATTGCATAGTATCCATTTAAACGGACGGTAAATTTTTTCTCTTGACAACGCAATTTTGTTTACAAAAATTTAATGCCCTCATTTTGCAAAACGCAATGCCTCACTTTACATAATTTTTTAAAAAAAATCGAATCGGCTCGCGTTGAAACAGCTGTTCGTTACGTTATTTTAAATTTTATACTAATTTAGAATTAGAATTTCAAAAAACACTGCGCTGAAAAATTAATCACTTGAAACATTAAAATCATCACTTGAATTGTTTGAGCGTTGTTTTAAAATTTTTTTTTAACTATTTAGAACACACAATTTGTAATAAATTTTGCAATAAACTTAATTTTTATTAGGCAGTTTTGGAATTGTTTTGTTCTTGGGTCGATTTGTCGAGAAAATAGTTAAAATGCCTCTGAAAAAACCTTAAAAATTACAAAAAAATTAAAAAATTAATACATAAATTTTTGTGCGGGTTTAGGCAAAGAGAACATAATTTACAATAGAGTGTTATAAACACTCTACCAGAAATTCAACATGCTACAGAGTTCAGCGGCAACATGTTTATATGAGTGGTCAACATTTTTAAAGTTGCTAATGTGTTGAAAAACATTAAATTTGGTGTATGCAGTGCTGCCACATAAACAGTTTTATTTTTTATCCCGGTATTTGTGATTCTTAACTGTTTACCAGTTTTTTCATGAAAACAATTTTTTTTTAAATTCATGCATTTTTTTTTAGTTTTTTTTTATTATATGTTGCAACAATTAATAGCATATTTATTCTCTTTATTATATATTTTTACCATAGAAATGGGAAATAATGGATATGAATAAACATAGTTGGTTAATGTGTGAGTACACACTTTAATACTTCTCATGTCACTATGTAATGTTTGAATTCGTAACACAATTGCAAATTTTAGTTGTATTTTTTTACTTTATTAGACATGTCAAATTTTAGTAAAAATAAATAGTATATTGAACAAATATTATATTTTTAATGTGAAAAATCTGAAAATATACATGAATAAAATAAAAAAAAACATTTTTTTATGAAATAATCTGATAAATCTCTAGCATCCCACAAAACGGCAAAAGAAATAGTTAAAATTGATTATATGGCAGCACCGCTAAACACTACAATAAAAGTTGCCGACCAAAACTCACCTTTGTTGCCGCCAAATTCTGTTCGTGTTCTAAGAGAGTACTAAAAAATTCGTCAGAGCGAACTGTACTCTTGAGAATTAAATACTTTTTGGTTTAGGTTTCAGCAAAGAGAATATAATTTTCTATAGAGTATGTTTCCCTCTCACGAACTTTTTAGTACTCTCTTAGAACACGAACATAGTTTGGCGGCAACAAAGGTGAGTTTTGGTCGGCAACTTTTAGTAGTGTTTAGCGGTGCTGCCATATAACCAATTTTAACTATATTTTTGCCGTTTTTTGGGATGCTAGAGATTTTTCAGATTATTTCATAAAAAAAATGTTTTTTTATTTTATTTATGTATTTTTTCAGATTTTTCATATAAAAATATAATATTTGTTCAAAAAACTATTTATTTTTACTAAAATTAGACATGTCTAATAAAGTAAAAAAATACAACAAAAATTTGCAATTGTGTTAAAAAATAGTTACGAATTCAAACATAACATTGTGACATGAAAAGTATTAAAGTGTGTACACACACATTGACCAACTATGTCTATTATATCCATTATTTCCCATTTCTATGGTAAAAATATATAATAAAGAGAATAAATATGCTATTAATTGTTGCAACATATAACTAAAAACCTATAAAAAATGCAATAATTTGAAAAAAAAAAATTGTTTTCATGAAAAAACTAGTAAACAGTTAAAAATCCCAAAAACTGGGATTAAAAATTACACTGTTTATGTGGCAGCACAGCATACACCAAATTTAATGTTTTTCAACACTTTAGCAACTTTGAAAATGTTGCGCTCTCATTTAAAAATGTTGCCGCTGAACCCTGTACCATGTTGAATTTCTGGTAGAGCGGGAAAAATACTCTATAGTAAATTATATACTTTTTGGTTTCAGGCTGTCTAGATATTTACATAAGAAAAAAATATGACTCAATCAGCTGTGTTGCCCAATAGCAAAATAGTAGGGCTAAATGTAACAAATCAAACATAAATTCCATATATGCATAAATCAAGGTAACACTGAAATTATTTTAATTTGTCAAATAAAGTGATAAGTCTAACGCAATGACGTTGTGATATATAAAATTAATTTTTTTTTACACTCGCTTTGGCTATAGAAAGTGAGGTTGTAGGCGAGGCGTTGAACACAGGGGGCTTACAAAATTTGGGCATAAATCTTAAGTACTATAAAATTTTTGCATTTATGCCCTTGCTTCGCTGGATTATTCACATTCCGTTTTCCCCGTTTAAACGCATCGAATTTGCCAGTGGGGGTAAATTTTAAATATTTTAGAATTCGTACAATTTGTCTCTCATTCAGTTAGGCCGTAAAGATATTACCTGAACGTTTCTTAGAATTTCTAAAAATACACGGATTTCCCGTTCTCTGGAAAAAAAATGCATGAAATAAAAAAACTGAAATTTTCTTGAAAAAAAGAAAAACTGGACAACTGTTAATCATTCCGAAAAAACTGGAAAAGCAGCAAGATTAAATAAAATATAGAATATAGCTTGATATGGTGTATTTAAAATTTGTCAAAAAAAAAAATTATGATATGAGATAAAAAAAATTTACATTTAAATTTTGAAATAACAAATGTAATACCTTTTATGGTATAATTAGTACTTTCTTTTAACCATGGTTGGTAAGCACTACCTTTTCATTATAACGGTAGTTGTCTACCACGCTCTGATCAGTGCCGATACGAAAATTTTAAAACTACGATTCCAATAACGATAGGTATCTTCTAATATCTCGGGGTTTATTTCATAATATTACATGTTACATTTTGTTATATCTGCAAAATACCGTTATATATCGGTGTTTCGGTAGTTTAGAGTCATTTTAAGGGTATTTTAAGATATTAAAAAATTAAGTCGTTAAAATAGCTTAATAAACCCGATTATATAAAAAGACAAATGCCTTTAATGAAATCGCCATTTTAAAATTTTCATATCGGTCTTAAAGTGGCTGTGGTACGCAGGTACCGTTATTATGAAAAGGTATTGAATGCCAACCAAGCTTTTAACACACTAGGAAAGTTTTGTTAAAATATTTATATTTAAATCATCAATTTTCGTAAAAATATATTTAAAAAAAATGGCACAAAAAATACGCTGTTTTAATATAAAAGACATGAATTTTAAAAACTGTTTAGTATTCCCAAAAAAATTAAAACCTGCTATACGGCAACCAGAGACTGAAACTCTGGAAAAAATGGGTTCAGGTTCGGGTTAATCGAAATACAAAGTTCAGTTTCGGTTCGGGTTCAACATTGAAAAATTAAAAGTGTTTTATCAAAAGAAAATTTTTGTGTATTTCTCAAAGAAAATTTCGTATAATTTTATAATTAATACATATTTTAAGTTTTCTTCTTGCAAAATTTGTTGTGGCGGCAAAACGAATTTCAAGCCTGAAAATGCCTCTTCATTTGAAGAATTTTTTTTTAGCATTTTCAACATCTTCGGGGCTTAGCATTAAGTTAAATCTGGTATCTAGATATAATGCTGAAATCAAAAGTGGTTTTCTCTTTTTATAATATTTAAATATAATTCTTATGAAAATATTTTTGTTTTCTTATCTTTTGTTAGCACTAATTTAAAACTAATCCAGATTCTATAAAAATCAGCGTTAGTTATTCCAAATATTATCATTCATAGTTAATGCAGCATTTAGTAATTCCGAACAAAAACTTCTGTATTCCAATAATTCTTGAAACATGTCATAACTGAAATTCTGTGTAACTAGTTTGAAAATAGTTTTATATAAAAATTCTTTAAAAATAAAAATTGAAATTACAAAAATAAAACAAATAGTTTTTTGTATAAACAAATTCTGCTGCCTTTTTAAAAATTGTTTTTTTTTGTATGTACAAATATATTCTATGAAAGATGTTTAATATTACAAACAGAATTTTGTAATTTTATTCTGCATGTATGTATAATTAATTTACCTTATGGCAGATCCAGGTTCTAACACTGATCGTTTGACCATTTCAAAGGTTGTTTAATTTTAATTGGTGGATAGTAAACACAACTGTTAAGTTTTGAAGTAAGAAAACCGATTGGAAATAGATTTTTGCCTTACGTTACCTCATTTCTACGCACTTTACCAACCTCCCCCCCCCCCCACACCAAACTAACCTGGCTTTAATTAAAATAAGAAAAAATCCCTGAAGAAGCTATCCATAGAGATAGCGAAATATTAGATTAAAAATAAATATTTTCTTTTATAAAATTGACCTTGGGTTTGAATATTTATTACCCAGAATTTATATCGTACAGTTAAGCCGTTTGGTAAGTAACATCTTTAAAACGATTATGATCGATCATATGACATTATGTGGTAAAAGAATATTGAACAAAATGTAGGGGATTTAATTACATCGTTCATGTAAAATGGTGGCATCTTACAAGCAAGGAAACGTGATGGGTTATCTACGATCTTAATGAAAATCGGATTTGTGATAGAGCAGCGAAAAATTAAAGACATATTTTCATGGAATGCTGGTTCAACATACTTCAAAAATGTAGGGGTTAAGAAGATCAAAAATTACTCGGTTTTTGTATGACAACATGTCTAAGAACTATAAAATTGAAGCCCCATTCACAACTATGGAGTACTCCACTCAGCAGAAAGGATTTTATTGCTTTCTCTTTTTCACTTACACATTTTTTGTAACAAACCATCTCTATTTCAGTACACTCTTCTCTGCAGCGTGGATTATACCATAATTGGAGCTTTAGTTGTAGTAAATTATTTATTCGTCCCAAGTACACTCAGAAAAAAAAGTTTGTAGAAAAATTTGTAAACCGTTTTCAATCCAACTTTACTATTTTTGTACTGATTTTTAGTAAACATATTAGTACTTAGCAAATCTTTTTGCTATTTACATTTTACAAATTACAGAGTTTTAAAGAATATTTCCAAATTTTTGTTGCTAATTTCAGAAATCATTTTCCAAATTTTTGAAAACCGATTTGCTAAAATTAGCAAAATTAATAATATTAAAAAAGTGGATATTGTAGGAAATTTTATTTCTAATTAAAAAATCAGCAAAATAAAAAATTTAATGCTCGATAAAAAAAAAAAATTTTTAATTTTTTACTAATACTCACAATATTTAGTAAACTTTTTGCTGATTTTAGCAAACCGGTTTTAAATTCCGATTTACAAGAAGTTTATTATAATTTAGTAGCGGCTACTAATTTCATTGTACTACACGTCAGCAGAAATGCGTTGCAAAGATTAGCAAAAAATACCGCTGGGCTCAAATTAGCAAAAGTTCCCGTAATAACAGCAAAATTTTTAGATGCCATTACAGACTTTTTTTGCTGAGTGTATGTTATTTGAAATTTTTTAATATTAATAACTAATTTATTTTTTGAGCTTAAGGTTCGTTTTTTATAAATAATATTAAATATTTTTCAATATTTCGCATCCTGAAGATGCTACACAATGGAGTAGCGAAATATTGAAAAATAAATAATATTAAAAAAAAAAAAAACGAACCTCGAAAAATAACTTAGTTATTAAAAAGAAAAGGGTTAAATAAAAGATAACAATTTTTTTATTATTGGTGAAAAAAACTACACCACATTTTTATATGTGCTATTCAAAAAAAAATTCTTTTAATAACAAAAATAGTTGTATATTCCCGGGTAAGTTTTTATATCTGTGGGTCGTCAAAAAATATTTCATCAAATTATTAGAAACAAACTAAAAAACGAAAATTTTTTCTTAACTTAAGAATGCGCTGCTAAAGTTATAATTTTCACTTATTTTTTTTTCTCCTCTATCATATATAGGAATTTCATTAAGATCAGTGGAAGTCCATTGCTAAATATATAATTTTCCTCAGACGTTTTAACGTTGTTTAAGGATAGGTTATCAAATTGAATGTTTATGGAATAGACATCGTCAAATTAAGTATTTTTATACCCTACAACACTACGTGGTCCGGATATAATGAGTTTGTACTGATGTTTATAACTACCAAAAATTTCAGACTTAAACCCACATTAATTGTAATCAAAATACAGGTTGTAAATATAAAGGATATTTGTATGAAATTTATTACATACCTCCAATATAAATATCCTTTCTAAATTGCTCTCAAATAAAGTACTCTCAAACTTTGGTTGTGAATGTTATGTGTAGAAACCATAATTTGAAGAAATTCAGACTAGTCCCTATTTAAACCCACCTTCGCGGTATTTGCTTAGACCATATTATTCTAGCTTCGTCACATGACTTCAAGAACAGATATAATCGGAGTTCTAAAAAGCATAAGATTGTATAAAAGTTTGACCAGGCTTGCCACATATTAATTACAAAATCTCAATGCCGGAATATTTTATAATAGCTTAATAATATTACAAAAAAAAAATTTATTTGTTCATTGAGATTATAATTAAAAAAAAAAATCAGAATTATATATTAAATAGATCTGGATTCATTAAAGAATTTCAGTAGGTAAACTGCTTGACTTTGGTTGCAAATATCTTCGTTATAGGGTGTGGTGGGATTAAAAAAAAACTACAGAAAGATCTTATTTCTTAATTCAGGAGAATATGGGTTAAATTAACTTTTTTGACAATTTCTTCAGATTTATCTCTATACTTTCCGGAACTTGGAACGCTTCCCCAAATTATACTTGAAGTAGTCGGTATGCCCGACTTTAATCATTTTACTAGTTTTTTTTTCTTTAATAAACCCATTATGAAAACTAGACGATTTTTCCAGTAGATTTTAAAGCAAATATTAAATATTTAACTAAGATCTGCAATATATAAAATATTTTTAAATAAATTTGTTAAGATTGGTTTTACACTGCTTTCGAAATCTAGTTTTACACAGAAAAAAGTATTACAAAGTTTTAAGTAATTAAAAATATTTGTTAAAATTTAAATTCTATTTCTAACAATTTTTTGTTTGAAATGTTTGTAAATTGTTATTTGTCATATAAAAATTCTTTGAAAATTAAAATTTAAGTTACAAAAAATAACAAAAAGTTTTTTGTATTTACAAATTTCATGTTAAAAAATATTTTTTTTTGTATTTACAAAAATATTCTATGTTCAATATTACAAACTGAATTTTGTAATTTTATTCTGTGTAACTTGAACTAGATTTCGAAATCTAATTTAAACGAAATTTCGAGCGTAATGTAAACGCAATAATATTTTACTATCTAAAGGTATATGAAAATTTGCTGATAAAATCTTTTAATCTACATTCTGATTAACAACAACTTAAATCAGAGAACCTACCTACACTCCCTACAACTCTATTGAGAGTTTGTCAAGCAACATAAGCACAAACAAAAACATGTCATTTGGCTGTAAGGCAAAAGAAAATCCGTTAAAATAAAATTTAAAAAAATCCTAATTTAATGAAATTTTTACTTTTACCACTCTCTAGCACTTTTAAAGCGGTCTGACCGCGATTAGAATTCTAAAATGTTTCCAACACTGCCAACAAATTTTACTCCACAAGCAAATGGTTTTTATTTCTTCTTGCCCGAGATATGCAAAATTATTAAAAAAAAAAAAATTATGTGCTTTAATATTTATAAAATTTTTTATTAGTTCCTGTAGAGTTGCCAACATATTTTTACTCATGTTTTCCTATTCTAAAGAATAATATTTAAAATGCCACATTTGTTTCCAATTTTCAAATAAGAACACATAAATGCTAATTAAAAAACGGGAAGTTCTTAATATAACTTTTGCACACATATATAAAGATCCTGCCTATTTGGTCTCATTTTCACGGGACGTAAATTTAACTGTTGTAAAATTTTAATAGGGCATGTACCAATCGGACCTTAGTAAACAATAGTCTGTTAGATTTCATTTGTTTTTAAAAATGCTCCAAAAATAGATGGATAATCCCCAAAACTTTAAGAAATATTTCGATTTTTTGGCTGATGGCACAATTACGATTAAAGGAGGAGAACGAAATAAAATATATGTATTTATTAGTTTTCCAACTTCACGTTTAATGCCTGTAATATCAAGCAATAGATTAGATATCTTATATGTTACTTCACGAAACGGGTTTTAGGGTCTGGGGGCCCACAAACCCGAAGATAGAAAAACATTTTCTTTTTTTATTCCAGAGGCAGCTATATTTTCAAAGTTTTTTTGTGCAAACGCGCGATAAAGAGCCCTTTAGCCGAAAATAAATTGCTAAAATTGGAAAAATCGCTAAGAATTGTAAAACTCGACAAATTGAAAAAAATGACAAATTTCAAAAATGCCAAAATTGAAGAATTACTTCAATTCGAAAAAAGCTCAAATTCGAAAAAATCGCCATAATATATAAAGTCGTTAATGCTGGAAAAACGTTAGAATTAAACAAAAAATTGACAAAATAAAAAGTCGCTAATATATGAAAAATATTTTAAATAAAAAAAAAATAAAATTGAATTGGTTACATACAAATTTAATCGTCTCTATCTCGAAAACTAAACGTGCTAAAGAAAAACTTTTTGCACCGAGATTTCAAGTTTTAAATTACTTGGAAATTTTTTAAATCGCGTTTATTTAGAGAACACTTCATTGCAGAAAGAGGGAGAGGGGGCTATATTTTTTACTTCACTTTTGGCAATTTATTTTTACTAATTAATGATTTTTAACTCGCTCAATCAGATGAAACAAAATTGAATGAACAATAAATCCCAAATTTGTAAATCGATTGACTAAATATCGATGGAATTCTTAATGAATTATTGATTAAATTTTAAATCGAATGAGTAAAAAATGTAATTAATTTCTAATGATAAAATTTAATTTAATAATTTCTAATGATTAAATTTAATAATTAAGAAAAAATAGATGCGAATGTTTAAAAAGGAATTCGTTTCACTAAAAAGTTAATCAAATTCGATTTTTAAGAAATTCATTCATAATAAAATTCAATCTATGAAGCCCTGGCAATACTGCTATTAAGTATTTTTTTTTAATGTTGCCAATTTTTAAAAATTAAAAACCGCCAAATTTTTTTTATATTATTGTCATATATAATATTTTCAAACAATTATAATCTTCATAAACGTCAAAAAGACACCGTAAACGTTTAAGATTAATAAAAAAAATTAAAAATCATAATCTGCAAGATTATAAGCTCAATGTATATAAAGCCCAAACCAGTGAACGCTAAAACATTTTAATATTTTTAGGAATTTTTTTTATTGAATTTAGAGCTGCTTTTAAAACTTTTGTTTTATTTAAAATATTTTCCAATTAAAAAAAAAAAATCAGATTTATCGACAAACTATCGACACTGCGTTTACGAGGTTTTGAGCTTAGAATGAGAATAGAAATTTACACAGAGAAAAAGTCTTAGGCCGAGTTTTTGGGATATGAGTTTAACTTGGTTTAGCTAAACCGACAACAAATTTTGTCTACCATTTGCAAGTTTATTAACATAAATTTGTCGAAACGACAAATTTTGGTCTTCATTAGAATAAAACAAAGTAAAAGAAATTTCAAAAACAGTATTCCAGTTACAAATTGCATTAAACTGAGTTTAAAGATAATCTACATCCTAAAAACTCGGCCTTAAAGGGTTATGTTTTTTTATTAAAAAAAAAACAATTCCTGTAAAAATAATCTAAGTCAAATGGTATTTTTGTTTACCAATTTTTAAAAGAATCATGTTCCAGTTGAAACATAAGTAAAAGTGTACACGCAAAGAAAAAACATGGTTGGGAGAATCATATTCGAAGAGCATCATATATTTTTGGGTTTATGATTATGCCAACCATAGTCGTACTATATTATGTTTACCATATTATGATAATAAAATATCCAAATTTTTACCATAATATGGACCCTACAGTTATATTATGATCCAAAAATTACCATATTATGATTCTAAATAAACATATTATGATATTGAATTTATCATAATATGATTGCATGTAATCATAGTATGATCAAAATGTTATTACATTATGGTCCCCTAACTATATTATGATTTCTGGATTATCATAATATGATCCATATAAAATCTTTTTGACAATGAATTGATTATTGTAAATAATATTACATGTATAAGGAATTTTCGAAAAAAACCCGCAAAAAAAATCTTCTAAAGTTTAAAAAAAATTAAACTGGATCTGAATAGGTCAATGTTGTAATGCCACATGAAAGGTATTTTCTACCCATCTGATATATGTCCAGTTTTAGTGAACAAAATATGATTGTTTTTTAAGACATTTTGGGTTTTATAAAATCAAGACAATACTCGTATTAGGACTGTAAATGTCAAAGTATGTTTTATTTGATGTATAATTATGCATTGATTGTTGCCAGCATTTTATGGTTGCATAGTTATCATATTTTTTTTATTAGTCAGAATTTTTGTTACCACAGTGAAATATTTACTATAATAATGATGGTAGCGGCCGTGTTGATGGTTAGACAACCAATAATATGGTTGCAACAACCATACCCGATTGTAGCAAGCACAATATAGTAGCAGTGATCATTTTGCAACCATGTTTTTTCTCTGCGTGTAAGAACCATGTTTAGTAACTCTTTAGAGAGTAAGTATTTTAGAAAGGGATTATTCTGCTCACAGTTCTCTCCACATATTAGAGATCTTGATTTAAGGGCAAAACCCATAAGAAACGCCTTAAAAAATAAACAGAATGAAGTGAGTGGCTAAGAGAAGCATATAAGGAGGCTGCTTTTATAATGATTTCTATAATTTTATTTAATTTGCTTAACATTTTTTTGGAATTATAACTCTTTCTATTTTATTTAAATAAATTTATCTTTCAAATAATTTTTATTAGCCATAAAAGTTATTAATAGTTCTTAATATAATTAGATTTATAGGGTTAATCTATAACAATTTTATAAGTAATAGTCACATCGAATTATGCAACTCTAGCATGTTTAGCACAGGACTAAACACGTAATATAAAAATTTATATATGAATATTTTTTTTTACATACCTCTAAGTCGTAAATATGGTAGAGTTTGGTATTTCGACAACACGACTTTTTACATATTTATAGATTTACCCTATTGATTAATAATATGAAAGTTTTTAAGATTTTATTTTAATAAAAACAAAAATAATTTTTAACAAATAATACAATTTTTTCTAATCTATGTATTAAGAATTGTTAATTACATAATTATTTTTTATTTTTTTTTTTTTGTAAAAATACTCTAAAAATATGCAAATTTAAACAAATTAATTTTTTTTTTAATAATCTATTATTATTAACTAAATGTCTATTTATACAAAATTAACTTTAATTCAATTATTTTATTATTATCTTACTAAATGTGTAATTAAACTGACAACAAACAAAAATCTCTACAAAACTGCAAAAAAAAAATACATAAACTACCAAAAAGTATATAACTAGTAAATAATAATTATATATGTATATCTCTGTATATTTATAACATTATATGTAAAAAATTACTTTTACAAATATTTTTTGAGTTAAATTTTTAAAATTTTCTGTTTAAAAATTAATTTAATAGCCGAAACATTCATAACCACAAAAAGCCTAAAATAAAGGTATATTTATGTGTTTATATATCATAAATAAAAAACTATTTACATTAAATTTATATAAAAAATAAATTTAAAAATATAAGCGAAAAAAAAATATTTTGTTTCAAATAATATAAATAAAAATAAATTAATAAAAAAAATGTTATTTGCATTGTTTGTTAAGTATTGAAACATAATAAAAAATAACTAAAAATCAACACACATTATATTATAATACCACCATAATCAATATATTTAAAAAAAATAAAACTCCATAAATCAGCATAAAAATAAACAACAAAACAGCAATTAAAACACTAAAAAAAGTCCCTTCTCAAAATAAAATACAATTTTTTTGACAAGAAAAAAATAATAATATAATAATACTTAATAATATAAAAAATTAATAACATTAATTTACAAATTTTTATTTAAGGATAAGAAACAGTTTTTCAATTATTCACTTGCCCAAAAAAAAAAATACAAAAAAACAACAACAGAGGAATTAAAAAATATATACATCCATACTACAATATAGCATAAATAAAAAATATATATAATTATTGACTTGTTAGTTGAAACATTATAAAAAAAAAATTATAATAATATAAAAGCAAATTATTTAATAACAAAATGAAATTAATTTAATAATACAAAAATGAGGAAAATAATATGTATAACATTTAAACAAAAAATATTAACTAATAAAAAAATATTAAAAACAAAATAAAATATTGTTTTATTTAACTCAAATTTACAAAGCTTTTTTTTTAACACATTTCCCACTATCGTGCTTATATAAACGCTTCTGGCCGCATAACTTTTTGTAGTAACTGTTTCTAATAACTATCAAAAATACTTGTTGTACAGGTTGGTTGAAAAGTTCCTGCGCTCGAAATGAAAGAACACTGTTTTTGTTACGAAATATATTTTTTTTATTCAATATTATCTCCTAGAAGCTCAATACACTTGTTCCAATGATCTTCCAATAATTTTATCCCATCCTTATAATGGTTTTCCGGAAGCTCTGCAAAATAACCGTCTACGGCTGCTATGGCCTCTTCATTCGACGAAAAATGCTTTCCACGAAGGAATTGTTTGAGATTTCTGAAGAGATAGTAGTCACTGGGAGCCAAATCTGGTGAATACGTTGGATGTTCCAGCAATTCGTACTTTAATTCTTTGAATTTAGCCATCGTCAAAACACTTTTGTGAGCAGGTGCATTGTCTTGATGAAAATTGATTTTTTTCTACTTTAAACCAGGTTTTTTCTCACGAATTTTTTCATCCAGCTGATCCAAAAGGCTGCAATAATATTCAGAGTTGATTGTTTTACCTTTCTGAAGATAATCAATCAACAAAATTCCTTTTGCATCCCAAAAACTGATGCCATAACCTTCTTTGGTGATCGTTTTGACTTCACCTGCTTTGGAGCTGAACAACCAGCTTCAGTCCACTGTAAACGTTTTTGTTTCAATTTAGGATCATGGTGGTAGATCCAAGTCTCATCCATAGGTATAAAACGACGCAAGAAGTCGGTTTTATTCGGCATAAAACGCTCCAAATTACGCTGAGAATTTTGTTTTCGATCCAGTTTTTGTTGAATTGTTAATGTGTGCGGCACTAACTTTCCAAACAGTTTTTTCATGTAAAATATGGAGTACTCGTTCGTTTGAGATGCCTATGGCATTAGCAATTTCACGCTTAGTCAAACTTGGATCTTCACTAACCATATTATGTACCTGCTCAATGATTTCTGCTGTGGCTGCAGTTTTTGGTCGTCCTTCGCGTGGATCGTCTTTAAGGCTGGTACGACCACGTTTAAATTCACCAGCCCAAAATTCGCGGTGCGTTTTGAAGGTGAGGACTGCTTATACACTTCTAACAATTGTTCATAACTTTCCTTTGCTTTTAAACCCCTGCAAAACAAAGAATCTAATGACTGCACGATATACAATTTTTTCGATATAAAAAAAAATCAATGACACGTCAACTTCAAATGGCTTGTAAACAAAGAAAGTATTGACAGAATGATTTGCAACTTTGCATGTGTTCTCAGGGCAGTTATACCAGCTTGAGAAAAAAAGTTTGGAGCTAGGAGTGCCATCTCCTAGCTACTAAATTTTAGTAAACTTTTTGTAAAGCGGAATTTAAAACCGGTTTGCTAAAATCAGCCAAAAAGGTTAACTAAATATTAGGTCTGTACGAGGCAATTTTGGGTAAAGTCTGGTAAAATGAGAGTAAGCAAAAAATTCTCTCACAAAATCATAAAAATGCCCAAAATACTGCGAACGCACAAAACCACATTTCATACCCAAAAAATAAACGACAAATTTATTCATATATAAAAACAGCTTAATTAATAAATGTATTTTAAATGGCAAATATCTATTTACATTTTAAAATATATTTTCCATTATTAAGAAGGAAAAGTTGTTTATAGTCAACTTTTAGTTAACTTTAATTTTTTTTCAAAAATGCAAAACCGTTAATTTATTAGCAGCAGCTGATGATTTGACAATTTAACCATTTTACCCAAACAAAAAGTACGGGTAAGTTCTGGTAAAAAGAGAAACACATTTACTCTCTCATGAACGCTCTCATTTACCCAATTTATGTTACAAGAAAAGCTTTCTGGTAAGATTGGGTTCCCGCGGGCACCCGCGGTAACGTACGTCGAACACACCCATTGTATTAGTACAAAATTTTAAATTTATTTTTTTTTATCGAGCATCAAATTTTTTTTTTATTTTATTTATTTTTTTTTTTTTTAAATATTTTATACAAAATTAAAAACAAAAAGGCTTAAAAATCTTAAAAATTGTCAAAACATAAACGAATTAATCATTTTGTTTTTATTTGGTAATTTCTGTTTTGAAAAATATTTTAGTAATTTTTGTTTTTTACTTTTAAGGTCAAATTTTAATTGTTTTTAGGGCTGTTTTTTACAACTAAAAAAACATTTTAGTGCTATTTTAAGTGGATATTCACGATCCCTTTTTTTAATCTATGTAACATTTTAAGGCAATTTAAGTTTAGTAAGTGTAAGTTTAAATTAGAAATAACATTTCCTTCTATATCCACTTTTTTAAAATTAGTAAATTTTTTTTTTGTTTTTGCTAATTTTAGTAAATCGGTTTTCAATAATTTTAAAATGATTTCTAAAATTAGCAACAAAAATTTGTAAATATTCTGTAAAAATTTTATAACTTGTAAAATGTAAATAGCAAAATGATTTGCTAAATAATATTTTTTTTCCTAAAAATCAGTACATATGTAGTAAAGTGGGATTGAAAACCGTTTACAAATTTTTCTACTAACTTTTTTTCTGAGTGTAGCAGTTTTCTAAGACGGTATTTTTGGAAATTCCTACCTCCCGATCAATAAATAAGTAAAATACATCGGCAGGGTAATGGCACAAAGTTGCTTATTGCCGAGCTTATGTTAAGGGATATGATGAAAAAATTTCATGGAAGAAGGCTCTTCTTGTAAATGCCCTTGTAGTCAAAAAAAAAAACGTTATATTTTCCTTAAAATTTATTTAATTCTTTCAAATTTAATAATTTGTTATAAGGTTGGCAGGCAATACCGCTAAAATACAGTTATCGATTGAATAACCTTTCAACTGACTATCGTAACCGCTAAAATACCGTTACCGAAATAACTGAAAAAATCGTTCTCCGCAAAATACCGTTACCGAAATAATATAAAATACCGTTATTGCCAAAAAAACCGACACCAAATCAATTGAAATATCGTTATTTTTAAAATACAGTTACCGAAATAACTAAAATATCTTTACCCTTAAAATAACGTTACGAAAATTATAGAAAATAGCGATACCCTTACCGATAACCGCATTCTTTTCATTAAATTCAGTCTAGACTACGGGGAGAGGCAAAAAGAGAAAGTCTCCCCCTTAACGGAATGCCAAAAGCGCTTTCGCTAGAAACTTGAAATTTAAAATATGTCTCACCCGCTGATAAGGCACTTCTTGGAATTTTCGGCAGGGACGTGATAAAAATGGGGGTACAAAAAAGGTGGAATTCTTCCCCTTAGTGACTTGCCCAAAGAGCTATAGCTAAAAATTTGAAATTTCAAATATGTGATCTCCGAAGTACGAGCTCATACACAGATGAAGTACTTAATAGAATTTTCACCATTTCACTGATAAAGTATTTTCTAGCATTTTTTTGGGTGAAGAAAGTCTTTCCCTTAACGTTTTGGCTAGACTCCTTGGAATTGAATAACTAAAATAGGGAAGAGAAAGGGAATGAGGAAAGAGTGGAATTGAAACACTAAGGGGAACGAAATGGAGTGGAATGGGGAACGAGTAGAATTGAAACCTTAGACAATGTGATGGATATTAGTAACCGAGCCTGAATATTTAATAAAGTTCTTTTTGAGGATGCAAAGGGGAAAGTGCCTTCCTTAATGTTTCCTTAACTGCCATATTCGAAGCCATATTCACCTAACATCTCTTGACTATTCCCTCTAACCTAGAAAAAAAATTATGATTAATTGTTTAATTTCAGTGCATCCAATGTTGTTTAGTAAAACATTATTAAATGTTAATGTTTTATATTTTGTTAACAATTTATTATCTTAATTTTTGAAAATCCAATATTAGTATACAAACAAAAAAAGATATGTTTCTTTTCCCTATCCTTTCAAAATCCCCATGAAAGATAAACAGCGTTATTATTATTTTTTTAATTTTTATTAAATGATTTTTGTATACTTACTATATGTATATTTTTTATAAATAATTTTATGAATATGATTGATGACTTTTATACTATTTATTGACGTGCTTAATAATGTTAACATTTTAAAATTTATTTGCTTAACAAATAAATTTAAAATATATTATTTTTTGGGACTGTAAAATAAATTTTCAATATGTATAATTATTATATTTTTATTTTTGAATACGTCTGTATAAATAATTGTAAACAATTTTTAAAAATTCCTTAAAACAATAGTCAATTATTTAAAAGAATAAAATATTATACATACTTATGAGTCATAATATAAAATCAAAATAAATAAAAAATGTATCGAAAAATATAAATCGTTTTAATATATTTTTTGTTAATGGTTTTTTTAATCATATTTTACATATTTTATTGTTAAATTCCATACTTTATGCTTAAAAATTGACTAAAAGTGTATAAATTTTTTTGTTTTCAATATACGTAAAAATTTAAGGCTAAATGGGACAGACACATAACATTAATGATGCTTAAATTAGGAAAGTTAAATAAAATGTAATATTCATTGTTTTATAATTAAAACAAAGAATATTTCAAATATTTACTGTTTTTCGTTTATAAGGAATTATTGTACAAATTACTACTAGTATTTTTTTTAAAACTGATACTAAAATGGTAGTACCAATTTTTATAAAATAAACGAAAAATTCGTTAGGAAGTTTTGTAAATAAATAACTTGATCCTCTTATAAATTATCAGAATGCTGAAGAAAATTGGAAAAATTTTGATTTTCCATTAATTTTGTAAGCTAATAACATCACCTATGACAGGAGGTTGATAAAGTGATCTAAAAAGAGAAATATGAATTGAATGATTAAGCTAAAATCGGAAAAAAGGTTTTCAAAAAAAAATAATTAAATCATGTAGTGTGATTCTCAAACATTTTAACTAAATCCAGAAAATGTATTAAGCCAAAAGAATAAAAAACGTTTGTTTCGCCAACTCAACTCGGTAGAATCTACTAAAAATGGCAGTTAGAATAGAAGTAAAAGCAGTTACAAAGGCAACAAAAGTATTTAGCTTTAAAATAACTAAAAGTTTAGTTTGATTAAAACACTTACAAATCAGAGAACTGCAACTGCTGATTGCAAAACGTTCATACGCAATCAACACAGGAATAAATATGTGTTTGTGTTCAAACGCTGAATATACTCCAACACACATATTAGTTGATGATTTTAAATCAATCAAACGACGTGCAAATTGTTGGGTCACTGATTTATAATCATCGGTCGTTTTCATACCATTGATTTTATTCTGTTCGTTCGAGCCAACAATAATTATTTTTAAGTAGAATAAATCAGAAAAAAACAACAAACAACGCGTATGTGAGTATTCATAATTAAAACAAAATAGTTTCTTACCTATAAAAAGGGGGTGGTTTTGTAGAAAGACATTGCATAAATGTTATAATGTACATTAGGGTGGGTCTTAAATCCGTTTTTTTTTTAGATTTTTTATTAGTAATACCAAATATATTGTTCTTTGTGAATTTTTTTTTTTAATTTAGGTCGATATCTCAGGCTCGCCCAATCCGGTTAAAATTAAATATTGCCTAATTTTCAAATCAAAATAGAGGAAAAAAAATTAGACAATATTTAAATTTTTCCGGATTAGGCAAGCTTGAGATATCGACATAAATTTTTTTTCAAAAAAATATTTTTATTTCACAAAGAAGAATATTTAAAGTATTGTATTACTAATAAAAATTTGGAAAAAGCGGATTTAAGTTCCACCCTAATGTACACTATAGCATTTATGAAATGTGTTTTTATTTTGTTTTAACCATGAATACACACATACGCGTTATTTGTTGTTTTTTCTGATTTATTAAACGCTGACTTTTTGTTGAGTGATTACATTTGCATAAAACATAATCGACAGATAATTCAAACTGATCCGAATTACGTTTTCAATAACATGATGCTGATTTTATTCTACAGTGAATTTTATTGAGTTATTAAATGTGAACAAGAATTTTTGTGTATGATTTAATTAAGAAAAAAGTTGATTTTGCAGTTTTCTGTAACAAATGCAGTAAAAATAACAATATCGTTAAAATAACTGATGAATTTTTACTATAAAAATTTTGAAACAAAAGTTGGCTACTGTTTTTACTGACAATGTTTGGTTTTTTATTAAAAAACAAGTAAAAAAAAACTTAAATTCGGCTGTTCCGAACAATTGAATACCCTACACCAAGTCTTAAAAAAATGTTCTCACTGATACGAAAAATGTAAAAAATTTTAGAAGTGAAATTATGGAGTTGAAAAAATTCTTTGAGGTGTAAAGTTTTTTTGGATGCGAAAACAAATTTTGTGGTTAGAAGAAAAATTTGAGGTGCGAAAATATTTTAAGGTGAAAAAATTTTTTTGTGCTAAAAAAAAATTTTGATGTGAAAATAAAATATTAATGAATTCTAAGGGCAAGTCGCAACTTTGAAATTGTACTACAAATTGTGTTGTACACTAATTTGTATGGATATTTGAAAGGTACTTTCACATTTTCACTCACAACTTTTTAACCGCTGGACCGATTTTGCTAATTTTCAGTACCAAACTGACCGTCAGGATGTACATTAATCTATTCAAAAATGAGCACCCCCAGAATAACATCGCTAGATCGGCTTAAAATTTCATAAGGATCACGAATATATATACTTTTTGGGGTCTTAAACCTATATTTCGACATGTTATAAATGGAATGACAAACTGATATACATAAACCCTCGCCATATATGGTGGAGGGTATAAAAAAACTGAAGAGAATTGTCAAAAATCCAACAATATTTTTTATTTTTTAAATTAATGTCAAAAAAAAAATAATTGTTAACTGCAAAAATATTATATTTGTAGTTGGTAAATTATATTAAAAATATCTACATTTTGTTTAGATTTTTTTAATTTAAATCTCTATATATAAAGGAATACCGTTACCGACTTACTCACTCACTAACTCATTCAACATCGCTCAACCCTGACCACTTGAGCTAGGAAGCTGAAATTTGGTATGCAGGTTCCCTTTCCTTCGGGGAGGGGCAAAAGGGGGAAAACCCCTTTCACGACCGGCCTAAACACCTTTAGCTAGAAACCTGAAATTTGAAATTCGCCTTCCTGGGAGTATGTACATTTAAGAATTTTGAACACTTTACGGCCTTCCCAAACCGTTGGACCTGGGAAGTTAAAATTTGGTATGCAGACTCTTCTCCAGTGTAGATAACAGATAAGACGTGACTTTTGGAAAATCTAACGCGGTGCAAATTTGCTCTTCGGGGAAAGCAAAACGGGGAAAACCCCTTTCTCGGCCTGTCCAAACTCATATAGCTAGAAATTTGAAATACGCTTTTCTTGGAGTATGTGCCCTGCGGTAAAAAAGGGGTCAGTTAGAAATTGGGACCTGCCCCGGGATAGGTGAAAACTGAACCGGTTTCGAAAAAACATATCACGAGATAGGTGAAAAGAGCACGGGTTCCTAAAGTACCTATCACGTGACCGGTTTAAAAGTCACGACATGTCCTCTTAGACCAGCCCTGTGACATGTCACAAGCCCATGTTAAAGGGATCGGTCCCGTGACCGGTCCCTATCACAATGAACCGGTCATGTGACGTGTCCCCCTTAACCGCCTGCACAAACCGTTTGACCTAGGTGTAGATAACAGTTAAGACGTAATTTTTGGAAAATCCGATGGGGAGGGGCAGAAAAGGGAAGTTGAAATTTAGTGCAAAGGTTCTTCCTCCGGTGTAGACATTTATCTAGGTCGAATTTCTGGAAATGTATACGGGTAGGGGCAAAAAGGTGAACAGTTTCCTCCTTAACTGGCTGCCCCACCCATTTAGCCAGAAAGCTAAAATTTTAATTATGTGCTAACGCATTGAATTAAAACACTTGACAAGAGGATTGAAATGGAATGAAATGAGGAACCAGTGCAATCGATACACTTGATAGGGTAAAAATAAAATAGGGAACGAGTGCAATTTAAACATTAGACGAGGGGAAATAAATGGAATGGGAACTAGTGGAAATGAATCATTAGACAAGGAGAAAGAATGGGATGGAAAGGGGAACAAGTGATATTAAAACATTTAACACTGCACTCGTCCCCCTATAAACAAAAAATTCAAAACTTTAAATTTAAACATCGACTTAAAAAGATGAAACAAATTTATTTAAATAGTAAAATCTTTAGAAAATAGAATAATATTTTTTCTCAACATACATATTTCGATATTTAAAACTACCGATGACGAATGATCGGGCTTTTAAGCTAGTAACATCATATTTGTTTTGTATTTATCTTTAGAAAAATAACTGTGATAACAGTTTAAAACGACAAATATTTGCAACACAAACAATTGTCGTAGTAACTAGAAAACTTTTCAACTGTAATAAGGATCAGAAATTTTCGATATAAAGTTAATTTACTTTTTATAAGAGAAAAGTTTAAACGGTAAATAGGAACAATAACAGTTTTTAAGCATAGTCCTATTTTTTTTTTTAGTTTTTGCAATGTAGTACTGTTTGCTGATTTCAGATATACAATTTTTTGTTAAAAAACATGGAATTAGTCTGGAGCTACTCATTCAATCGGGAGAAAGTGCCCACCAAAGGAAAGGTTTCTGTAATAGCTTTGTTTGAGGTCCAATATGATCTAATATGTTAAGCCATTGTAAAATTTAAACGATCGCTATGTTAATTTTACAAAATTGGATTGTCAAGGCTTGAAGTTTTCATTTGAGGTACGAAATGATATCTAAGATATTCGAATTACAAAATTTAAATACGAAAATTCGAAGTTTGCCCATTTTGTATGCAATTTTTTTTTCTTGCATTTAAACAAAAAAAATTTTAAAGACTTATTTCGTTAAAATTTTTTCACCCAAAAAATTAGTATTTTTTTTTTGTTTAAAACACTTAAATCAAAAAAATAAAAAATATACCGGGCTAAAAAATCCTTAAAAATAATTGTGACCTCTAAAAACACAGAAAAATAAGTTAATCGACAAAGTCATTTTAAGTATTTTTAAAAGATATTTTAGAAAACTTTTTAATGGTTTGTATTTTGTTCTGATTAAATAAATAGTTTAGGAGCAAACAGACTTTTCCGGTTTGTTAAATTTTTAGGTGGATTATTTTAAAATATACCAAAAACTATATTTACCTTTAAAATCCTAAAATATTGATTGTATTCCAATTCAGTATAAATTTTCTTTATACAAATTTTACTGGAAAGTTTTTTCGTATTCCGTCGGATTTATATTTTCTAGGGAACGTCGTTCTCGAATATTATACTCTATACTTTTGTACATTGGACGATTATATTCCAATGCTGCCTGTTTTGGTTGATTACGCTTAACAATGGCATCTTTCCAAATCATTGCCAAGAGAATATAAAAACCACCAATGGCCTTATTAAACAGTTCAATAATTTTCAAAATGATGGGCGTTAAAGCATGTGTCAAACGACTTAGCTCAAACATAAAGCGTAATGTAAAAATGCCAAGAAATTTAAGTGCTACAAAAACACCAGAAAATATGGATACTATTAAAAGACCCAAAAATTTAAGTACACTCTTTATGTTTTCTTTGGAAACATCTTGTGACATAAAATCGTACATTGTTTGCTTGCTAGAAGTCCACCATTGTTGTAGTATCAAAATGAAATCATCGAATGTTATTTGATCTTCTTCAGCAGCAGCTGATTGTTGTGGCTGGGTGTTGAAGGAAGATGCAGTTTCTGAAGTTTCTGAAGATTTATCACTTGTTTGTTTAATATTTTGTATACTAGAAGGTTTAGTCCATTTTGGTATTTCT
Organism: Eustalomyia histrio; assembly: GCA_949748255.1. NCBI lineage: Eukaryota > Metazoa > Arthropoda > Insecta > Diptera > Anthomyiidae > Eustalomyia > Eustalomyia histrio. The sequence goes on from OX456523.1 coordinate 232,328,568, forward strand.
TCCTCTTCTACGGAACGAACTTTTTTCAATTTTATAATAACTTCATTCTCTCGAAAGCGCATAGTTTTAATAGTAAACCAATACTGACCAAACGCTAAATCTTCTAATTCTACCCATATGGTGGTGTCTAATGCACCTGGTTGTAGTGTTATGCCATTTAAGGGGCCACTTGTAATGCCAATCCACATTTGAGGATTTTGATGATTATAAAATAGCTGCAATTTTTCACCAATATCTAGTAACATTTTATTTAAATCTTTTTCCGATTTTTGCAAACTGACTATATCTCGATAACCTTTGACACTGTCTACATATCGTCGTTCCACATAGTAGCCTCGAAAAAGACGAGATTTTAACAATTGCTTACACAGTGATTGTAGGGCAATTTCATGGGGATTTGTAGGAGCCACAGCTGGCTGGGTGGTATTATTGAGTATACTTGTATTATCAGCCATTTTATTGGTGTACTAATAAAACAAAAACAGAAATCTATAAAATTATTTTCTAAGTTAAATATAAATTACAATTCTTTACCTATTTTATTGCCTTTTAAGGTTCCCTTCTCTTTCGACTTTACGCTTTCTTTTCTTGTTGCACACTCTTGAATTTGGACTTCGTAATGCGTTCACTTTATTTATTTGCTTTTATTACAAATAAATTTTGTCCACTGACTCACTTCTCTATTGTTTAAATTTTCTCTTTCTGCTGGAAACATTAAAATTATATTACTAAAATTAATTTGTAATTTCTACACCGATTAAACTAAATATTTCCTCTATACATAAAATAATTTTGTGTTATTTACAAGTAATTATATGAAGCTAATATTGACAAATATTATTTACTAATATTTTCAATTTATATTTATTGCAAAACTGCTCTCTAATAATTTAGTTTATTTTTTAATTTATTGTTCGTAAACAAAATCTTGGGGTAAAGATAGTGAACTTAACAAGATGGATAACTACATACTTGTTACATTATCAAAAAATTGTTGCTAAAACAGCTGTTTTCTTTACTTACAATTGTAAACACAGGGTAAAAACACATGGTGTTTTGATATGTCAACAAAGCCACGTGGTGTTTGAAAATATAAACAAATAACTTATTTTACAATAAATATATCCAAACTGTATTCTACGAGGTAAAATAAAACTAATCGCATAATATTTTTTTTCAAAAATTTGGCAAAAATAGTTAAAAAAAATATAACTTATGCTCTAAATAATTCTACGGATCATGCTTCAGCCCAACAATATTTGGTCTTTTGGCTTAGGAAACAAACAAAAAATAAAAACATTTTGTATTTTTATTTTTTTTTTTTTTTAAATAGGCAAGAATATTTAGAGCACAGACTACACAGACAAGTTACCAATGACATATGTCATACAAGAATTATCGAACCGTTTGGTTATTTTGACGTTGAAGTAATTTGAAAAATAAGATAGAAAAAATTAACTACATATAAATTGAATGGTAAATATTTTTTTCTATATCTCACTTTCTGTATATCACCGCCATTTTGACATTTCCTCATAGTTTTTCTGTTTTCTGTCCGAGAAGTCTGTGATATAGAGCTTCAAAACGTTTAACATATAATTTCCAGTACTCTTGCCAAGATTCGAAAATATATTACATGCCTCAAAATAATCCCACTGATCATGCAGCAACCTACACTGGTCTACTGACTTAGTATGCAAAAAAAAAATTGTTAAATAAAATTGTAAAAATAGGCATAAGGATGTAGAGCTCTGATGCTTTTCATATATATTTTCTAGAACACTTGGCAAGATTGTAAAATAAAACACTTCCCCCAAAATAATTCAACAGATTGTGCTACTCGGTTATTATGCAAACAAAAAAAAAAACGTGTTTAAAAATTTGGTAAAAATAGACAAAACCATGTAAAGTTTTTACTTTTTACATATGATTTCTTGTACACTTGCCAAAATCCTTAAATAAATGCCCCACGATTCAACGGATCATGCTACAGCCCAACAATGCCCCATTTACAAAGTTTTATTTATATTAAAATGCATCATGTGCTTTATGCTTCTGCTTACATCTTTATACGTATTTTCTTGTATATAAAAATCAGCTGTTTTCTACAAGGACTTAGTGGAATGAGCATCTTGCTAAGTTGATGGAGATTGATAAAAACCGGTTACAGCTGTCTGTTAGTTTTGATAATCCGTACGGAGATGCCAGACTTATAAAAAATCATAATAGCTTATTATGAATCACCTTGTTTAATGAACTACACCGACAGAATTCCATAGTGGCATCATATACCTTATACTGCGGCCACACGTACAATATTTTGGATTTCAATTTTTTACACATACTGTATGTCAAAATTACTTGAATTTGAAGCTGTGACGTAGGCTGCACGCAATTTCAATACAATTTCATTCATTTCAATTTCAAGTTTAGACTGCAAATTATTAAAAGCAACAGAAATTTTGTTTATATGCCTGTTTACGTCGCATTTATACAACTCGCGGTAAGCCTGTTGTAGTTTTTTGGGATAAAATTTTTAGTTACTCTGCGGTACAAGTTCATTGCTTTCAATTTTTCTCATATACAAAATCTCTCGAATTGAAAGCTGTGACGTAGGCTGCACGCAATTTCGATTCCAAAACACCTTTGTCAAGGAAAAAAGTACAAATTGTTTTACTGTGGCATCGTTATATTGTGGCAGAGTATTTGTACAACGAAACATAAAAAGTTTATTTACCAGAATTGTGATCAGCTGTTAAAATTGCTTCTTAGATTGCCTCACGGATTGAATGAGAAATTGCCCTACAAAAATAAGACCAGTTATATGACCGGTCATTTGACTGGTATTGTTGACGGAAATACCCGTCAATGCGTAGAACAAGTTTCTATTAAGTTAAGAAAAACTTGACCGAAACTTAATTTTTTTAACAACAAAAAAAGCAATTTATATTAGTTGTTTCACTCTTGCATATATGCAAGAGTGAAATGACAGATATTTCATTTTGTTTATGTGTTAGTTTCAGTCATCAATTTCTTGTAGGGTGATTACCATCCAGTTTTCAATTTCAAAAAGTGTGATTGCGTTAGTAAAAAACTGTGAGTGTATTGCAAATTTAGAGAAATTGAATGCAAGAAATCGAACGTGTAACCCCCGGATTAGCTGTTGACAAGGATTGCCACTTTTTTATGCAAAAAGTCTACAAAATAAGCAAAACACAGTGTTGTTATCTGTTAAAGTCTCACCAAATTCTGGGATTTCATTTTTTGGGGATGTTAAAAGAAATTTTCACTGAAATCTCGATATTAGTAGTAGAAATCTCAGGATTTAAATGTAAAAGAGATATAAAGTACCAACACACAACGCATTTTTTTGTGTAACTTTCGCAAAAATATCAAAAGCGTTGGATTATTATTGCTAAAGTATTCAAAAACCGAAACCGAAAACCGGTCAACCGGTTTCTTTATTTTTAAAAACCGATCGGTTTCAAATATTTTGTAAATTCGAAGAAAACCGAAAACCGGTCTTTTTTGTTCGGTTAACCGGGTTTTTTAATTACATCACCAAGTAGGTCTCTTTTATTTTTTCCGAACACTCTTATAATCGTTTGGTTATGAAGATTTAGATGTAAGTCTGGTAGAATCCGATGAAGACTTAACATTGGATATTCCAAATTCAAATAGTTTAATTTCTGATCTAAATAACACAATAAACAGTATTCAAAATCCTAACAAAGAGACTGTACAAAATCATTCATTATCATATGATGATTTCATATATCTTGATAAATGCGACAAAAGAACTAAAAAGTTGGAAAATTTATATAATTGTCTTTTGACTATTTGTCAAAAAATCGAAAGCAAACAAAAAAATCGTCTTAAAACGAAACATTTAAATTGCATATTATTTCTAAAATATTATTTTAGAAGTGAAAAATAGATTTTCTTTTTACATATTTAAAATGTAATATTAAAAAAAATTATTTAATGCCAAACGTTTTAAACGTTCAAATTACTAACGTACCTAATTTTACCAATTCACAAACTTAATGATCTCTATTCATTTGATATGAATATAGTTTTATAATATTAATTTTTAAGATATTATATTAAAAAATATTAAAACCAATAAACAAAATGTTGAAATGAAATACAAATAAAAAAATATTATAAAATATTTTTTTTTTCAAAGAATGTATTTTTTTATTTTTATTACTTTATATATTAAATTTCTATTTTTTTGTTTGTAATTAAAACAATTAACAAATTATATAAGATTTTTATTCAAATTAAAAAAAAAACCGAAAAAACAGGTTGACCGGTTTTTTCTGCAAAAACCGAAACCGGTTTTTTAAAATTCGATTTTTCGAAGAAAACCGAAACCGGTTTTTCCAAAAGGCCGGTTTTTTGAATACTCTAATTATTGCGTAAACAGAGAATGTGGAAAATATTTAATTATTTGAATTCAAAAACTGAAAATTAAATTTAATAACTTTTTTCTCATATTAAAAAACCCTTAACATAAAAATAAAAGGAACTTACATTCGGTCTGTATTGACTTAAGTAATATATTGCATCATCTTTACAAATTTTTTAAAACAAATATAAAACCCCCACATTAAATTATAAAAATAAAACTTCATTTTTTACAATTACACAAAACAATTTTAAAATTTTATTTATTTATTAATTTTTTCATGTATTTTATGAATCTTGTATCAATTTTCTATATCAGTTAAAACATTATTTTATGAAATATTTTTTTTTTTTCAAAAAGAAATAAGCCTGCTTTTTTAAATTTATTTATTTTTTTTTTTCAAGATTAACTGTAATTGAAACAGAACAGATTGGAATAAAGTTAAAACTTTGACAACGAATTTAAAAATAAATAAAATAAGGCAAATATGATTAAAATGGTAAACAGATCGTGGTCTTTAGGTTAAGCAATATTTTTTAATTTTCTTTTTTCGGATGTTTTATTGTTTGTTAATAACTTGATTTTCATATTTGGTTTGTATTTTTTTTTTAAATAAACAATATTTATTTCTTTTTTTTTTTACTAATTTTAACAATACGTTTAAACTCACAATATTACAATATTTTTGCTAAATATTTATTTTATTTTTTTTTAATAATATATATTTAATTATATAGTATAATTTAGCTTAGTTTTTAAGTATATTAATAAATTTTTGTTTATTTTTGTTAATGTATAGTATATAAAGAACAAGGCTTGTTTTTCTGTATTTTTTAATGTTTTATTTTTTAAGTAGAATTATGAGTTTAAGTAAATAGTATTGATATGATATATATATTTTTTTTGTAGATTTTAAATAAATATAATTAAGATAAAATAATATAAAAATTAAATATTTTATAAGAAAATTTAATTTTTGAATAAAAAAAAATTTTGCATTTTTAATAGTTTGATAAATTTTTTAAAAAAGAATTTAAATGAGTAATAATCATATTTTTTAAAAAGAAACTTTTCCAAAGTTTGTCAAAAAATACCGGATTTTTCTTTAGCATTTTTTTCTGTATAATTCTTAGTTTTTAGTACTTTTCGTGAATATAATAAAAATTTGCGAAAAAAGATTTAATTTTTTTTTTTGAAGAACCCAAAACTGTTCGTCAAACATTTGAAAATGTTTCTTCTTATAAAAAATGTCTACAATTTAATAAAATTTTAAATTATCTGTTTTTAAAATGTCGAAAAATTTATCAAAACCCTGTAAATCTTGTTTAGCTTTATTTAACAAAAAAAAAATGTAAATATTTCTGAAAAATGATTTCTATTTTAACATATTTTTTTGTTAATATATTAATATATCAATGTAAATAATTTGTTTAATGTATATTTTTTGTTTGTTTGTTTAAAAAGTTGTTTATAGTATATAATTATAAATGTATGTATTTTGAAAAAATAAAACTGTAAAGTTTTATTATTTTAAAAATTAAATAAATAAGAAAAATTATTAAATTACTTTTCCTTTTTTCTCATCGGGCACGAGTTTGATATGTTTTGAATTAGTTATTTTTAAAGTTTAATAATATCTTTGTTTTCACAATCTTATGTTTAGTTTTCCTTTTTTTTATTTATAGAAATTCAACACAAAATATTGTATTTTTGTAATGTATTTTTATTTTTTATTATTATTATTTTTTTTGTTGATTCTTTCAATTTTAATTTATTTTATACCAAATCAATTTCACTACTTGTCATGTTATTATTTTTACAAATTTTTAAAAATCTTTTATTATTAATTTTTTTTTTTTTTTGTTAAAAATTTGTTATACTTATTTCACTGTAAGAGTCTAGCAATTATTTGTTTGTAAGCTTTCTTTTTCGTAGATATATATATATAAATATTATATTTAATATTGTATAGGTTTTAGCAAAAAATTAAATATTTACTAATTTAAAATTCGTTATTTTAAGGTTTAATTGTAAAATTAAAAAATTTAAAAATTGGTATGAAATGAAGTAAATATTGTCAAAATAAAATGACCATTAAAAAAATTTAATAACTATGAAAATTATTTTAAGTTTTAAAGTAAAAACAAAATTGTATGGAAAAGATAAAACTTTACAATATTTTTTATAAAAATTTAAATTATAAGTGTGTTTGGGAACTCAAAAATTTGTATAAATTCCTACAAATTTGTAAAAGTTTTTTTGGAAAGTTTTTATTAACACACATCCTCAGTAAGGAGAGAGCAAAAAAAAAAAAAAAAGAATATGTAAAGTGACAGTTTGTTGCAAGAGAACTTACTGGATAAGTGTTTGAATTTGTAAGAACAAAAAAACAGCTGTTTAAAAAAAAATATATAATTGAAAAACAAATAATTTGTTTAAACACATTAAATATTTTGTTTATAAGAGTAAAAAAAAAATATGTAAATATCCGTCACACCTTAATTTTATTTTCTCATGTTGTTCCACCCTTTTTGCCCTTAGCCCGCTTGCCAGACAACCCCAATAACCCCAATTAAGACATTACATATCTCCAAAATATCCATAATTAGAAAAAAATATTGTTAAGAGATAAGAAAACGCTTAAGTAAACATTACTCTGTAATTTAATTTAAAAAAAATAGCACTAATTTAACAAAACTCACATTTTTTTTACAAATCTTTTGAAAAATCGTCATAGCGGACGACTTTTATAGACAAACCCTCAAGGGTACCAATTCTGAATGTGTGAAGCTGTAAAGTGATAAAAATGTTCACTACTTCGCAAAGAATCCGATTCTTGATTTAACTTTTGCGAAAACTATCTGTCAAAATTTAATTACGATATATGAGTTTTTTTCTTCACCAAATAAAAGTTCATGAAAAAATGTGAGTGTTGCACTATTTTATAAACATTGTTAGCGATTTTTTTAAACTGTTTATTTTTTAACACTTTATATATTTTCTAATATAGTTTTTTTAAAATTTATTACAAAATTTTAAATTTTCAAAGGATTAGAGAATTTATAAAAACAATAATTACATTTTTACGTTCAAATCGCATTCGAAAAATCCATGTTTGCAACACTACCAAAAAAAAATTAAAACATAAACATAAAAACCAAAACAAAAACAAACAAACAAACAGGGTAACAATTCTGAATGTGTAACTGTGAAGTGATAAAAATTTTCACTACTTCGCAAAGAATCCGAATCTTGATTTAACTTTTGCCAAAAATTATCTGTCATATATATTTATATATATCTAATATTGTATATATTTTCTAATATAGTTTTTTAATTTTATTACAAAATTTTTAATTTTCACAGGATTACAGAATTTATAAAAACAATAATTACATTTTTATTATAAAAACAAAAAACGCTCAAATCGCATTCGAAAAATTCATGTTTGCAACACTACCCAAAAAAACAATTAAAACATAAAAACCAAACCAAAAAAATAAATTGCCTCTTGATTCTATTCCAGAAACATAAACGCATAAAAAGACATTTATTTATATTATTTTTTTATTAATCTACATTGTAATATAATATTTTTTATTGAGAAAGAAAATTATTAATAGAAGTTGTTTCATAAAACTATGCTTTAAAACTCACGGAACGATAATGGGAATCGCTCAAAATGAAAACATGAAGTGAAAAATAACTGCGATAAATTACTTATCACTTCGCAAAGCATCTTTATTAGGAATTGGCCCCCAGATTTTGTTACTTCTTCTTCATTCTCCAAAAAATAAAAAACTGCATTGAAACAATTTTTCAATTTTAGACTGCAAAATTATTTTTTTTAAAGGACTATTAAATTCGTATTTTATTTTGAAATTATTAGATTATAACAATTTTAACCTACAAAAAAAATGACGAATTTTATTCTATAAATATTTTTTCAAATTCTGACTCATTAGTACAAAAAAAAACTTATGACATTTTTTGCTATTATCAAAGTTGTCAATACTTTTATTAAATACATAAAAAGTATTAAAAAATTGTTAGACAAAAACAAAAAAAAAATCCAAATTCGTGGACAAAAGCCTAGCAAGTCTGACCCTAAGATGAATTAAATAAGAAATTTATACTCGAAAAAAATCGACCATTTTATACAAAAGGTTGATTAGTGTTAAAATTGCGGGAAGCAGGTCACATTTCATAAGGGGACCTGGTTCTTTGACTACTAGTCTATTTGCGATTGTTGTTGTAGTGCAGTTTTTTTTGTTTAGTACTTACCTACTAAAATATAATACTTAAATATCGCAACGAAATTCAAATTATTTCTAAGCTTCAGGCCTTTGATAATACAACTTAAGTTACTTGTAAATTTTCAATTATTTGGGAGAAATCGTGCTTATCGGCTCAACATTTCCCAAGAAAATTGGTGTCTAAATTATTTTAAAAATAGGACTACGTACTTTTCGTTTAAAACAATTGTTTATTTTTTTTTGTTAAAAAAAATACTGACAAAATTAGTAAATATAATAAATTTTTCGTTTATTTTAATACTCCATATGAATACTTCATAAGAAAATTTTAACTGAATATTTTAATTAATACGAGAAATCCGTATTTTTTAAAATAACTTTATAAAATTGCAAAGTGATTAAAAAAATTTGGAGATTGTATTTAGAATCATTAGTTTACATATTAAATACATTAGAAACTAGTAGCGTGTTCCTCGCAACTATTTTGGTTCCTCTTGTCAATCTAGTCTCTTCGACGTTAGCTTACATATTAGCTGTGTTTATGCGGGAAGCTATCAACGTTGGTTTCTGTCATTGCCATACAAATTTGACATAAGTAACGTTGGTTTATGTGAAATTTATATGGGAATGACATAAGCCAAATTTGATAGCTTGCCGCATAAACAAAGCTATTATATAGACCGTCCAGACTATGAAATTTATCAACTTGATTATATATAATCCAGTTTTTATTCTACATCTTTTTTGTATGCTTTTTCAACAGATAAAAAGTCGAAAATATCAAAATGGCGCCGTTAGGTAAAAACAGAATATATCGGCGTTAGAGTATTCAAAAACCGAAACCGAAAACCGATCGGTTTCGAATATTTTGTAAATTCGAAGAAAACCGAAAACCGGTATTTTTTGTTCGGTTAACCGGTTTTTTTAATTACATCACCAACTGGGTTATTTGGTCTCTTTTATTTTTTCCAAACACTTTTATAATCGTTTGTTGGTTATGAAGATTTAGATGTAAGTCTGATAGATTTCGATGAAGACTTAACTTTGGATATTCCAAATTCAAATAGTTTAATTTCTGATCTCAATAACACAATAAACAGTATTAAAAATCCTAAAAAAGAGACTGTACAAAATCATTCATCATTATATGTTACCTTCTCCGAGAAAAGGGACCTAGTGTGTGAAAATGAAGTTTTGAGTAAAACGCATTTAAAGTTTATCACTGTGAACACACCTTCAGTTGGGGGATGCGATTTGGTATGGTTAGTTATGACTTTGGTGACGTCATGCCTATGTGGTGACGTATTTTTTTAGCTTTTAGAGTGAGAATTTAAAACCAAAAAAGTAGTATTTTAATGTTTTCTCAATTTTATCGATTTTTTCAAGTTCGTATTGTACGTTTTTATGGGGTAAATAAATTTTTATCAGAAATCTAACTCATTTCATCTTATTCTACACCCTTTTAGGTACCAGAATCCACTCTTAAGTCCAAACACGTTCCCTTTTCTCGGAGGAGGTCACATATGATGGTTTCATATATCTTGATAAATGCGACGAAAGAACTGAAAAGTTGGACAATTTATATAATTATCTTTTGACTATTTGTCCTACATCTACTATTAGTGAAAGAGTATTTTCCACTTCTAGCTTTATCAAAAGCAAACAAAAAAATCGTCTTAAAACGAAACATTTAAATTGCATATTATTTCTAAAATATTATTTTAGAAGTGAAAAATAGATTTTCTTTTTACATATTTAAAAAATATAAAAAATATTGGTTTTAAGTTAATTTAATAAAAAAATTAAATAAAAAATTAATTTTAATAAAAAAATTAAATTTAAATGAATATGACAATAAAAATAATTAACAAATTATATAAGCTTTTTATTCAAATTAAAAAAAAACCGGTTGACCGGTTTTTTCTGCAAAAACCGAAACCGAAACCGGTTTTTTTTTAAATTCGATTTTTCGAAGAAAACCGAAACCGGTTTTTTCAAAAGGCCGGTTTTTTGAATACTCTAATCGGCGTGATCAAAAAAATTTGTCTACAGCGTCAAGTTATTTTCGAAGCAGCGGCTTAACGTTTATTATTGTCTGACTTTGGGTGTGTGCTTTTTAGTGTTGAAAAGAGTCGTTATAACAAAGCACAGGGTTGCACATAATTAGTTAAATGATTACTGAGTCGTTTAAACTGTAAGCTGATTAAATTTTAAATTTATTTTTCATCGAACAGTTTAAAATGTGGTTTCATCGTCCTGTTGATTTGTGCTCTATTAAGCAGTGAAGCCCGACTTTTGCTACACTAACATTTCCATGTATGTTGATTATCAAGCGTATAAATAATTTTAAAATATAATTACGGTACTCATACGACACTTATAATTGTTTAATTTTTTTTTTTAGAAAAATTAAAAAAAAATATATGTATGTGTATTATAAACTAAAAATAAAACAACAAAAAATAATTTGTTTTGAAACGAACAAATAAAATTATTTATTACATATAATTATTCTTTTTTTTTTAAGTTAAAATAATTAATAAATATAATATATTGTTTTATAAAACGACTACATTATATAGTTTAATTTATAATTCGAATAAGAATAATAATGAAATATTAATAGTTACATAAAAAACACATTTTCAAGAAGTTTGGTAAAACTCCGTTTTTAGTAAAATTTTAATAAAAACTATTAATAAAAAAAATTAAAGTTAATAATTATTAAATAATAAAAAAGGCATTTAAAGTTACGGCAAACAAAATAAGGCAATATAATATATGAATTAAATAAATAATTAATACAGTTTAAAAGGATATATTTTTTAAAAAAATATGCAATTATAATTATAAACAAATTTAATTATTAAAAACATATTTTTTAATATTATTTGTTTGTTAAATATTACAAAAAAAAAAAAGATAAACTAAAATTATATTTTTATGTATTATTTTTCTTTTTAAATTTGATGAAATTTTTGGTAACGGCTTTAAAGGTTTTAATAAATATTTTTTTTTTGTTTATAGATTAAAATCTAAAAATGATGTTTTTTTCTTTTATTCTCTTAATAAATATTGCGTTTATTTTTTTTTAATTTAATATATTTTTTTATATGTTTTTACTAATATTTTAAAATAACACAATGTCTTTTATTTTAAATGTTTTATAACGTACTTTATTTCGTAACTACTGTCATGTAAAAGTTGTTGTTTCTGGTAAATTTTCCTTTTTTGCTGATATGTTTTGGTTTTGTTGTTTGTTTTTTTTTTGTTAATTAATTATTTATATTTTAATAATATAATGTTCCCATAATTCATATTGTTTAGTTTAAATTAATACGCTTTTTTTTGTAATAATTTTATTGGATTATAATTAGTTTTTGTAATTATTTATTAATTTTATAATTAATATTGTTATATGCCGGCGTATTCTTTTTTTTTTTATTTTAATTATTTAATATGATTCAGCATTTTGTCATATCCTTTTGTCTTTTTTTTAATGTTTTTTGTTGGTTAATTTAATTATAATGCTGACAATGGATAATTGTTTGTCTTTTATGTTGGTTTAAAAATGAAAATATTTTAAATAATATAAATTTATATAATTAAAATAACTTTAAAAATTAATTAATATTAGCTTCTATACTTTTTTGGGTTTAAAGTTTTTGTTTTTAAGATAAATATTTTTAAACTAAACAAATACAAATACTAATAATAACAATACTTAAAATAAAATATAGATGATGATTTGTTTTAATAAAATTTTGGGATTACTAATAGTTTTAAATTTCAATTCTTTCCAATTTAATAAAATTCCTTAAAGACTTTAAATATTTCAACTGAATTCAGCTAACATATATTTTTTTATAAATGAATGTTTTTCTCAGAGGTAAATTTACACAATTTTCATGTTAAAATAAGAATAATATACTTAATTAATAAACTGATAACGTGATTTAGTTTATTTTACCTTCAAATAGTTTGCTGAATTGCAAATTTACCTCTAAATAGGTTGCTGAATTGCAAATAAATTCATAAAATTGATCAATTTGTTTGTTATTTATTATTTTTGGTATAATTGAACTGTATTCAGCTAGCTGAATTGATAGTTATCCATTTAGTTTTATAGCTAGTATTGAAAATAATTTAATTTGGTTAATTTTAGCTGTATTCAGCCTGCTGAATTGCAAGTAATATACAATTTATTTATATTTTTTTCTTTTCTGGTAAACATTTACTGCATTCAGCTAGCTGAACTATAATTTTTACAGAAATGTTTTTTAATATAGTTAAAAAAATATTTTTGGTAGATATAAGCTTGCTGAATAGCTAACTACACATATGTATATTATGAGATGCTCATCTTAGTTACTATTTTTTTTTAAACATTACTTTTTGGTAAGTTTTAGCTGCATTTAGAAAATATTTTTACTTTGAATTGAAAATTTACGTTTAGCTGAATTGCTTGGTTTGCTATAAAATCATCATCTTTAAACTATTTTAAAGAATTTCTAAATTGTTTTATATTTTTTGTTAGAAAAAAAAAAATATAAAAATTTTAACTTCTTTCTTTTTAGAATTAGTTTTGTTTTTAAACAATAGATTGCTTTTGTTGTTTTAATCTTATTTAATAAACATTTATTTGTAATATTTATATTTTTATAATTCCGTAATTTATTTTTACTATGTATATATATATTTTTTTTTATAATATTTAATAAGACTTAATCCGAATATTATTTTGTTTTTCTCGATATGATTAAATTTAAAACATTTTTTTATTATATAATCTTAATTACTTAAAGAATAAATTTTGAAAAATTAAATATTTATTTTTTTTATTATTATTTTTAATAAATAAAAAAAGGCGCAATTTATGATATGCATTAGTAAGAAATGTGGGTAAATTAATACCAAACATTTCCTTAAGAGTTTTTTTTAATAAATATAGTATTTTATATAGTTTGTTTTTTAAAGAAGTTAAAATTTTTATATTTTTTTAATTTTATTAAAATATTTTAAGTATTGTTAATGCAGAGAAAATTATTAATAATGGACGGAATTTTTATTAAAAAATAAAATAAATAAAAATTATATTAAAAAAAAAAAGAAAAATATTTAACTAAAATTATACATATAAATATTTCTTTAAAAAGCTAAATTATTAATTTTTAAAATACTTTTTTGTTAAATGTTTTAATAAATTTTTTATGTGTTATTTTTTATATTTATTTAAACTGATAAATTATAACTTTGGTTTGTCTAGTTTTAAACTACTTGTTATTTTTTTTTTAAATAATTTTTTTCTTAACATCTTCTCTTTTTGTTTGTTTTGCTTTAAACAATTAATAATTGATATTTAGTAAGGACAACTTTGGTAATAAACAAATTCATTATATTCTTATATTTTTTTTTCATACATTTCTTATATTGTTTTAATTTAAATTACTAAAAATATTTTTTAAAAAATTATATAATTTAAAATAATATTAAATATGTTTTTTTTTATGTTAAAAATAAAAATTTACTAAAAATATTTGTTTTATATTTTTATTATTATTTTTAGTTAAAACCCCATGTTTTATGTATAATTTCAAGTTTGAATTCTTTTTTTTTAATTAATAAATCATTGATATGTTTTGTTTTGTTCATTTTCTTAGGAGTTTATAAGAGTTTTGTGATTGTTCTAGCTTTTAAAAAACTCCCGGTAATTTAGGCCCTTTTTTGTCTATCATATTTTTGTTTTAAAAAATTTATCTAAAATTGTTGTTTTAATTGTTTCCTCTTTGTTATGTATTCATTGTATATAAAGTTTAAAAGTGGGCGGAAATATATGTAGAGTAGAATAAGTAGTTGTAGTAAGTAGTTAGCAAGTTTGAGTTTATAGTAAACAATCTTATGTAAGTGTGGGAGAAAGTAATTTATATCCGTTCTAGCAAGTTATGGAATTTGAATTTTAAACATCCTGTTTTTGGTTTTAAAGAGTCTTTTCTGTTTAGTTTAATTGTTTGTTATTTATTTTTTTTATTATTTCAATATGTAGATGTTGTTGTATGTTTTTTTTTTAAATTTTGGAAACCTTTCTTATATAATTTTTATTTTGTTTTTTTTTTTTCATCTAAAAATCGTCAGGCAAAATTGCTTTATTTTTAAGCAAATTGCTTGTTTGTCGTTGTTTGCTTTGTAATTATATTCTAATTTAATTTATTTTAATATTTTTTTTCTTCGTATTTTAAAACATAAAGGAAAAACAGAGAGCTTTTTTTCTAAAAAAGGGCACATACGGTTAAGCTATACTTAAACTGTTATATTTTTAATATTGTTCACTAAACTATTTCCTTTTTATTAATTTATGCTTAATTTTTTATATAAATTTAAATTTGGTTTAATGATATTAAATTGATTTGTATGTATTCAGCTCATATTCAGCTGAGCTGAATATGCGGGAAAATGAAGTCTATGCTTTTCAATTCCTTTTACTTTCAATGGTAAAATGTGTTAAAAGAAAAATATCAAAAAAAAAAAAACTCTAAATTAACTTAGGAAAATAATTTTCCACTATTTAAAATAATATTTTAAATTAAATACTTTTTTCGAGTTTTGAATGATTAAAACAGAAGCTTTTTAAACTGCATTACTAAGCTTTTCAGCAGTATAAAGACTTAGTTAAAAATAATTTTTTCCTACAGAATTGTTGTTTAATTTCATTCTCTATATCGCAATATATAAAAGATTTATTAATAAAGATAATACTATGCAATTCAGCTGTAAAAAGTTTTGGCTTAATTAAAAATTTGCAAATTAAAAACTATTCCCAGCTAAATTGTTGTGTTATTTTGTTAATTTAGTTGTTTTAAATAACAATAGTATGTAATTCAGCAAATTATTATCATAGTTTAATTAAACTTTATAACAATTCCATAGTTTTCTTAGCTGAATTATTATTTAATTTGGTTTAGCTTCCATTAAATAACAAATATGTTTAGAAATAAAACACTGTGTAATTCAGCAAAACAAAAACTTAGCTGAATTGAAAAAGGAATCTCCCACAGAATAAAAAACTTATTTTTTATAAAAAAATACATTTTTTCAGAACCGATGTTTACAAAAAAATTTAGCTGCTTATTTCTCAGTATTTGAAATAATATTTTAAAGATATATGTAAAAGATATAAAAAGAATTAAGATATAAAAAGAATTAATATTTTTAACTTTAAATTAATTTAGATTTTATAAAATAACAGAAATTTGTTTAAAATGTTATAACTGAGTTATTCAGCAGTACAAAGTCTTACCAAAAATGCTTTTTTTTATTGGTGAATGTTTCTTAATTTAAGCCAAGAGGTTTATTAAATTATCAGTAATTCAGCTGCTGTAATTTGCAATTTAGCTGTGTGCAAGTTTTGCACACTAAAGATTTTTTCTAGCTGAATTATTGCAATATTTGGGTACTGTGTTCATTAACCAACAAATATTTGTTATACATGACAATAGAATGGAATTCAGCAATTTATTATGTAAGCTTAATTAATTTTTAAAACGAATACCTTGATTTTTTTAGCTGAATTATTGTTAAATTTAACTTTCAACAAAAAAATAATATAAAAATGTTTAAAGATAAAGTTCTGTACAATTCAGCAATACAAACACTTAGCTGAATTGAAATAAAAATCTAAAATTTCCAAGTTTTAGAACTTAATACAATTTAGTTAACAATTTCGCCTGGATACCACGGTTGAAAATCCTTTTACTTTCTGTAGTAAAAATATTACAAAAAAATCTCATTATTTAAATTAATGTTTCAAAAACAGTTAAGAGATTTTAACTGTTAAATTGATTTAGCTATAATTTTAAAGCAGAAGTTTGTTTTAAATAACATTGCTGAGATATTCAGCAGAACAGTGTCATAGCTGAAATTGACATTTTCCTAGTGAATTGTTGTTTTACTGCATCCATTATATTTTTATATATAAAAGATTCATTAAAATTGCTTATATTATGCAATTCAGCTTTAAAAAGCCTTGGTTTAATTAAAGTTTTGAAAATTAAATATTTTTACCAGTTGAATTCTTGCGTTATTTGGTCTTGCTTTAATCAATTGACATCAAATATTTGTAATAATTGTAATATAGTGTAATTCAGCAATTTTCTAACTTACATTAATAAAACATTTAAAACAATTTCATAACTTTCTTAGCTGAATTACTGTATAATTTCGTCTAACTTACGCTAAACAACAAAGTTATATTTATAAGTAAAATACTAAATAATTCAGCAATAAAAAATACTTAGCTGAATGGACAAGTTAATGTCATTAATAATTAAAAAAAAATTATATTTATTTGCAAAATATTAAATTTGTTGAAAATAATTGCAAGTTTTTCTTCAGAATTGTTGTTTACTAACAAAAACTTTGTAATTCAGCTAATAATTTTAAAATTGTAATTGTTAAAAATTTTTAAAAAATATATAATTTTTACCAAAACTGTATGTAACGTTTAAGATTATTTACTAAAACCAAAGCTCTAACGAGATTCTGAGAGATTGTTGAAAAAATGTGATTACTTGGTAGTAATTAAGCTAAACTGAAAATTCAGTTATATAAATTGTTTTAAAGGTCTTTGGTAAAAACAATATTATAATATTTTTATTTCTTTATCATTCAAACAATTTAAAATCTTAATTAAATATAAAATATAATAAATTTTAACACATTTTTTTTGTGTGTAGAAATAGTTTAAATAAACGAAGATATTATGTGATGTTAGGTTTTGTTCGTAAATGATGTATGAATTTGTGAATATTTTAGCCTGGATAAAGGATTTTAAAATATTTTCAATCTACCGTTTAAAATCTAATGATATTTTTATATAATTCTATATATATTTTAACTGGGGTTTTTTTAAATAATTTTAATTTTATAACGTGTTTTTTTTTGCATAATTCTTTATGCTGAGTTTTGCTATGCCTTGATTTTAACAAACTCGTATTTGATGTATGCCGCTAAAAAATATGTTCATATTTTTTTCTACGTGTTTTTTTGTTTGTATTAAAGCAATCAACCCAATCATTTAATAAAATGTAGCTAAACATTTTGGTATACTATATCAACAATGTTGATAAACATTGTTTATTAACCTAATACGGGGTCATATACATAAATTTAACAGCTCTGTTTTTATATATTTTTCTTTGTTGTTTTTTTTTCTATATATTTTTCTAAGAAATTAAACACAACATAATTATGATACACCTTCACTGCCTTGTCTGTCTTTGTTTTTTCTGGTCTGGTATTTAATTTTTGCGCGCCTCTTATTTCTTCCGTTCTTGCATTATTTATAACTATGATTTTTGTTTTAAAACTTTCCAAATAAAAATTGCTTTGCCACGTACTATGCTGCTATATGTGTTGCTGGTGGCAAAACATATGAATATATACCAGCTGCCGAGCCGGGTGGTGCTCCTGCTATCAATGTTGTTGGTATATGATGAGTGGCAGCTATTGTGGCAGCATTATTAACATAATGATGATGTTGATGTGTAGCTGCTGCATGTTGATTAGGTTGTGGATTTACATGGGTTTGATGTAGAGATTGTGTAACATAATGTTGATAGTGTTGTTGTTGCTGTTGTGTTTGTTGTTGCTGTAAATGTTGCTGTAATTGATGTTGGGTTGGATGTTGTTGGGGATTATTTGCTGCCGCTGTTGCTGTAATGGGTCAGGTTGGTGTTGTCATCAAAAATTGCTGATGATGGTGCTGTTGTTGTTGTTGTTGCTGATGTGGCTGCATTTCACGTTCGATTTTTTTACTAAGTAAATCATGCCTTGATTCCATACCCGCTCCTCTGCAAATAAAATTCAAATAGAAAATCAATCAAATATTTTAAGCTGTCTACTAGGCTTTAGGGGATATTTTTGAAAGAAGCTGGTAAATACTTTGGCAACATACATCTATATATGATTAAAATTAATTTTATGTAAATATATATATATTTATGTATATTTAAGCGAAGGGATTAGTTAAAATGTTCAATTAAAAAAAAAAATGCAAAAATATCCAAAGGTAATATAGTTAGGATAAGTTTAAATTTTGTGCCATAAATTAAATTTTTAATTATTTAAACTAAAAACTAATAAGTGCTGTATTACAAAATAATAAATATTAAAATAATATAAATTAACTGCTTACACAAATTTATATCAAAAGTAGGTTTCATGAATTATAAAATATAAAACTGTTGTCCATTTGGACAACAGATGGCATAACTATCACATATGGTTTGTGTCAATAATAACAAATTTGGTATTTTGAAGGGTAAACATCTGTCATTATAATTCAGTATTCGATAGACGCCAAAGTGTAAACACTAATTTTTTCAATCGCTATAATAACGTCGAATTTTGTGGCTAAAAATGATGTTTTGCGGGAAAGTCTGATAACATTCTTTTATTTGAAGAAAACGGCTGTTGAAAGTTATCGATTGTTGGTAGAAGCTTACGGTCAACAGGCACCAACTCAAAAAACATGTGAATGATGGTTTGCGCGATTCAAAAGTGGTGATTTCGAAACAGAAGGCAATGAGAGGCCTGGTCAGCCGAAAAAGTTTGGGATGAGGAATTGGAAGCATTACTCGACAAAAATTGTTGTCAAACGCAAGAAGAACTTGCATTATCATTGGTAGTCACACAACAAGCCATTTCCCTACGTTTAAAAGCATTGGGTTTCATTTAAAAATAAGGAAAATGGGTCCCATTTGAATTGAAGCCGATAGACGTTGAAAGCCGATTTTGCATGTCGAAAATGCTGCTTGAACGCAACAAAAAGAAGTAATTTTTGCATCGTGTTGTTAATGGTGATGAAAAATTAATACATTACGATAACCCCAAGCGCAAAAAGTCATATGTAAAGCCCGGCCAACTAACCAAATCAATGCCGAAGCGGAATATCCATAGCGCCAAGGTAATGCTCTGTATTTGGTGGGATCAGAAGGGTGTTTTGTATTATGAGCTGTTGAAATCGGGTCAGACGATCACAGGGGACCTGTACCGAACACAATTGATTCGTTTAAAGAGAGCAATCAACGAAAAACGACCAGAATATTCGACCAGACACTATTCGGAAAACAGTGGATGGTAAGTTTTGGCTCACTTAACCAAAATTCATGTTTTTTTTTAATTAATTTAAAATAAAGCATTTTTTTTGCAATGTAAAATATTTGCAGCGGTAATTTGTACATTTAAATTTCTTTTATTTTATTTGATAAAGAGAACATATTATTTTAATCCAATCTGGCAAGCCCCAAATCAACAATATGGACCTACAATCGGATCTTAACAACATCCCGTATTTTTATAGCCCGCAATCGCGTATTTTTATCGCGTATTTTTACAGCCCGCCATCACTGGCTGGAAATGGGTTAATATCGAGGGTTTACTAACGCAACCTCGTAGCTCAAAAATGTCTACTATTCAGGAGAAAAAAAAAGTTTTATAATAAACTCGTGACAATTTTAAATATTTTTTTTAGTTTAAAAAAATAATTTAAAAAATGCCACGAGTTTTTTTATAAAATGTCTTTCCTAAATAGTGATAGTTTTTAAGATATGAGATTGCGATTGTAAACCCTCGATTTGTATAACACAAATTTGTCTAACTTGAAGCTATTTGCAGCTTTGACATTGAGAACTTAATACTTAAAAAAATTCAATTAATATTTCCAGAGTTGTATTTTTTCGTATATTAATTGCAGTTTTTAGGGAAAATCATACACAAAAAACTATGCACATTTTACAACTCTTCACTGTTACCACCAATTCTAAAATATCAGGGTTATAAAAATTAAAAGAGAATAAAATATTATTAATATGTTATCCTTAAAAATCCCCTTAAATTTTATTGTCATCTCCAATAAATTCCCGGATTTCCAAATGGAATTTTTTATCCCCATTCAACAAATAAAATACCCAATTTGGGGATAAATCCTCTAAACCAGGGGTGCCCAAAAGTTTCTTACGGAAGAGCAAACACCAATATATTTAAAGAATAACTAATTTTTATTCAATATTTTGTTATTGTAAAAATCAATACATACAAAGAAAAAAGAAAAAAAAATATATTTCATATCATACCCCAGCAAAAAAAAAGTATCAAAAGAAGGGAAAAAGAAGCAGTGATTTTGATTCCGGTGTTGTGAAAATTTGGATCGGAACCAATGATTTTTATATAGGGGTGTCATAGGGTGGAAGTTTTCTTTTATGATCCTTTTTCATTGCATCTAAAGCCCTTCTTATCGTTTAGTGAAAAATTAAATCTTTTGTTCTTCCCCAATAAATTTTGAATTTATAATTTAGATTTCAACAGGACATCAGTAATCGGGCCTTAGCCTTAATTTCACAATCTCCCGTTAGCTTCTACCTGGGAATTGAACTGACACATTTGTTGTTGCTTGAGTTTTACTGTTCGTTAAAGTTTAGCGGGAAATTCAGCAATCGAGCCTTATTTATCTCTATTCGAAATTCTTGTAATTTTTACTACAATTATTTTTTTTAGCATCATAGATTTGAAAAGTGTTAAATTTCATTAAAAATCTCATTTTTATAAGTTGTGAAAAAGAACTGCCTTAGAAGAGAAAAATCAGAACTAAGCGATACTTTAGAATCAATGAAAAATTAATTCCTTAAGAATCACTTCCATTTATTTTTGCTGGGACGTTAAACAAAATCTACATTGATGATCGCTGTCGTCAATGTTTACCAGCAAAGCATATGAAAGTGTTGTTGGTTTGCACTTTTGTATACATTGAAGAACGACAAAACAACTAATAAGGTAAAGTTGTTTGTGTATTTTGTATTGCTATTGCTAAGTGCTCTATGTGTATTAAAATACACAGCCTATAGCTAAGCGCTTTTACAAAAACAAATGAGCATCAAGCGCATAGGGCTTGGGTACCCTTGTTCTAAACTGACAGTTATGTTACTGGATAAAACAGCTGTTTCAAAAAATATAATTAAAAAACAAAGAATTTGACCAAACACTTTAAATTTTGTTTATAAAAGAAAAAAAATTAGGTCAATATCAGCTTATTTACGATGGAAGAAGTAAGATGAAAGTCCAGAATGTTCTTGAAGAACACTTCACATCTAATTTAATTTTTTTATTCATATTTTCAATATTGCTTGGTTGAATTTTTTTTGTTTGGTATTTACAATCAGCTGTTTTAACCATCTTACTGATTCTTACAAATTCTCGGTTTGCTTACTTTTTTTTGGATATTTTTCTTTTTGGGTGTAAATTTTTTCTTACTCTCTGTAATTTTGTTACTGAGTACTTTTTGTTAAACTTTACTGGAAATGTAGACAAACGGACCTAACACTTTTAGTAAAAACTTTAAATAAGAGATTCTGTAGAATGTGTTAAATATTTTTGGTATATTTATGTACGGCAATTTAAATTAAAGCCTGATAGACCCATAGCTTTACTAGAAGGTCATAATGAATTTTTTTAAATTTTTTATTATCTTTTTAATTTTTTAATTAAAAAAATAATTAAATGGTTAATAGTAAAGTTTTCAGCAACACTTATACTATAATGATACGTAGTTAAACTCACTTTTTGTTAATTTTTATATCAGGACATACATACTTCAATTTAGATTTTTCAACAGGAGACCAAATATGGAAATGACTTTAACTCCCTTTCCGAGAGAGAAGTGTTCTAACAAGATAATGCTTAGAGAAGTGTTCTAATAAGATAAGGGAAGTATTCCTTAAAACCTGGGATTTGTGTTCGGAATACTAGCTTAATTGTCACGTGGACTACCGGATATATGTGGTGTCATGTAGAGAAATAAAAATCCTCACCCCACAAACTATTTTCTTAATTTCAATACATTGCTTTGCATCCCCTGAGTCTATCGTAAACAGAATATATTTCATGTTTCTATAACAGAAGATATTTCACGTTTCTATAACTATACCGAATTTTATATAACAAATTCGGTACGGTTCACGTTCTATCGTGTTCCAGCTAAAAAAGTGATTTTTTGAGCTCTGATACAACTCGGATTAAAGCAAATTTTGAAATACTTATTACAGCGCCAATATCATAAGAATGTGGCATATCTACTATATCGATAGATATGCATCTGAAAATCGGATCGAAAATTTTTGAAATAGCTCTAAAATTCAGCAACTAATTTTCATAGCTGAATGTTAAAAATTATATTGACAATGCAGTGTATAATTGAAATATATGTTTATATAATTTTTTTACAGCTCTTTCCCCTCACAATTAGACCCTTTATAAATGTATTAAACTTTTCCACAATTCAAATTATTTATTCAAATTGTTTTCTAAATATTGAATAAAACAATAAAATTGCTATTAAATGAAAAGAAAAAAAAAATACACAACAACAATAAAAAACTTTTCAATTGTAGTATCAAATAAAACTTTTAAATTCCCTGTGGCTATAATTTACTTTTATAAATATTTAATATAATGTTTGGTATACACTTACACATACTCAACACACGTACACACACATAAGTATACAAATACATTAACGGAAAGATAAAAAAAAAACTTGGAAAAACCTCTTTTAACCGTTTCATGACCAATGGTGCGTAAAAGCTTTCTAACTTTGGACGGCGGAAATTTTTTTGGGTTCTTTTGAAACTACTGTGTAGTTGAATGTATGAACAGATATAACCACATACGGTCATATAATCTCAAGTTTTGGATACGTAGATATATGGCCATGTATGGTCATATATGTACCCAGCAAAAAAAAAAAAGTAGCAAAAGAAGAGAAAAAGAAGCAGTGATTTTGATTCCGGTGTTGTGAAAATTTGGATCGAAACCAATGATTTTTTCATAGGGGTGTCATAGGGTGGAAGTTTTCTTTTATGATCCTTTTTCATTGCATCTAAAGCCCTTCTTGTGGTTTAGTGAAAAATCAAATCTTTTGTTCTTCCCAAATAAATTTTGAATTTTCAATTTAGATTTCTACAGGACATCAATAATCGGGCATTAGCCTCATTTTCACAATCTCCCGTTATCTTCTACCTGGGAATTTAACTGACACATTTGTTGTTGTTTCCTATACAAAGTTTGAGTTTTACTGTTCGTTAAATTTTAGCGGGAAATTCAGCAATCGGGCCTTATTTATCTCTATTCGAAATCCTTGCAATTTTTACTACAATAAATTTTTTACTTTTTGTAGCGTCATAGATTTGAAAAGTGTTTAATTTCATTAAAAATCACA